>VZRS01012667.1:60610-122814 GCA_013398055.1 Ifrita kowaldi
TTTTTTAAATTTTACATCCTGGGTAAAACTACCTGCTGTTTCCAGGTGTAACTGAAATGTGCCACAGGCAGGTGATGGAGTGAGCTCTGTCTGTCACTGAGGTGTGTGCCCTGCCTGGATAAGCACCTCCTCAGTGCTGGCCTATGACATGGTGTCTGAGAAAGGCAGTGAGCAGGGGAATTCAAACAACAAGTTTGCACAAACGCTTATCAGTAAAGCTGAGGCCCACCTGTAACAGCTAGCTGCAGAATCACACCAGTCAGGGGCATTTTCATATGGTTTGTAATCGTCTTTGCTTCAGAGCAGTGCTCTCAGATGGGGAGCCGTGGGCTGCACCCAAACCCTCAGGACAAGAGGTCTCTTTTACCCCATGGCTCTGGGCAGGTCGAAGGAAGGAAACCTGTTCTGTCTGTGATGCTGGGCTGCACTGGGGTCTGTTAGGAGTGGACCTGTGTCTAGGGAAAAGCAGCACATCCCCTACTCAATCTTTTCCTCAATACATGTTAATTTATTTAAAATTTGGAGAAACCTGTGTGAAGGGACCAGTTTGGGAAGTTGGCTGGTTTGAAAAGACAAAGATAACAGTATTTATTTCTCAGAGAGAGAGGTTAAATGCCTTAGGGTTTTTAAAATTTTCCTTTTAATTTGTAATGGATAAAACCACTATGATGAACTGCAATACACAAATAGGAATTTGGTTTCTTAAAAGTAAATTATTTAGCAGTTGACAAAAAGACCTGAATTAAAATGTGGTGGGAACCAGAGCATAAACGTTTATCAAGGAAAGTAATCAATAGATCTAAATGTGGCATCTTAAGAAAACACCCACAGAAAATTTGTTCTGAAAGAAATCCTGCCTCAGGGAGGGGATGATAAAAAATGTGACCAAAACAAATAAGAAAAAAGAAGTGTGTTGAAACATCCTCATTCTGAAGAAGAGGGAAATGCTCTGTTGCAACTGTACAATGGCTTTGCTTTTATTTAAATGCATTTTGCAGCAGTCTTGCAAGGTTTAGGTAATAGAACATGAATACTTAAAATGATTTCCTGAGAATTTCTTCTCCCCTGCACACACACCATCTTAGAATTCAGATAAAATTTTGGTTTTGTTAAAACCAATACTTTCTTTCAAAATCTACTAAAATATTCCGATATGCTACGTAGCAATTTTACTTTTGTGCAGATTTTAAGATGGGATTTGGGTTTGGGCACTATGGACTAGATGATACTGGCTGGATTTAAACCCACTACTTGCATTAAAGCAAGAAAGCTTGTCTGGGTAAAATGGTATGAGCTCCTGCAGAGAAATGCTTTATTTATTTTGCAATTATTTCTATAATGTTGACAAGCCTGTTAGTACAAAGTAAAGAGCGGTTTGCATTCCATTTAATAACATCTTCCCATGCATAATACTTGAAACTCCAGCCTCCTGGGGAAAAAGAGAATTTCTGACCCCTTGGTACATGCAGAAGACTTGGTGTGACCAGCAAAGTGACAGTGACAATCAGCCAAGATGGGAATCAACAGACTAGTGCCTAGTTTGATGGATTTCCTCTCCCTTTAGATGCATTGTTGTCTCTCAGTCGCACCTGGGGACCTGAGCATTCACCCTAAGACTTGTATTTATGATTTTGAATAATTTTTCAATTCTTTATCATTGGCTTAGCTGGCAGGCTTAGAGCAGTCTGAAGAGTGCCCATGCATTGCTTGCAGCTCCTGGAGAGGCAGCAAATTGAGCACTGCAAAGCTCTCTGCCCTCAATCACCTGGGCACACTTGGGCTCTCTGCTCTGGTTGGTACCTGGCTGCTCTACAGTTCTCTGCTGTGCTTTTCCTGAAAACTCTTTGTGAGTGGCTGAAGTGCTTTTAGCTCCACTTCACTAATGGGAATTTTGCTTCTCTACTGCATGAGACAAGAGTCCCCTTCAAGTGCTGCAATGTGTTTTATACCCCTTGCTTAGGAGATGAATGAATTAAGTGTTGACTTTCCCTCTGGACATACCCCCTTCTCGGTAGAAGGTTGTGAAAATACAACTGCTTGCTCAGGCTTATGCAATTACCTGCTAGTGATTGTCTATCTGGAGGGATGAGACAGGACTTTCATACTGATTTGGGCAACAAAAAAGCAGATCAAGTTGTCTTGGGGTGACTCCATCATGTATATCCCCTATCACGGCTTTATGCCAAACAATTCATTTTGTGCCTTTTCTGTGCCTTTAAACTGAGCCTGAGATGGAAGAAAAAAAAGGGACCAAGCCAACTTTTCAAAGCAGTGTCTCAAGGACACGGAGATACACTTCTCTGCGTGCTCTGGCTGCGGTAGCATGGGGGGAGCATCCTGCTTGCTTTTTCGGCCAGTTTTTTGGTCTTTTTTCCGCTTCTCTCCCCGGTGTGAGACAGAAAGCTGAACTTTGTTTCCTGGGACTTTGGTTTTTTCCCTTCTTCTCTTCTGGACTGCTTCAACAACATCAGAACACATTGGTAGAATCTTCCCCGAGGCCCGAGGGGGTGGGCCCTCACCAACCCAGCTCCAAGGAGGAGAGAGACCACACCTACAGAAGGACTCTGAAATCTTCTCAGGTTTCTCTCTACAGCGAGAGATTTCATTATTTAGCATTATTATCCTTTTCCTGTGGGTTTGTTAAATAAATAGTTTTTAGCTCTTTCACTTTCCTTCGAGGAAAATTTCCTTTTTTCCCGAACCTGGTGGGGGGAAGGGTGGTTGTAACCTGGTTTTCTCTCAGAGGATATATTGCTAGATTTCGGCCAAACCGGCACACAACTGAACGCCTAAATTGTGTTGTTCGAGGAGGTTTGTGTGCTTGTTCAGGAGATAGCAAATGCTTTGTCTGGCCAATGCTTAGCCATCCTTCCTATTCCCCACCCAGGTGTGTTTGCTATTTGTTCTCCTTTCAGAATTCCCTCTGGTGAACTTTCTGGTGGAGACTTTTGCCTTCAGGTGGGCATGGGTGCTGGTATCTTGCGTTTTTGCTGATTAGTTGAGGCTCTTATGCTTGATTTGTCTCATCTGGTTGGAAATTGAGTATCAGAATTAAAATACAGTCAAACAAACAAAACCCCTTTATCTGCATTCTGAAACCATAGAAACCTTCACCCACAGTGTTTATGCTTACATCAAAATCTTGAGAAGTTACAGTTGGGTTGTCTTGATCCACCATAATGTTTTGCATATCTCTGTCATTGTGTCTTTATAACTTACTGGAGTGTGTTATATCTGTAAGTGTACTATTCAGTACAAAACAATTGTATATCACTTAAATTTCAGGCTTTGGACAAATTACTTTTTAAATTGAAAGAGATTGAGCTGACCTAATGATTCATCAGTTTAGGAAGGTGACTGCTTGCAAGCAACATTTATGCCAGATTACTGAAAATAAAGGTTTACAACCTCAATAGTGTACTGACTTGTAATAGTTTAGCCAGGAAACAGAGGGGATTATTTATCTTTAGGGTCCTTTATATTTGGTGCATACAAGCCTTATTTTGCACATGAATAAAAAAAATTGTGGCAGATGGGCTGAAATTCTTTCCTCTGAGGAAAAGTGAAGTGAAACGTACAAATGAAATGTGTATTATGCTTTTGTTTATTTCTTTAAAGTTAGGAAGAAAGGAACTCTATAGGAGCCTGGGGAGATGTGTTCATGAGGTATTTATATGGACTGCTGTCCACAAGAATAGAGAAGTGGATAATGTTTAAGAAGAAATAGGAGTTTAAAAATCCCTGTATGTGGCACTGAGAAGACAACACCCCAGATGGTCAATCTGCAGCCTTATGGAGTGACACACCCAGGGGCTGCTTTTGAGCTGCCAACACAACTGATGCTGAATCTTCCCATTGTGCCAGATGTTACTGCCCCCTCTGCATAGCTGGGATGCAAAGAGAAACAGAGGCCTTGCATTTTCTCTGTTTTCACATTCCTATATGGCAGTGGGATACAACGTGGGTAAATTGAATTGAGTGTAGCTTTTGAGATACATCCATATGTTTGCCTCCATTCCTTGTTACAGCAGCTGCTGATAATTCAGGGCCTTTTAGGTCCTTGCTTTGCTTTGCCAGGGTAGGCATCCAGAAAGGCACAGCTTCAAAAGCCTTGAACATGTAAAGGGGTTTAGAAAAATTTTGAAATGAGAACAGAACAGATTTGGGTTTTATGTGAAGACACTATTGTCATGTCCTAGAGGTGTTGGAAGGTGCGTGAACAGGTTGTATGAGACTGGAAGGTACTTGAAAAGGAGGGTAGCAGGAAGTTGTTCCTGTTATGAGAGTAAGGGCCAGCAAGGCACAGCCATGTAGAGAGCCCTGTGGCAATAATTCTTGGATTGGAGGTTGAGGGTCGGTCTGTCTGACACATGACAATCTGGATGTCACAAGCAGGCAGTGCAGTCCAATGTGGAGTGTGTCATTCCAGGGATATTGGAGGATGCTGCACTTATTTTCAGAGCTACTGCTTCCCCTGGCCAATTGCTCCAGAGCTCTGTGGCTGGCTGCGCTGGAGGTTGTCCTTCTGAACTGTGTTTGGAACTAGGTTTGCATCGCATGCAGTCCTGTCTCAGCTCTCACCACCAACACTATGCTGGGGAGGGGCTGCACCTCCTGACACAGACAATTGCTACCAACATGTGAATAGCACGTGGAAAGACTGAAGTCAAAACTCACATGACTCGCACCTTACTAGACGTGGCCAAGTGTTTTGTTTGGATGATGGGACTGAACCCATGATCTGTGTGTTTTTCCCCCTAGAGCAGATTGCCATCCTGAACTCCAGGCCCATCTGTTGAGGATGTGGCTGGCAGCCCTGGGACCCTGCCTGGGCCAGTTGAGGTGCTGGCCCTTCGTGCATTGACAGCACAGGACGGTGCTTTCTCTGGTGATTCAGGCTGTGCCCTTTGCGTAGAGGGGTGAAGTGAGAAAGGTGCTGCTGTGTCACTCCAGCTCTCAGTGCAGGCCTGTGCCCAGAAGCTTCCCACATCTCCTCATGCAACAGGAGCAGGTATCCTCGTGCCTCAGCCCTTTCCTGCCCTGCGAATGGCACCCAGCAGGCTGCCCACGGGCAGCCAGGGTCAGGCTGTCCTGGGGGGTGAGCAGAGCTCTTGGCAGCCACCTGCCTGTCCTCAGGCCAGCACAGAGAGCAGCAGCTTTTAAATCCAGCTTTCTGTGCTGGAGCGGGGGGGTTGTCTAGAGGCACTGGAGTGCTTACAGCCAGCAGGAGACAAGTGGGGAGAGTGAGTGGGAATTGCTATTATTATTATTATTAATAATATTAATGAAAAAGGTCTCAAAGATCAAGGACTTAGAAATTAATTGTTCCTGGTTACAATATACAGCATGAAAAGAGGCTGCCTAAACCAATAATGGAATTCTAGTCCCTTCCTTATTAAATTAATTTGTTTCAGATCTTCAGCTTTTTTCCCTATCTGTGCAAATTTTTTATAAATGTTTAAAAGAAGAATTAGAAAGGAAAGATTAAGGAGAGTAGAAGCAGCAGTGATCCAGCTGAGAAAGTAGTATGAAAAAGCAGTAACTTTTGAGATACTGAAGCATTTTTGAATAAATATACTTATGCTTTTATGACTATTATAATTCTATGTCAAATACCCTTATGTCCAGATCCAGCATTTCTTCTGCATTTAAATCTCCCACTAACTTCAATGCCACCATATTCAAAGGACTCCATCTTGCCTTCCATGTTCTCAGTGGGATTTTGTATTTGTGAGGAATGAAAAAGTTTATCATTTGTGAGTGTGTTGAACACCAAAAAAAGATCAAACGATGGAAGATCTGCTCCACTTGCTTGGTGTACTTTTTGGTATGACTCTGCATAATGGCATGATTTACACATGGATTTCCATTGTTGGTATTTTATTTATGCCACATTTTGAGCTGATAATTAAAAAACTTGGAGTATCTTTTGAAAGTATTACTTAAATAGATCATTTATTTCTTAGCAGGGAGTCTATTTTTCCCCTCCAAGAAGAATGACGTTGTAGTTGCAAAGCGTATTGCAATTAAAAGTAATTGTTTTGATCAAAGGGAGAGACAGCGAAAACATGGGCTTTACTTTTCTGTGATTCTGTCCCTTTTCCTCCTCTGACCTCTACAAATCAAAGTAATAGTTGCCTAGACAATAGACATTTAGGTGCCTAGCTGAATTTTCATATCCATGATTACCTGGTACATACCCAAAATAACGGGAATTTTGCACACCAGATAGTGTATCCCAGCTTGGGTTGCTGTTCAGTGCAACCTGAAAGCCGCTGGCTGCTGGGAATTTGCAGGGGGAAGGTGCCTAGGGTCCTCTGACAGAACGTGTAGTGGCAGTGGAGTCTGTCCTCTCTCTGCCAAGTGAGTGGTGTTAAAGGGCTATTATAGTCCAAAGTGTGAGCTGCTGTGGTATGAATTCACCCTGAAAATAGGGAGCTGCTGTGACCCTTACTCAGCAGCCTTTTGTCCCCGCTGTGGATCTCGCTGGGAATCTCTAAGTGACTCCTGGCTATGCTCTAAAAAAGAGTGTCAAATATTTTCCTATTACTTGAAAATAACAACCTGTTGGGTAACTTGTGCTGAGCTGCCTGTGTACCACCCTAACACAGGCTGTGTCCTTATTTCTCTGTTCATCCACTGACCAGCAGAGCTGTGTGCATACGGCATAATGCCTGCCATGAGTGTTTGCTCAGGTCTGCCCAGGGGTTTGGATTCAGCCGTACCCAGGACCTGCTTTCTCAGATGCTTTGTGCACTTGAGTAATTGGTTTCACTTAACTCTTTCCTCAGTTTAATCTCACTTCGGGGAGGAGAAAACCCCCACCTTTCTTCCAGTTTGCCTCCTCTCTTTCTGTAGTTTATGCTTCTTGATGCCTGTCCAGCCTGCCCTGGTTGCTGGTGGTGTGTGGAGAGCTGGTGACCCTGCAGCTCATGGGGAAGAGGTGCTGGGAAGTCCTGCAGAGAAATTCCCCATCAGGAGTTCCAGCACAGGATTTGATTGCCCCTAGGGATTCCTCTTTGCTGTGTCAGGTAAAGGCAGCCTGTGTGCAGCAGGTGCGATGGGCCCTGTTGCTGTCTATATGCTGTCCTCTTCCTTTGTACATTTGGTCATCAGGTACAAACCTTATATTCTTCTCACACTGTGAAACTCATTGATAAACCATTCCAGGTCTTGTGTTTGTCATGGACCTGCACAGGAACAGACTGGACTTGGACAGGGTCCCCATGGCATGTGCCATCAAACAGTATTGACTAGAATGTTTCAAAATTACTTTTTGATAACATCAGTAGTTTGGGATATTTGATTAAATTAATCTGTGAATATTATAGAAGTCTGGATTTTTTTTTTTTGTGCATGATCTGGGAATTAATTTTTTTTTCCGTTTTAACACTAGTAGAAGTTAACAAAACAATCAACAAAATTACCCAGCTTAGAGAATCTTTGACTACGTAACCTATTATTTGTATAACTTCCTCTTTGTACTTGTTGCTGAAGTGCATTTGTTGCTTTTTAATTTTCTTCCCCAAAGAAAAATAAATTTTGTTATGTTAGCACTGTGTTTCAATCCACTGTGCAATGTCTATTTTATTATTTAAAAGTGGAACAGCCTCAGAATCTTCTTCAGGGTAGAAAAATTAGTTAAGAGAGGAAAGGCAGATGGAGAAAAAGAAAAGCTTCGCAGGGAGTGGGAAGATGTGAGACCTTCCAGGGAATCCTGTTGAGCATGTTTGAGAGGAAATCTGTGCATGTATGGCCTTGTTCCTTTTGTCCTTTGGATCCATGTGGTTCATAGCCTTCATGAGCATGGTGAACCTCAATGACATTTAATGTATAATAAGAAATTATTTTGCTGGTCTCACTTGGGGATATGAATTTATTACCAGACTCAGATCTATTTCTTTTCTTCTTTTGTAAGGCTTTTCAGGATGATAGGCGCCTCCTAACAAAACTGAAGAGTTAATGCAGAATTATTTTCTTTTTTCTGTTTTGCCATAGGTAGTTAATAATAACAACAACAACAAAAAAATAGGACAGTAAATAGGAGTAAATTCCACACAGTGAGAAAACTGAAGAATATGAAGGACTTGCCCTTTGTAAAGTAGAAACAAATATTGTACTTAGGGAGTTTTTTGTTTGTTTCATATAATTATAAGAAACTAGTGTGGATGCTTTTCTTCTAATTGATAACTTTAATGGGTCAGTTCTTCGTATATGTGATAATCAGTTGAATTTGCATTTCTGAACTTGCAGTACAGTTTTGCAAGGGTCCTTAGAGAATCTATTAGTTCTGTTCCTCACTGTTCCTGGTAAGCATAGAATTGCAGAATTAATATTCCAATGCTGCTTATACCTGGTGTTGGCAGAAGAGTCAAATCATTACAAACCATTTCAATGTGAAAATTTGTGATAGAGGTTATTAACATCTGTAGGGTCACTTTCAGGGTAATTCTTTGTTTTCTTGTCACTCCTAATCTGCTTCTAGAATGGCACTGGAAAACAAGTAGCATTTGTAATCCACCTCTGCACCAACGCATGTGAAGGTGATGTAATTAAACATCTTTTTGACCATTATAGCAAATAATAAACGACCCTGACCTGACTAAGGAACGACATTGATCTGGACTACTTAAAAGCAGCTAAGGACACAAAGTCCTTTAGAAGCAAATGCCTCTTGAAGATCGCCAGGAGGCAAGAGAAACTCCCCAGGGCTGCAGCTTTTCATGGTGTACAACGTGTTTGATCACTGATCTGTGCCGGCTGGTGTGATGTGGATTTATAAATCCTAATGGAACTACTTTCATTCCCCTTTGCTACAGATAATGACCCCTGGGATATTTAGTTTAAAGAAAAGTCACTTAAAAAGAGAGGTTTGATTAAGGTACACAACAATAGGTCTTCGGTGGGTGCAAACAGAAATACAGGAAATTCTATTTAATCCTAAGGAAAAGCTATTTTACTGTAAGAGGGTGATCAAACACTGGAGGAACAGGTTGTCTGATAGGGACATTCTTGGAGATACTCAAAACCCAATAAGACACAGTACTGAGCATGCTGTAGGCTTTGAGCAGGGGGATTGGACTAAGTGATCTCCAGAAGTGCTTTCCAACCTCAGTGTCTCTTGTTTTGTGAAATAATGGTGGCGTAAAAAGATGAGCCACAGTCACCTGGCTTACCCTTTTTCATACCATGGTCTCTGATTAAGTACTGTGTTCCTCTTTCCTGCCCCAGAAAGAGTTTGGTATAGCTCAGCAGAAGAAGGAGAGGGTGTGAAGAGAGAGTGAGTTCTGCCAGGTTTTGTGGAGTGTAACTCATTGATTATTTGTTTGTGCCTTCCGTGCTGTGTGGGAGGACAAATTCTGGATTAATTAGTCTGTTCAATAGTGGTTGTACAAATCCGCATGCGGTCTGTGCATTCTCTGTTCCTGGAAATGAGACAAGGCTGCTGAAAATTTTAAGGCAAAAAAAAAAGCATGGAAGTGGAAGGGAAAATAATGGTCTTTTTGAATCACGTAGGAGTATATGTTCATTCTGAGCACATACTTGGCTCAGCAGGTGGCATTATTTACTGACCAAAGAACACCAGTCAGCATGGCAAGCTATGGGCACTTCAGATCAGAAAAAAACCTAATAATAAAGTCTTCCCCTGATTATATAGCTCCTCTCTTTAATTTATTGTCCACAGTAGGTGGAGAAGATTGAAATTATAGTGGTGATTATAAATGAGCAGAGAGAAACTTAGCAAAGTAGTCTGACAGTTTTGAGAAATATCCAGATCTAACTGGAAGAAGTCTGCAGTCACTGCAGTGCCTCATTGTGCACCCAAAGCACGGCTACCAATGTCTGGGGCTGGTAGCTGGGTGGTGGGGAAGGCAAGGCAGCAAGTCAGTGGAACATAATCAGAGATTAATGGTGTATTCTCTGCTTGTCTCTAAATGGTTTGTGAATGAACACACTTGGAGAGACAAAACCTTGGTTTTTTTGGATGTGCTCTAAAGTTTCAGATTTCTTGAATCTGGTATTCGGTGGATATAAAAGATCATTCTGGGTAGTTATAGCAGACAGTTCTAGTAATATATTTTGTATTGAAAGATTAAGACTGTAGCAATTGCTATAAAATCTCAAAAATTAAGAAGAATGGGACTCTATTCCAACTGGGGAGAGGAGATGAAGAGATTATGAGATTGACTGTTTGGAATGCTGAAAAAACTTGACATTAAATAAATATGTAGCATCTCTAAAAACCAGATGAGTATCTTCTGCCAGAGCTTCCTAAGAGGAGAGGATTTGAAGGAGAAGAGGTTGTCAGTGGCTCATATTCTATGAAAAATTCTGCATGTTTGGGAGGTCAAAACACATCACTGGTCCTGCATGGCCCATCAGGAGAGGCCTCTAGGAAAACCTACAAAGCCATCTCTTCAGGCACTCATGTGTGCAGGTGTTCAAAACTGTGTATAACACCACGAAGTACTCAGGTGTGCTCAGTAGGGACCAACTGGAAGCAAGTGCTTAACTTAATGAACTGGAGCAAAAATGCCTCCTCAGGGTCCTTGTGAAACAGACTGGGGCCGTGGCTTGTACAGGAACTGTGTGGCCTCACATGCATTTTCAGGGATTCCCATTCAATGTGCACACACAGAGCCTTTGTCATGGGCAGAGTATTACCCTGCATTAAAACGAAGTTATTCCCTTAATCTAAGGTTTAGAATTCATGATGACAAATCTTAATGAAAGGTCTATGTAAATTTGGACAGTAATAATACTCTAGCACTCTGACTTAAATCTGGGAGCTCTCTGCAATGCCTGAACTCAGAGTCATGCTACTGTACATTTTTCATTTGATTTTTTTCACAATAATTTGTCTTAACCTGCTGCAGAGCATTGTCTCTTGAATCCACATAAACTGACAGTAACAACTCTTCTGTTAGCTCTTTAGATTGAGACTATGGAATGACAACTTTGAGTAGTTAGTGCTTTGTTGGACAGCTTGGTAGGACTTACAAATGCATTGATTCCTCCCTGATGGGCTGCAACTTGTGATCTTTAAATCTGGGAATGCTTTGCCATGCAGTGAGGTGCTGCTGCTTTTCCTCACCAGATACAGAGTCCTGGACAGGAGAACAAACATGACTTCTTCAACTTAATGTTTGAAACTTTCCAAGCATTCTTTTCCCCTCACCTTTCTTTAATGCCGTATGGCTTTAATTGTATGTGTTCAGAAGAGGCAAAGACTTTTCCAGTATTGGAGGAATTCTTGTGTTCCCAATCTTCCTCATCTCTCTCTTTCTGACTTAGTTCTAACACAGCAAAGTGACACGTGCCATCTCTTGCTGATGCCATCTCAGCATTGATTAAACTGCACACTAATCAGCATGGGGGTCCTAGCCTGCGGTTCCTTTTTGCTTCACATTGCACATTTCCATAAAATGTGTTCCGTGTCTCTTTATTTCTTCCAATTTCAGTATTGCTTAGGTTCATGGACTACTGAAATCCAGCTGTGAAGGACAATTTTGTCTGAACATTAATTATTTTTGATTTCTGGATTCTAATTAGGTGCTTAATTACTTATGACCATATTGCATCATTGATGAGATTTCAATTTTTAAGATAATTACACAAGTAAAGCTAAAGAATTATTCTTTACAGTTCTGTAAATCTTGCTGTTTTTATAATACAGATAAGAAATAGAGCGTCATCATTCTGAGGACTTCAGTTTCTGTAAATTGTGTAACTATTAATTGTTTACTGAAGTTATCTGATATTTCTAGAGCAACTCAGCAATATAAAATGAAGTGTGGGTTCTATATAACCATACTTTGGTAGGCAGACTAAACACTTACTGAATTGTTTATTCATAGTCTGGATTTTTAATTTAGCTTCATGCAATGCTTTTTTTTTGGTCAAATTATATCAGCTATGGAGCGTCTAAAGCCATGTAGTAGCAAGTAGAAGTGGTAGAATCAAAGAAATAAACCAAAAAAGCCTTCCCCCCACCAAATCATAACAACTCCCTCCCTCACCCCAGTTTTGGAGTGTTACCCAGGCTATCTCTAAAGGCTTGCTGTCCCCATCTGTGCACCATCTCTTGTGAGGGGGAGTCTCATTAATCACTGCTGAAGAGCATGTGCTGTTCTGTAGCACCACAGTTGCTAATCCAGGGGCTGTGGAGGTCAGGGACCTGCCCACCAGCTCTCTCACACTCTTGGTGGGGCTGGTGACTGCAGCTGTTTTCAGCTGGTGACTCTACGGCAGGAGTGAGACCATGCTCAAGCTGTACCTTACATGGTGTGAATGTTCTCAGTTTGTATGGTACTGAAGAGTGAGAGCCCATAATATCTCAACACCTGAGTGCCCTGAGATCCTGAATGCTCCATCCCCAGCTCCAGGCCTGCCTTTCCTTTCTGGTACCTCTTCCCCTCTTATGCCATTGACTGTTTCCAAACACTTGCCTACCTAATTCTAATAAAGGTAAATTATTCTGAATCGGCTTCCACTGGATCATGGCTTGATGGTGTGACTGTCACTGCAGTTGTAGGACTGAAGTGGGAGAAATCAGACATAATGTACATTTTAAGCTTAAATATCTGAGACTGGACTTGAATTGCAGCTGTCTGAACAACTGGGAATGCAGCTTGGTTGAACTGAGCCAAATCAGTGATGAAGCAGCTACAACACCTCATAAATGTAACCAAGTGGCAAATCAATTTGAATATTTTCAGTGACCTGTCAACACATGGTCTGCAAGCATGAGTTATTTGCGAATAGTTTTGTGTAATGTATACCTGCAGAATTTCACAAAATGTTCAAAGAGAGATGAAAGGTGAAATGCAGTGAATAAATTATTCATAACAAATTATTCACTAAGCTCTATTCATCACTGAGATGAGACAGAATTATTGACTGGACATGGAAACAAAATTTCATTTCAGAGAGATGATATTAAAATACCGGTGTGTTAGTGTAATTATGCTGTGACTGTAAAGACTTTACTATTCTGCAGTAAAATATGCCGTGGGCACTGCTGCAAGATTGATATTCTCCACGGCTAGTACACTAGATTTTTCCTTTTGCTACATAATGGAATATGGGTACACCATTGATCTCTTCCCTTAGTGAGACAAATCTTTGCTTATTTCCTTTGATTATAATTTGCTGATAGGCAAATACCGTGCTCAGCTGGATGGGATGGAAACTGGTTAAACTGGAAGTGGTAGATATGTAGGCTTTGAGCATTCTTCCTTATGCTTGGATGCCAGTCTGTAGCTCTTGTGAAGTGAGAAGGAGGGTGCCTTCTCTTACCACTCGTATGATCAGCATATGAGCGTGGATCCTGCTGCAGCTCTGTGTTTGTGAGTACCTGCACTGACATGTGAATAATCTGGCCAGCAGGTTGGGAAAGAGCAGTTAAAATGTTATCCTTGGTGCGTTTCCATCTACATCTGATCAGTAGATCTAAATGGTTATTGTAAATGCGTATTCATGTTTCTTCTGCCTAGGGGATGCTTCCTCTAGTCAGCTCCTTAGGTTTTTGAAACATTTTCCTCTTGATTTGCTTCCTAAGGTACAAAATGAATACTAGTGTGTCTGGTGCAGCACATGCATGGTTATTTATTATTGGCATGACCCTAATACTCCAAGTCTTATAAGAAACGTATATGTCATTGTGCTAGGAGCTGCTTTTCTGCAAAAAAATCTTGTATTTCCTGGAGCTGTCCCATGTAGTAGTCTGTCCATGGGCTCTTCACATTGCAGTCCTTGTAAGCCATTGGTGTATTGAGGCATAAATGATTCTTCTCCCCTCAGCCATCATGTTTTCCCTACACTGTGACCCCCTTGCTGCGTGGTCTATCTCCTGCAGGTGTACTGTAAGCACAGGATCACAAAAGGGTACAACTGATTTTGAACCCCTTGCCTGAGGGACAGAACATGAGATAAAATGAGTTGTCTGATTTTAGCACCACAAATTGAGTGTTGAGTCAATCCAAGCAGTTAATTTCAGATCAAGACTTGAAATCACTTTAATACTTCTCTGCTCTTTCCAGTTGTCCTGGGCTTATTCTCAAAATTACGTACTAGAACTGCTGTTTATCCATTGCAGATGAACACATATTGGTTTGTACTGGGAGGCCCAATTTGTTCCACCCCAGTTAAAGATGTTGGCCTAAAAACAGGAAAGGGTCACATGGACTGCAGCAACACGTTTGAGGCTGCTGTGTTAGCTGTAGCTTTGGCTGTGGTTACTGAATTGCTTTCACTTATCAGTGGTAGACAGTCTTACAGCAAAAAAGGGAGGGTTTTCAAAATGTTAATAAAAGCTTTAGTGCTCCATCATCATCATCTTGCAGAAAACAATGTCTAGATCAATCTATCTCCTTCTAAATCTTTAAAGAAACAAAATTTAAACTCGTTTTGCCAAGGCCAAATGTCAATCATAAGAAAAAATCTATATGAAATTTTAATTGCAAGATGTTCAGTGCAAATTTAATGAGTGAAATAAGAGATCTGAGAATTCAAGCATGCTCAGCTCATGCATAATGTTGACTTAAATTGGCTCTCTAGAGGTGCAGGGAATTGCATTTTTAGAATTTACACACTGATAGAGCAAATGTACTGGGCCCTGTAGGTTAAGGTCATAAATCAGAATCATTTAACTGCCTTTGAGTGATTGCTGCAGACTATAATGGTTGGGAGAACTGGCTTCAGCTACAAGTGATCACTCTGCTTGGATTATTGAAATGCTACTCAATATTCATAAATCAGTGATCATTAATCCCCCAAATAGTTCCTGTCAGCTTTCTAAATAAATTTCCTACTGGCTAATTGAGATTGAAGGAGACTAGCTTGCACTGGTTCAGAATTAGGACAAATGAGTCCTTTGCCTACCTAGGATCAGAAACACATCTATGGGGGAAATTGAACCATACTGGGTACATACGTGGCTGCTAAAATTGTCACACTTAAGCTGTTAACTGGAGAAGCCTTTCCTAGCAGGTTTTGCTCTCATGAGTTACAATGACTATAAAAAGACTTCTTTATCTTTTTATGATGAAGATATTTGTGTGCTAAGCATCAGAAGTAGCTAAGATGTCAATGGGTGGCATTCCTCACAGCACAGAGGGCAGGTACAGAGAGACAAGGACCTGCAGCCCCAGAACTGCATTGGTGCGAGATGCTTGTCATAGCCTCTTCAGCAGCTGAAAGAAATTGAAGTTCATAGCTTTGGTGCTGGGATGTAATTGACATGTTTTAACTGTGTTAAAGTTTTTATTAGCCACACTTATTCGAGTTGTTTATGTTTAATACAACTTATTAATGTTGTTTACCACTGTAGCTGCTTATACTTGAACAGGAGGAATATTTTACAGATTCTAATGGTCTGTCTTACCCTCTTACAGTAGCTGTGAGATAGGATTGCAGACTTCCAGCACTGAAGGTCTCTGAAAGCAGAGTTCTGAACTGTTTTGGAGCCTGTGTCTATGGTGGTTGCTGGGGGTCCTGGACTCAGTACCACTTGTGTGCAACAGCTGAGAGTTCAGCGTGATCTCCCTGACAGGAGGCCCACATGTGTCTGAAAAATGCCATCTAGGCCATTCTTGGCTCTGTTCCTGTGGCTGCATTTTCTGTTGGGTCTCCTGAGGAGGTGAGGATGCTGTGCCAATGCTTGGTGTGTGACTATAGGTGGCTGTCTGCTCTTCCTGCCCGCTGGCAATTTTGGTCCACATGGACCAGCTTCCACTAAATGTAATGGGGCAGGAAGGGGCTTAAAACTATCAGATTCCTGCAACCAGACAGGGGAGAAAAGACCTTCCTTCTAATCCACTGACAAGGAAAATTGGACCTTACTGCACAGGAAACCCTGTTTTTCCAGAGCTTGTCTGTTCACAGAACTCCTTGTTTTTTCTGTTGTCCTGTTGAAATGTTGCTGTTGCCGTGGCTTGGAGAGCATGTACTTTTAAAAAACCATTATTGTTTAAATCCTGCTCCTCTCTCCATTTCATTTATGAGTGTATTTACTTTTAGAAAAAAAAATAGAGGAAGAAAATTGAATATTTAGTGAAGAGCAATAGAAATATTGTAGAAATATGGCATTTATAGGTACTAGCACTGGCAGGGATGCTGCTCCATTGGCATGATGACGTACAATACCAAAAGTCACTAAGGAAAGGAGGGATGCTGGCGCCTTGTTGGAATTATCTCAGAATATCTCTTGTTAATAGGATTTATGGGAAGATGAGCTTGAGAGAAGGATTTATTTTTTAACTATTCTTTAAATGCAGGACTTAAACTAGAACTGATATCTATCTAAATTCCTTTCATATCAGGACCACCAGAGTTCCAGGTAAAAAGCCATACTTAATTTGACAAAGAGAAATTATTTTTGAAACATGTATGAATGGATTAAGCAGTGTATTTAGGAATAAGTGTACTTATTGCTGCTGCAATCTATCGTTTTATTGCTGTCAGCACTAACCAACACAGACACTAACATAAGTCCTTTAAATACACTACTAATTTCAATTAAAGTTTAGGATGTGATGAAGACGTTTAAGGGGAAAACCCCAGCTTCTGTCTCTCATTTCTGTTCCACTTGAATTAGCTGCAGCCCAACCCTTGTCTGCCTGGCTGCTGTGCTAAAATATAAATGGCCATCCTGTCAGACAGTTACACCTTGGGCTGGAGCACTCCCCCTGCATTCACTGGCATCAGCTGATGTTCTATTGCCCTGAAATAAACTTTTAAACTCAGATGGTCAAGGTTGGAGTTCCTACTGCTGGGAAAGTTTTTTTCTTCCTATTACAGGTGTTTCCATGTAGGACCTGTTTATATTGGAGAAATGTTTATATTTTATGCTGTATCATTACTTAATTACTTTCCCTGGTGTTGCAGTTTTGTTAGTGATAAACTGTAAATACCCTTGTGACCTCTTAGGCTTTTTGAGTCAGAGAATGACAAGTGTGCTGAGATTCCTGCCTGCTCCAGGATTGTTTGCACAGGCTTTGGGAATCACTGCTTCACTGCTGGGATGGGCAGTGCAGCCTGGGAGTGGGAAGGCCCCCTCATGTGGGGTACCTTGTGCTGGTGAAGGACTTTAACTTACTGATTTTGAGTGGCCCCTCCAGAGGTGAACTGAGACTTCCACTGTACCAGATGTTGTCTGCATTTTGATCAAAAAGCTGCTCTAAACTTCAGTTTGCAATTAAAATAAAAAGCAAAATACACCTAGTAGGCAGAGAATGAGGAGCCACAGGGTGAGATGCTTTTTTTTTCTTGCTGGTGCTGTAGAGGTATAGCTCCACACGTCAGTACCTGTAAAATTCATCTGCAGTGTCTATCAAGTAATTTCCTTTCTTTAAAACCAAGTTGTTGTATCTGACCAGGCCTTCATGGTGGATGCTAGGAGGAGAAATAAACTGGTGATTATTAAAACCACCTTGAATTTGCACTGAGATGGGACCAGACTGCATTGCTGTGTGTGAAGCCTGTAGTGCATTGTCTGTGTCTCTGTTCCAGAGAGCAAGGAGATGAGCAAGGAAAGACAGTTTGGGAAAATGATCTTCCTCCAGGCAGACTCAAATGGCTGTGTTTGTGACACAAGAGGCAGTCAGTAGCAAAGCCATGCACCAAGACCTCTTTCCACTGGAGGAGCATTGCATAGTGTTTCCAACTCTGGCGTCCCAGACGTGGGAGAAGAGGGCGAAGGTGGGTGGAGAATTGGAACAGAAACAGGACAAAAGGACTGTTGATGTCCAGGCTCAGTTTCTCATTGGACTAAATCCCACCTAGACCTCTTGTGACCTGTCAGTAGTTGGAG
The DNA here is from genome assembly GCA_013398055.1 of Ifrita kowaldi. Classification (NCBI taxonomy): domain Eukaryota; kingdom Metazoa; phylum Chordata; class Aves; order Passeriformes; family Cinclosomatidae; genus Ifrita; species Ifrita kowaldi. Next base: position 78,423 of record VZRS01012667.1, read on the forward strand.
AAATACATCCCTTGGGAGCTGTGTGGAGGCTACCAGCTGGCAGGGAATGGAATTTAGTCCATCCAACCAGTGTGTGTTGTTGACCTCTCTTGTCATTGCTGTCTTCTGGTTTGACGTAAACTTGAGATTCCTTTGACTTGGTCACCCCTCTTCAGTCCTACAGGCAATCTGTCAAAGGGGGCAAGCAACAATGGGGATTTTTTGGTTTTCAGCCTCATTTTCTAAGTACTTTTATACTTCATTGGAACAAAGGTGTTGGAAGACAAAAATGACAATGTCATTGCAATGTCTATCAAGCTGTTTATCTGCATTAATGTTTCCACATAGCTCCAAACTGTGTTGTTTGCAATGATTAATTTACTTTTTAGCCTTTTTGTACACCTGAAACTACCAGTACCTGGCTGCAAGGATTTTATTTTTATTTCCATTGCTATGCCTCCAGTTCTTACTTCCTTTTGCTATTGCAGTCGTTTTTCTCAAAGAATAGACTGTGATTCTGGGGAGCTTGGCATCAATAGGGAGCACACACTAAACTGAAACAAGGATATTCTCATATCTGCATTTTTCATGCTTATTTGTCACTGCTTCTTGTACTGCAAAAATTGGTTGTGAAATGATAAATAGCCAAACCTTGTTCTGTCTTGTGAGTAGTCTGATCCCATTGTCATGTCAGATCCTCTAATCTTGATCCAAGTTTTGTCTGTTGATCTAATTAGGTTTTTTCATTTGTTCCTGGCAAATTTCTGACTCTTGGAGTTACTGGGATGGCTCTTGAGACTGCTGAGGTGGAATGATCCATACGGTTCCTTGTGGCTTTAAACAGAAATATCTGTCAGAAATGAGCAATTTGTTGGCAGAGCTTAGCAGTGAGTAAATTTGCATGTCACAGCACTGCTCTTGCTCCAGAGTGTCTGAATTTGGTGAGATGTTCTTGGAGACTGCAGAGTCCATAGAGATCAGCTCTCCCTGCCAGGAGAGGCTGTAGGAAGCACTGTGCTCTCTGGTAACCTTCACAGAAAAATGAAAATGGATGGTACTGACTGATTTTCATTCTTTGTTCATGTTTCCTTCCTTTCCTTTGTTGAAGAAGTTTCAGCATTTTTTTCTTGCTGGCTAAAGATGAACTTTAAATTTGATTTTATTTTTTTTATTTTTAAAGTCATGAGGGACTTTTGCTGAAGTGTAGAGCTATGAGTTCAAATACTGTCCTGAACAGAGACGATCTCTGTAAATTAGTGTCTAGTTTAAACTAATCTGGAAGGAGGGTACACATCCGTGGTGTGTATGTACGTATATATGTATGCATACATATATAAATAGTCCCAAATTTCAGTTTCTTTTGGTCACCTCGTGTTGCATTGTGGCAGCCATCCTTAAACAGTGTGGTTTCAAAAGAGAAGTTGCTTTCTTGGCACTGAGTCTGCCACCATTTAAGTCAGCAGAAATACTTCACTATTTTAAGAGAGTGGCACTGGGGCAGTGAGGGAGTTTGTCAGTGCCTTTCTTTCCTTAGGCCATTGCTCCCAAGGGAAAGACCAGGAGTCACCAGGCAAAGGGCATTAGTTTGTGGATGTTCTAAATTACATTGTGGTCACAGGCCTGTTCATGAACCTTCAAGGCAAAGCAAACATAATTTCATTGTAATCCCTTTGCTGCAGGCACATTACAGAGTGTTGTGTTCAGCTGGGGCAGCAGCTCTCCTGGGCTGCGATGGCTCATGTGGATGTGATGTGGGAGCATCTGCTGTGTGCCCACAGTGCCAAGGCTGCAGGAGAAACAAAATGCTGCTCTGCTTGGGCTGAGCCATGAACCGATACAAAGCCTGTGGAGACCAGAGACAGGAGCTGCTGGTACACATGTGGCACCACCACCTGCAGGAGGGCATTTGGCAAACTGGTGACAGGAGATTGACAAGATTGCTGCCAAAATCTGTTCCTAGTATTTATGTGGCCGAGTAGTCTGCTATGTGTTGGAGTAGTTGTGCTGCATCTCCTACTAAATACAGGCAGTGTAAATTTAAGTTGGATGGAAGCTGTGGCATGTAAAGTGTATGAGCTGGCAGTACTGCCTTCATCCTGTTGGCGTAGGGCAGGGCAGAGCTCCACATTGTACCTGCTGTGAGTCAGGAACTGCTGGAGTTTGTGCAGAGTAAGGTGATTGTGGGGCTTTTCCTTTGAACCAGGGCTGGGAGCCCACTCTGGGTTGGTGAACCAGTGCAGTCCTGGGCATTCCTGGTTTCCTGGGGCAGCCCGGTGCTGTGGCAGAGCTACGCCTATACACCACTAATGAGTGATTTATCCACTTTCTGATGTCTCAGCTGGCAGCTGGTTATGAGTTGATTGATACTCTTTTATCTGCCTTAATCTCAAAATCCTGCTGAGCCTCCATTCAAAAAAAGCCTCAAAAAGAACCAAAAACACCAAACCAAACCAAAACCAACCACCCTAACAAAAAAACTCAAACCCAATCCTTGATGAATTAAATTGTTTTCTCATTGAGTCCTGTATATAGCACATAGAGGTTATTCCAGTTCTCTTTGCTCCAGATTCATAGGTAATAGGATGATGTACTTAGTAAATATTTCCTGCAGATGTGAATTTTGGAGACAACAGCAATGTGTGAAGCTGAACTATGCAGTTAAGTTATCTTAGCTTTGATTTGCAGGGAAACTTAGATGTAGCTTAAATATGATTCTTAAACATTTTTGCTTTGACTCATAAAGTTGGAAAGTTATCCTTGCAAAATGGAAACCATGTTTTGTTTCTGTTCTGATTCAGGTAATACTTGGATCAGTTTCTGCTGAGATAAGATTGTTTTGAGTTGAGATGGCTTGAATTACAAGGACGTGAATTTTGAGTGGAAAAAATGTTTTAACGGAAGCAGTAGAATTGGTCCCAGTGTCCTTAGTAAGATGAAGATTTTCAGTTGAAAGTTTTACATGTTGCAGAAGCCATACAGGTGCTCATTTTCCAGCTCTGTATCCAGGCACACCCAGGTTCCAGGTTTGACTTAAATGATCTGTAGTTAATTAGAAGCTCGGTTATTGTTTGTACCACAAGTTTCAGTCCAGGAAGTGATTTTTACCTCATTCTACACTAATTAGGCACGTTATCTCTAATTTTTGTGGCTGTCAAAAAAAGAGGAAGGAGAACTGATGGATAATACTTACAGGTTCAATAATAGATTCTCTTTAGAAGTCCAATTATCACTTAAGGGAGACTGCACATGCACAAAAAGCATATGTTATTTTAATGTGCAAATCAATAAAGCTGCCTTGTTTTTTCTGGTTTTATTCCCGTATTGATGGGATTTGTAAAAGTCTTTTTGAAAACAGCATCCTATCTGTCTTGGGTTTCCAGTAGGAGGATCAATCAATTTCATTGGGAAGGTTTTGAAAGACTATAAACCAAACAGATACGATCAGTGAGTCTGAAAACCGAGAATAACCCAAGTACTGATGTTTTCCAGCCAGGGCCTTGTATGCTTCTGGAATATGTGCTGAGCCAGCTGGAAGCTGTGCTCTGGTTAAACTCATCAGCCCCTCCTGAAACCAAAAGGCCTCGGAAATGCAGAGTTCAGGATGGTCAACCCAATCACTCCTTCTGACTTGAAACCTTTCCTGCCTTAGACTTTTTATTTAGGGAAGAGGGAAGGAAATAACACTAATATTTAAAAAACAGGGTAATGGTGAATAGGAAAAAACCTCAGTTTTTTTAAAATTACTTCTTCTCTTGTTACTGCATGATGGCTGATTTTGCTGTGCAACAACATGGCACCCTCAGAAATAAAAGGAAAAAGAGCATCTGTACAGAGGAGCCCCCGGGATGAATGTGTGTGGGGAGCTGTTCTCAGTAAAAGGGAATATAATGATTATATTTCTGAAATGATTGAGGCTAATAAATGTTGATATGTAAGAAGAAATGATCCTTTTTTATTAGTCCATTGAGGCAGGCTATAATTTTTTTATGTTCAAGCTCTGATCAGAAATTGAAGTGACATATGGAATCAGAATTGAAATACAGCTCCATGGAATACTTTGTCAGTAGGAAAAAGTGCATATGATAAAGCTGCTGAATTTTTGGCATCAATTACAACACCAGCTTGTGAGCACTGGTGAGAGACATTTAGGCCCAGGTTTTAGCAGCATTGTGCTCTGAACAAATGGAGAACTTCAGATAACTGCATTTCCCTTTTCTGTTCCAAGTATGTGTGGGTATTCTGCAGGGGTTTTATTAGATTGAATTGTAATCAGGAGCAGTCATTACTTTGCTGCTTGGAAGGATAATTCCCAAGAATCAGAAATTAGAGTGAAATTCATGCTTTTGCAAATTTAGAGCTCTTAAGCCCACCATATTTTTCAGGATGTTTCACAGCTTGGTTTCAGTGCGCATTTGAGAAGTGTAAATACTCTCCAGCCTAAACAGAAATGCCCAGGTCTAGGGCCCAGGGGACTCAGAGTTCTGGTCCCTCTTGTCTGGAGCTAGTGTTAATGTTGTATTATCCTTTTTTGGTGGGCACAAAGCTGAAGCCCAAAGATCCCACAACTTGCCTAGGACTGTGGTCAGATAAGATGGCTGATAAAATAAAAATATTGATGATGCATAATTCCACCATGGATGACGTTTTTGAATAAAATTATCCAGTGATACTCACTGAGGCTGGCACGTTCCACAGGGAGTATCACAGGGTACAAGGCCCATGTGGACACCTCCATCCAGAATGGCCTCTCAAGAGCTGGAAAACCTGCCCAGACCAAAACTTCCACAGGACTCCAGAATGTGACAGTCCTTGGGGGGTCTGAAGGTAGAGTGGGTGTCATGGGTGCGAGTATGTCCAGCTGGATGGACTCTTCAAGCAAGTAGCCATGTGGTAGGAGAGTGAGACTGGCAGCAGTGTCTGGGGATCCGCGTGATGGACATGGAGCGTTGTGTGCTGCTGTCACAAGCTGAGCACGAGTCTTGCCTTAAGTCTTGGCAAGGAGAAGGTAAGTTTGCTTCCAGCCCTGGACTGACGGACTCAACTAACTCACAAGACAAAGAAGATTGGATTCTCACCTCCGCTTGCGGCAGGAGGAGGAACCTTCTTCTTCCCCCTGCAATGTCCTTAGGTGACAGATGCAATGTCCTGAGGCTGGAGAATGAGGAGGGAGAGACTAATAGGCAAGTCCCAGGAAAGGCCAACCGTGCAAAGTCGATGCAACCATCTACCCCCATTAGAAGTGGTGCTCCCAGAAGAGGGGGTGAGTAATTGGAGACATCTTGCTGAGAGGCCCCATTTGTCATCCAGACAGCGTCTCTAGAGAAGTCTGCCTGCTGGGAGCTTGCATCCATGATGTCACGAGAGGCTGCCGAGGCTGGTCAAGCCTGTGGGCTATAATTTCTTCCTACTCTTTCAGGTAGGGTTGAATGACACTGCAGAGAGGTGATTTAGAAATATCAAGAGGGACCTTATATCCCTTGGAACAATGTTCAGTGGGTCAGGAGATGAGGTTCTACTCCATCTTCCCAGTTAGAGAAGGGGATTCGAGAAAAGGAGGTGAGCTGAACAGGTGAATGACTGGTTGTATAGCTGGTGCCATGCTCAAGGTCTTGGGTTCTACGATTTTGGGCACACCTTCAAGAAACTGGGCCTGATGACAATTTAGGGTCTCCGCTGGCCAAGTGGAGCAAGAGTGTCCTGGACAACAAATTGGCTGGACTTATTAACAGAGCCTTAATCTACATTTTAAAAAGATTCAAACTTTCAACGCTTACCCTTATTTGTAATATCTTCTGTAATTTCCTTTCCATTCTGTCTTAAACAGACTTTAAATTTTGAAATCATTATAATGCCTCAGTTATTGCAGCAAACATATTGCACAGCTCAGACCGTCTCACATCCTGACTGCTGGAGCAAGTTGAGAAGCACAGCAAAGAGCTGCTTCGGTGTTCATATGTCAGAAGTGTGTTGCTATCATTTGCCATCTTGATGGGACTGCAGATATATGTGTTAGGAGAAAGGATATTCCTGTAGTCACAGAGCTCCAAGCCTTGCTGTAAGCCTCACCCTGCCTCTCAGCTCAATCTGCAGATGAGAACACCATTCTTCCTTTAACCGCTGGTGACAAAGAGGTGTCAGATTCCTTGAGTCCATAGCTCAGGCTGAACACCTTTCATCTGGGATAAGAAAACTTAATCACTATATAGCTCTCACTGACTTGTGTTCCAGCTGCATTTTTCTTGAAGTTTGATCTTGTTACCTTGTTGGAATACTTATTTCCTGGATTGAGTCTGTCTGGACACTTCACCTATCTTGTTATGGATTTATTCAGAGTAAAGTTGTGGTTCAACTGCTGACAGTAAAAAGGTTGTTGTTACACACCTTGATCCACAGATACAGTGCAGAGGCTGTAAATAAAAAGAATGAACAGACTGACATGTTACTGAGGAAAGTACAGGCAGCATAAGTTAGGAATGTTGTGTGGAATGGGAGCAGTAGTTGTCTGTATATTGGCATTTTTTTATCTATTTGATTGGACCCTGATTTCTAGACACCTCATCTTCCTGTGCCATGTGATGTTCCTGTGAAGGTTCCTCAGTCAGCACCTCATCAAGCAGAAATCCATTTCTTTCCTTTAGTGACTGGGAGCCTCCTGCCCATATTTGCTCCTGCATCCATGGCACCAATTACCATCGTGTCAAAACAGACCTGAGCTCTTGCTGACCTCTGTCAGAAAAACTCAAAAACCTTTATTTTTCAGGTCTGTTCTTAAACTAACACAGATGCAGTGTGATAAATAAATGCTATAATATTGGCTTTCTNGGTGTTTTTCACATGCAGTAACATCTTGGTGCACCTGAAAGTATTTTCTTGTTGTAACGCATGAGAACCCTGTCAGGGTGCCTCAGCCAAGTTATGTTCAGTTGCTGTTATCAGGGCCTGAGGAATGCAAGCAGTTCTAAATTCGGAACGAAGATGTTAGAAGAGAGAATAACAAGACCGTGAAAAAACAGATGAAGAGGGACTGTACCATCCTGGACTAAAACCAATCAGGTGTCCTGAAAGGTGCATGCAGGGCGCGTGGACAATGCGCGAGATCCAATCGAGTTGCGCGTGATCGTGTGAACTACAGCTGCAGAAATGCATAAGAATGGAGTAATGTAAACAATGAACGGACTCTTGCGTAATCACATTGATTTGTTGTACGAGGGTCCCGTGCTCCTGCATTTTCTAAACAAGCAAGAACACTTCTATGCAAGAAAATGGTCAGATTAGTGTAAATTGTAGCCCTCTCAGATGGCTGACCATTGAAAAGGGAAAGCCGGAGATAGCAAATGTGAGCTGCGTATCTTTAGTTATTAGGTAGGCTGTGCCTCGGGATTCTGCCTGTGAATCAGGGCCACATTGTGTGTCACCTGTGCATCCTCAGGGGAGGCAGATGGTCCAGCCCAAAGTATATAACAGAAAGAATCCAACAGCTGGAAACAAATGGAGTAGCAGAGGGAAAGGGTGAAGCGGAACTGGTCAAGTGTGGAAGCATGTGCCCTCAGCACACCCACAACCTGTTTGCCCTGAGTGGGATCTCCCAGTCACTGCCTGGTAGAGGTGTTACTGCCACCTCTAAGCGAGAACAGGAGAAACCCAGGAATCGGGCAGAGCCCTACTGTTGCCCCTTCTCTCCCATTTCTTGATGTTAAGAGCCCTTTCTCTTCCAGGGTGACTTTAGTACAGGGACTGGTGGTGGTTTATGAGGAGCTGTCTTTCAAGGGCACAGATACTTTACAGAGCTTTTAAATTTTTTTCCTTCCTACTCTGTAAAGCTCTTTCCAGTCTCTCTCCTCTAAGTTTAAAGTGCCATGTGCTCTGTGCTATTCCAAGCTTTTCTTTTGGCAGGGAGAGAAAGGCAGGCCTGTTTTGCTGTAATAATAGTCACCCTCATTCACTGAGGGTGCCATGTGTTGTGTTTTTGAGCCAAACATATTTCTGACTGTGTGATACCTAAATCTACTACCCGATATTTCCCATGCTTAGGTTTCAATAAAAGCCATTCCAAGTTGCCTGTATTCCAAACGGAGTGTGTAATCTTTTTATTATGCCTGGCCTGGCTTGCTGGGCACATGAATAAACCTGGCTGTGTGTCATGATGACTGTTTGTATCGCCTGACAATAATTGGAACAGAGGTAAATAAAATCAGTGTTTTGTCTTCCCTTAGATTGAACTCATCAGCAGATGGGGAATGCTGCCATTCTTTCTTTATTTTTGGCAAAGACCTGCATAGCTGACAGACCCCTGCTACAATGGAAAGAGATGGTTCAATGAGGTTTAAGAAAGAACTAATAATATGTCAGTTACTTCTACAATGCTTGGAATGTGGTTTAATTTCATAATTTAAATGTATTTTTTTTAAATCTTAAAGAAACCTGCTTTATTACCTGCCTCCTGGTTTGACATCTGTGTAGCAAAATATGAGCATTTGGAATATGCAAACTGAAATCAAAGTGTAAAATTCCCTTTGAAGCTTAGTTTCTTGCTCTTTTCCCTCCCCACCTTTTAATATTTGGCCTGCTGTAATTTTATTTCTCTGAAATTTTCTGTGTAATTGAAAGAGTGTTAAAGAAACAAAGCAAATATTTACATTGCACAAATGCCACTTGATGTGATAAGTTAAAAGCAATCTATTTAAAATTTAATATGTGTATTAAACATATGCATAAACGTGCATGCACACATGGGGAAGCCGGTGGAATAAATTCTGAGTTTACGTGAGTTAGAAGCTTCCAAGATCTGGAACACAGTATCTGGAAAAAGACAGTCTGACCTTTAGGTTTAAGGAGCAAACCCCCTCGAATTCACTTCAGGGCAGCAAACCTAAAAGGCATTTACAGACTTGTGGTGCTGCCTGTGCCTTGGTGTGCGCGGTCCTGGCAGGAACCTCCTCTGGAACCCCGGGCTGCTGTATCCAGTGTTAGGGGCCAGACGTTCACTGGCTCCTAGACCTGTGTAAGTTATTCAGATGAGCAAGGAACTGGCCTTGACCCTGTGCTGCCGGTCCCGGGTGCGTGGGGGTGCCGGGACAGCTCCCTGCCTCAGAGCAAGAGGAGAGCAGGGATGAGGCGCTGGCTGGGTCGTGCCCAGTGTGGGATACTTGGATGTACCTTGATGCAGTGCAAATTAGGCCAATATTCCTTTCTCAGGGCTATGTCTGGAGTTCCTGTGCTGCTCAGGGATCAACTTTTTCTATCATCTGTAGGTCTTACACTGGTTCATGAACCAGCCCAGGTACTGAAGCTGCTGCATGACTTGAGCAAATGGGTGGCAGTCACAAGTTCCCTTTCCTGCTTTGCCTGAAGCTTGAGGAAATGTCACTTTTATCCGTTCTCTTTAATGTCTGAGACAGACATGGATAAGTAGGAGGGATGTGAGGGAACATATAAGCTAACCCAGCCAAGTGATCTGAAAAATAGATCCTGGACATGGAAAAGACATTATTTTCTGGAGACCAGCTGATGCTGACTGAATGTTTGAAGAGAGGGATGATGATTTTCAAGGAAGTTGAATTATCCTCTTTTATTTATAATTTTAAAATTAATTTGTGAAGTGTTTTATGGCAAATTTAGATAGGATAAGCAAGACATTTGTTTTTTCATCCTTTTTTTATTTCCTTGATGATTTGTACCGATGATACTAGGGTATGGAAAATAGTATTTAACCATTCCCAGAGGAGATGAAATCAATGGAATTAAATTAAATGGAAGAAAACCTCTCCAAATCTGCTAAATCTCATGGTTTGTGCAATGCCCTTTCTCAGCCCTTTGATGGGTAAGTACTACAGCTCCTCCACTTCTGGGCTTCAGACCACTTTTCCTGGTCTCTGTGGTCCAAGAGGTGGTGAAGCTTCAGCACCAAAGAGCACTTTGGGGGTCAGTCCTGACTGTGCCCTCACCCCTGTGCTCGGGGAGGTTGGAAACACAGCAGTAATTTCACCTTGCCATGCTCTTATGGCACCCATAAAAACTTTTGACCCGAAAGGAAGGGAGAGCAGGACAGATGGCGAGTCAGACAAGCTTCAACAGGCAACCAGCAGCTGAGTTTGATGCTTTTCTGCAAAATCTCCTCATTTCATTATTTCAGGGTCCTTTCAGCCGGGGTGTCCTGATATTTGTTTTGTGCCAGCTGTGGCGGTTTGGGAAAAGACTTTGCTTGAGCACACCTTCAGAGGTGACACTGAGATGTCAGACAGAATCTCCTTGTGGTTTAGGTCCCTCATGACAATCACATCGTGCAGGAATCTCTCGAACCATCCACCATCCAAAAGAGAACTTATCCATCAGGGAAATAGACATTTTTCTTATGGTTTTCACAATATTCTTAACACTTCTGTAGCAGTCTAACATGGCTTCTGGGGAACTGAAAGGTCAAGATTCACCAAACCTGATCTGTCAATTAGAGGAGGCAATAATATTTAATATATATTTTAAAGCCTGTTGCAGTAAATGGCTAGATTAAAAGAGTATCTTAACAAAACTGTGGAGCAGAGAGAAGGAGCCATGTAGTGTTTTTGTACTGGATGCCTCTTTTTCTTATGATTCTCTTTTAATGTGGCTTTGAAAATTGCCCAGCAGTACAGCATTATTTGGCTTTGCCTCAAATGTTAAGACACATTTTCTTTTTTTCAACCTAAAGGAGACCTTTATACAGAGTATAAAAATCGCAATATCACAAGTAAAGGACCATTAACTAAGTGTAATGCTGGGGGGGAAGTATGCTTTGAACATTGTTTCCATTATTCAGAATAGATCGTTTCAGCCCAAATAGAAATGAAAGGCTATTGAGGAAATGTTGCAAATACCTGAAATTCTAACTTTTACTTTGCTCTTGTTAACTATGTGTGATTAAGGAAGAAAGGAAAATTGTAAAGAGGCTGTGCCATTGCAAGTGATATAACCATGACCCTGTCTTAACTATCGGCATGTGTGAAAGTTCATCAGAAGTCACAAAATTCCCTGAACTTTCAAAATGTTTTTCTTTGATACATCAAGCTAAAAGGAATAATATATTCTTGAAAGCACAAGAAAACTTAGTGTATTTGCCCAATATTAATGACATTGTTGTATTTCTGCCTGATGATAAAATGATGCAATTGTGTCTCATGGAAAATGGTTTCTTACCACTGTGGGATTGTTAGATTTTACAAATTCCACGGTGCTTTTGATAGGTTTGGAAGGTAAGGGAATTATAGAGAAGTGAAAGTGTAGCCTTAGGCTTCATAGTGCTGATTTTTCAATAACTGTTTCCTAGGGGCTTTATTGTATCAATTTTTAGATAGTATACTGGCAAACTTGTGAACATTTTCCTTCTTTGGTGGTGTTGCCAGGCTGTCTGCCCTTTGTTCTAACCAAATCTCACCCAGAGCACTAGGCAGCAGCTCACTTCATCAAATTTGCTGGAGATAATAATGTTTTACTTTATTTTTGGGACTGTTCAGTGCTCAACCATCAAATAAGGGCTGTTAGAAGATGTTTTTGGAACCCTAGACACTTGTTCTTATTCTTGAATGTACATGTGTGGGGCTGGTTTTATGAAAATTTGACCTAATTTATGGTTTGCCAACTGGCTGTCCACAAACTACAGCGAACACAACTACAGCAATTCCTTTGGATACTGCATTCCAGCACATTCTGCCACCAGTTTTGCAGAGAGGAAATGCTAATATTTGTTCTTTCCCTACCCTTCCTAGAGAGATGTTTGTGCTTTCTCACAAGACCATTGTTTTTTAGTAGCCATCTATATTTTTCTACTGTGACAGTTAAAAAAAAAGAAAAATAGGGAGGGGAATTATTGATTTCAATTCTTGCCACTGTTTTGTATTTACAGAGTAGAAAATACAGTAAAAGAGGTGGAGGTGGAAAATCAGAGATGGCTTCTGTAATTGCCTACTCACATCATAAGGATTCTTACAATTCTTACTCTGACCCAATGTATTCTTAATCTTTCTTTTCAATATATGGATATTGTTCACTTAAATGGATTTCAACTGAAGCAGAATTCCCTAATTAGACAAGAATAGTGGAGGAATTGACTATTATCTCCAGTTTTGTGTTTTCAGGCAGCCTGTATTAGTAGCCATGCTTCTGCCAGCTAGTCTTTAAACATGGAAATACTGTATCCAGAGACTACTGTTCAAAATTATTTTCACTAGTCTAATAGCTTTTTAATTTTTAAACTAGCTTACATTTATCAGCAAGGGGCAAAGGTAATCAAATTTACTCAATCAACTCAGTTATTTTGCCCTTCTTAGCCAATGACAGCTTATATTGTGATATTTAACCAGTGGGGAAGCTGGGATTTCATAATTTTTTTGGATAATCTTGTAAACAGTAGCCCATGCAGTCAGTGAGTTGAGGTTGTAGGATTCTCTTTCAAGTAAGAAAAGGGCCTTATAGGACTGAAGTAAATGTGCAGAGTTGGTTTGGTAGTTTTTCAGTGTTTTGAGCCATTCTTGGTTATTTTTCTTTTTGTACTCTTGGAGGTTCATCTGTGTAAGGGAGCTACTGACCAGGGTATGAATTCTTGGTGTTTTATCTGTACTGTGCTTGGGTCCTTTATGCTGTGCAGGTGCTCTGAGGACAAGATCCAAGGGAGCTGATTTCCTCAAAGGTGTCAGAACTGTTATTGATACAGAGGGGTAAGCATGGGCTTTATGGTTGTCTAGCAACTCTCTTGTTGTGAAACCAGGAGGATGTGCCTCACAGAAGGGTCAATGAGGGAACACTCCGACTTCCCCAGACTCCTTTTCCCTGGTACAACATCCCACAACTCACTCTGACCTCCCTTCACTGTGTAGACAAGCCCTGGATGTTAACACCTCTGCAGTGCAAGATTGAATTCTCCAGCACAGTAACATGCACACATTTCAGCCCTTGACTGGAAGCGAAACATTTGAAAACACGTGGGGGCTGGGTGTACCTGGGAGAAAGGTGCTTGTGGAGAGGTTTGGGGCCCACTGGGGTGGGGGAGTTGGAGCTCTGTGTCCAAGGCCTGAGGACTCCACACTGACATGCTCGAGGGGAGCAGCAGGTGCTGCTCAGAGCCAGATGCCTTCTCTCAGTTCAGGGACAGTGCTTTATGTCACCTTAACATGTGGGGAGGAGACTGACTGGTCTGTGCTGGTTCAGTGTTCTACTTGCCCATCAGACGAGCCTGACACTGCTGCATATTTGCCTGAAACAGATGTTTGGGTGATTCTATGATGTGTGTGATGTGATTGTGTTGCCTGGATATTCCCTAGGTTACAGCTACAACAGATACTATTGCTTCAGAAGCTCCAGGCTATTCTTTCTCTGCCAGATCTGTACTTTATGGGACAAGCTCTAAACTGGAGGCTCAGGTTTAACTCAGGGCAGCATAAAATGCAGGGCTCATAAAGGAGGCCATCAAGATGAGTTTCTACCTGTAGTTTCTGTAATTTCTTCTAACAAACCTGGATGGCAGGTCAGTCCATGTAGCTGTTCATATTTGCAACATCAGGCAGCTCACTGGCTAGGAAGTTTCCCACAGGGTCTCACAAACTTAGGCAGATTAATGGATTATATTAGTTGATTATATACAGTTTTAAATTACTCTACAAGAAATAATTTTCAGCTGTCAGATCTGGGCCACAGAACTAAAAAATACATTCAAACAACTCTAGTTATGAGATTAGGTGCTGCAAATCTGGGCAGAAGACTATTCTGCTTTTGAATAGTCTTCTGAATCTTAGCACTTCTGGAATCCTGTTGCTGGAGTAGTGCCCAACCCTGATAAATTAATGGCATGATAAAGCAGAGATACTCAAGTCTGGCCAATGGCAATACAGTGAGTTTATATGTAGAATGTCTATGGTAGGTATGTAATGTCTGTACAGTCATAGCACAGACTGGGAGATATTAGCAAACAAGGCAGTGGTCAATAAATATTGATTCTTTTGCAAGCCCTAATGTATGAAATTAGAGGAGTTAACACAAACAAAGATGACTGTGCTGAAGGATAGTCAATGTGTGTGTTAGGATTTGAACTCAGATGCCCTTTGCTCTATTACTCAGCCTGGGATAAATCCTTATTCTGTGATACTCCATGGTTATATAACATGCAGTCAGTCAACTCTAGAGTTGCAAAGTTAACTCTTTTCTCCTGTGTTTTGGCTTTGTGTCATCCTGTCTGGGTCAGTAAAACATAGCAGAAACATCTGTGAGTAAAATGCTTTGTCTCCCCTTGGGTGTTTGGTACCAGCTCAGGGCTCCCTGTGTGTTGCAGGGTATTATGGAAAGGCCAGTTTGGATCCCTGGAGCAGCACGTTAGTGCAATGATGGTGCAAGTCAGCCCAGGTGAGACACAGCACTGGCTCTCTACTATCACTCCCCTGGCTCCGCAGCCAAGGTGTTTGCTGCTGGCTCTGGGATCTCTCTGGAGCTCTGTGATGGGCAGTGATTGGCATGTTCCAGGCCTGCACTCCTGCATAGCTGGGCTGGTGTGAAACTGTGGGTTGAATCTTCAAGGTATTGAGATGCTAGGAGACAGATATATTCCAATTAGTTAAATTTTCCATGAAATTGAGTTTCCATTGAAAAATACTCAATTTCATTGAAGTGCAGTGGATAAAAGTTAACAATTTAAGTGCATATTTTTATTTTATGAAGGAAAAGTGATTGACCAGATTCCCTTTGTTTTTTCATCCAGAAATGCCAGTTGTCTGACATGAGTTTGCATGCGAGTGAAGGTTGCTTCAGTCCACTTTCTGTGTCTGGTTATGATTTGCTCATAGAGATTCTATAATCACTTGCTGGGAATGTCTTATCCATGGGATACACACTACAATCTGTGCCAGTTTAAGCTTATGTACTGTCAAAGGTTTGGGGAAGACAGTCATGAAATAAAAGAAAAATGAAGAATCTCTCTTATTCTAGTTTTGAAATATGGATGATAAAACTCCTGCCTTTTTTGATGTTAATTTTATTTGAGTAGAAGAAACTTGAAGCTGTCATATAACAGGTTTGTTCTGGCTGTGGGCTGTAAGTTGTTGCTGGTTGCTGTGCTATTTGCACACCTGTTACACAGCCCAGAGAAACGTGGACTTGACTTAGGCTGGGATGTACAGGGACCAGGAGACTCACTGTGAAACAGGTTGTTCCTGATCTAGTAAGTGTTCAGCCACGTCAGAATGAGTCAGCAGCAACTGAAGCTTTGACTTTGCATCTGCACGTGTTTGTTGCCTTCTGAATAAAGAACTAGAACACTGTGACCTCTTGTTTTTTATTCTGGACAACAGATAACTCCCTGGAAAGCATAAGTCAGATTTTCTAGATATTTTAATTGGAAGTTTCTTATTCCAAATGTCATGAAAACAAGAAGCATTGAAAATTTCTGCAGAATGGGAATGCTGAAAATTACTTTTTCAAATACATGGATTCTTTTAATAAATGTACACAGTCTTTCACCAAATTTCTGGAGGGTTTAAAGCTCTGAAGGCTGGGAGTCCTGAAGTCAGGCTTGCCTATTGCTACAAAGCTTCCGAGGAACTGGAGACTTTAGAAGCAGTGATGTTTCTGTAAATTCAAGGCAGCTTGCCTGGTGATTTACCAAGCTGGCAGGGAGCCTTGTAGACTTGGCTTGTGAGTTTGCTAGTGGTGAGTTTAGGACTTGGGATTTCTTTATCCCCAGGTTTCCACAGCCTGCTGGGATGATTGCAGTAGAGCTATGAGGAAATGAAGTAACTTTCCAATGGAAACCTGCCTGCTTTTCATCAGAATTTTATCCAAATTAATAAACTGTTTTGATGAACTTGATTTTTAATTTTTTTTCCTAGTGAAAAATATTCCATTGAAAAGTTTCTGAGTGACCACAAGGACCTGTGCATCTTGTTACAGCTTCAGTGGTGGTTGCCAGTTGTTTCGATTTCTTTGCTTGAGATGATCTAGATAATGCAGATGTCATGCCTGCCATCCTCAAACACAAGAGAAAAATCTTCTACAAAAATCTGTAATGTAGTTTATGCAGTGACCTGTTACTGCCAATCAGAAGACACATGCTGTAAGCTGTTATACTCTGTCTCACATGTGCGAGTGATTTATTAGCACTGATTCTTTGTTAGGTTCATAAATGTAAGGAGATTACAAAAACCTGTACAAATTCATGAGTTCCATGAAACTTCCCTACAATGAAGGTTGTCTGTTCTTACCTTAGTAGGAGTCCTGGTTTCCCAGTAATGGACAGGAAATTTATATAAAAAATATTTTTGTCATTCATGTTCTGCTGCTTATACAAATCACCTATTCTATCAAATTCTTGCTTGCAGGTACAGAAGCACTAACTGTGCAGTTTAAATGATGCCTACCAGTTGCGCTCATCTTGAGTAGGGAAGGATTATTGGAAGGGATTTGGGGAAGACAAGGAGAGAGAGAGCAAAGCTCCAGACATGAACAGTGGCTGACTGCTGTGCACAAGCCTGCCACATCTAGTAAGGGCACAAAAAGAGGAATTGAGGCCCTTGAATTCATGCCTAGGCAGACACTTTGGTCGGAGTTGCGGGGAATGGAGTCTGAAATGGCTCTGAGACAGCAGCAGCAGCTGCAGAAAATACTGCCTGGGGAGAACATGGAACACAAAACACACAGGTGTACGAAGTTGAAAGAATTTTGCCTTGAGAAACTCAGTTAACAATTTAACTCAGTAACCAGCGCTGTACAAACCAGCCAGGATTCCAGCCCTGTCTAGACTCTGGAGAGGATCAACATATAAAAAACGCCATAAAATTTTTTTATCATAGGGATGTGTTGCTGAGTACCTACTGTGCTTAAGTGTGTTTAGTCAGAAGGGGTGTTTTCACATGTCTTCAGGGACTGCTACTCTGTTCTGGAGCAACCAGCCCTGTAGAGCCTTAAATACAACAGCTTTGTACCTGTGCAGTGAGAACTGCAATTGCCATAGAGCTCTGGAAACTTCTCACAAATTTTGGCAAAGGTTTTAGTATGACTTGATGGAATTTTACTATGTGAAAGCAAACATGTCAGACCAACACTTCACAAAGTTTGGTTTCAGATGCTGGTGGAATTTCACACGCAAGTTATGTGTCAGGTGCTGCTTGATGTTTTAGGTGCTATTCACTGGGGATGGGTGTATAAGGAGGACTTATGTTAGTGTGGTCACTGATTAGTGATGATCACTGCTGGGTGGGAGGTGCAGACCTCACTGCTCTGTGGCTGAGGTACTTGTGCTCAGCGTCTCAGGCAGTGTAGAGAAGTGTCACTTCGCTTGCTCATATTTATACAGCTCTTGTGGCTCAGAGTCCATGTGACTTGGGCTCCAGTGATGGTATTTTCTGCTATTTATCCCATGGCACATGGAGAAAGTCATCCTTCAGTGGTTTGATCTGCTCCTGAGAATATCCCTGGGTGGCAGATGAGCTTGTAAGTAGTGTCTGAGGAATATGCTGCAGCTGGGCTGAGTTATTACATCTTTGTTGACTTGCAACCTGAAATCTGTATCCTGCCGAGTCTTGCTGTGTAGCCATAATCTCTTTATCTTGGGATTATTGATTGCATTAAAATGTTCATTTTGTACTGCACACAGACATAGGGTACTGATTACTTTTGTTCATGTTGCCACTTGGAAATGTTATTTATGTGGGACCATTTCCAACATTAGTGTCAATCTGGAAAGCAGGATGTTTTATCTTTATTTATTGAAAATCTTTATACAAATAGGTTGCTTACTGAGAGAAAATACTAATTCAAAGGAACATCTTGCTCTCTTTATTTACTTCATTTATTTTGGTGCATCATCTCCAAATTAAGAAAACATAAATATTAAATGGATTTAATCTTTTGTTAGTTATGCAAAATCTTGTGTTCCTAGTAAGAGATCACCCAGTCTATATTTGTGGCAGAACATTTTTAGTCACACTAAATGTGTTTGCAGTGTTGTGCTGTCACATATGTAGGTGTGGATATAATTTTTTGTATACAAAACACATTCCATGCTTATTCCTTTAAACTTTCCTTTTGTGTTTTCAAATCACAGAAACAAGCTCCCTTGCCATGCAGGTTATTCCCCTCTTTGGCCTGTCAGTAAAACATGGACTTCACTACCTAATTGTATAACCAGGATTCTCATTTCTGAAGTGCCATATCAGACCTAGGAACGTTCTGTTGTATCACTTTACACAAGGCTTTGGCATTCATACTCAAAGTCTTTTTCCTTCACACCAAGCTGTTTCATTAAACAGGGCTTACTGGAGCTTCCTCTGCCCCCGTTCCACAGGGACCAGCTTGGCACATGCTGCCTGTTATCACAGACCACAGCGCACCTCAGATTGAGGAGTGCTCCCTGTAAATACAAGTATTGTGAAGTTCTGCCTTCACAGCTCTTGGAGAAGTTTCTACAGTGAGATCTTGATTAGCAGTAGTAAGAGCTCTTCTACTCACTCCCACAGCAGCTGGTGCACATCGGGTGGCACCAGTCCCTGGCCAGGCAGGTTGGTGTCACTCCTGGGCCTCAGGTGTGGCAGTGCCTGGTGGCTGCTGGTCAGCTGCTATTGCTGTGTTGCAGGGAGGGGGAACTGCAACAATGGGAAATGAAAACAGCTTCATTTCAACCCTCAGTATTAAGTTAGCTTAAAACATCGGGGTGCTTCTTCTCCAACACTGCTGAAAGAAATCCTCGTGAGGAAATAAATAATTTGGTTTATTTTCAACTGATTTCCCACCTCAGTCTCTAAGCTTAAGTAAGTGCACATGCATGTTTTTTCAGTGCAATACAATTTAAATTAAGAAATAAATGCATTTCACTTATGCAGTGACCAACAGAACTAAATATCCTTTTAAAAACAGGTTAGTAGGGTTCACAGACTCTAATCTGATTTTTGTTGGCTGGTTGGAGCGTTTTTTTGGGGGGAGTGTTCCTAATAAGCCTCCCACACTTAATTTGCACAGGCATACTTGCCATCTCTTCATTTCAATGACAAAGCAAAACTTGTTTCCAAATCCTGTTTTCAATTCTGGGCACAGAACGGAGCTTACTGAGGCTTGGAACCATTTATGCTGTTTGCATTCTTATTGTAACCAATATTTTGATTGGAAATTAATTTCTTAACCAACTGGAACACCAATACCAGATAGTGTTTTATTTCAGGTTCATAATGGTGGCAAGGCAGAAGACAGGGGCATGAAACCAGAGCAGCTTCATTTTGACACTATGCATAACAGAATCCATTAAGTGAGTCTCAGGAGTCAGGCTCAAGGACCTCTTGATTAAGAATTAAATTACAGGTATGATTTACTAAATTTGTGCTTGGGGAAAGAAGGATTTTGATGATGATGTGATTGGTAAACTACACATTTCCTCAGCAACATATTAAAGTTAATGGGAATAACAAAATGGGAAATGCAAAATACTTCACAAATCTTAGGAAATAAGTTGTCTTTTAAACTAAGCTACAGAACCTAAAATCTGTGTCAGTAACTTCCTTACTGAAGTAAACCCAAGGGGAAAGTAAAGCTGGCCCTCACTCTGCTCAGACTGAACCTTCTTCTGCTGTTAAGGAAGATGTAGTCAGAGGAGCTGTGGTGGCAGCTCCTTTGTCTGGTTGGGAATGATAATTTTACATGATTGTTTTAAAACACTTAAATGTAGAACAACTTGAAAGATTTTTTTCCAATGGTTAGGTATTTTTATTATGCTAATTTAAATTGCTTTTACATTTCTTTCAAAATTGCTTGAAATTATATTTGTAATATCTTCTTGTTCTTTGTGGGTGAATTTGGCATAGTGGGATCCTTAACTACGTTTTGGGTTCCGAGTTGCCATTGCATACAAACAATGCACTGCAGCAGGGTTTGGAAAGAGAAGGAATACAGCTGTTGCTATCTCACATGGATGCAGGGAAGCAAGGAACCGCAGGATACAAGTTCCTGTGCTGCAGAGTCAGAACTCTTGCCTATCTTTCCCCTGCTCCGTCAGTCTGAACTGTGTGTGGCTCACAGCGTTCAGCCAGCATGGATACGGTGGCATTGCTGCTTCATGGGATGCAAACTAATGTGTGGGACATCAAAAAAACCCACATCATACCATGCAAAAGTGTGTTTGTCCAGCCCAATATGTGAAGTCTTTGCTCTGACCTTGTTTGGTTTGGCTGCCTAAGGGTTGGCAAGTTAGACCAGTGTTTCATGCAAGCCCAAG
The DNA here is from genome assembly GCA_013398055.1 of Ifrita kowaldi. Taxonomy (NCBI): domain Eukaryota; kingdom Metazoa; phylum Chordata; class Aves; order Passeriformes; family Cinclosomatidae; genus Ifrita; species Ifrita kowaldi. The sequence continues at coordinate 98,614 of VZRS01012667.1, forward strand.
CTGTTGGGCATTTCTCTTCCATGGATGCAGGCATTTAGGAATTCAGTGTATGTGAGTAGGAGGAAGAAGATGGGAATGCTCAGAGTCAAGTTTTTGAAATTACATCAGTTACTGTGATCCAGTAGAGGCTTTTTGCTCGCAGCTCCAAGGGATCCTGCAACTGCCAGGATTTGAGAGAATGGGTAACAGTTGCTTCCATTCTGTCCATCTGTTGTATTTCATTGGGATGAACAATTGCCCTGTTTTTCTAAAACCTTTCACTGACAGCCACTGCATCTTTGGAGCTTTTGACCAAGAGCAGCAGAGCTTTGAAAGCAGAACATTTTTCATAGTGGGAAAAAGGGCTTGATTTACCTCCAGCCTATGCTTGGGCTCCCTCACCTGCAGACCCAGGATTCATTAAGCAGAAAGCAATCAGTCTTATCACAAGAGCAGAGAAACATGAAAGGCTGCTTTCTTCTAATATGCAACAAAGCACATAATTAAAATAAATAAAGTAACATTAACCATAAGGTCTTTCTGGTATTGTTTTCAAAGCCATGAAGGGACTTTGGGTTATCTAAGATCTAATCTGGTTGTATTTCATGAAGATGTTAACTACAAACCACAAGAGAAATTATTAGTTAAACTAGAAATTGGACCTAGGAACCAGATGGAAAACACCCCCATTTTGTGGTGGTGCTTGGCTGGGGGGCCATTAAGTTGGAATGCCCTCCAAAGCAGTGCGTGGCTAACTAATCCCAGCAGGAATGGCTTGGAAGTCACCAGCATTACTTACTGGCAATGCAATCCTTGGAAGCTTTGTCAAATAGGGCAAAAGACCAGAACATTACACTGGGAGAAGAGGTTGGTCTTATGGGCTGAAATAATAGACAGTTAAATATATTAGTATAAAACTTGCATGAATCATAAAGGCCCAGTAATAAGGATTTAATTTTTAAGGTGGGTTTTGTAATTTAGAAGTATCTGAAAGGGAACATCAGAGCAATTCTACCATACAGCAAAACATTGATGGTATAGTCGTGGTGTTTATTCTGCTGTTGTGTGAAGCAGGAATGAGAGTGTGTCTGGAATCCTGGGCCCATGTCAGGTCACCTGTATTCAAGACAAATGAATTAATATAGGAGCAACTGCAGGAAATACAGAGGAGTTCCGACGTGAAGCTGGAAGGCTGGGCTTGTTCTGCTCTGCAGAATGAGCACTGGGGCAGGATATGATTGTGTCTGTCATGTACCTGCAGAAAGGGCTGAAGAAGGCGGAATACTTAGGAAATGCTTCACTAGGAAAAAGTTTCTAGCCTTTAAGGCAGTTTGTAGTAGAATTTTTGGAACTGCTTGCTGGTAGAGTCAGTGGAAATGTACATATGTGCTTTTAACATATGTGTGATGTTTAGGAAACTGTAAGGTACAGTATGTTTTTCCATGGCTGATGGATCTCAGTGATCCAGGAGAACACTCTTCCTCCTTCTGTATTAACAAATTGAAGTGTGCCTGGTCTTGTGGAGATTTGTTCTGAATGGGCATGTCTGTGCATGTACAACTGCAAGGATGTTGTGGGGTTTTTTTCCCCCAGGTGTAAATATTTTAATTTCAGGGCTTAAAGTTAGTTGCAAGTATGCTCCTACAGGTATTTGGAACATTTCATGTTTAAGCCATGGCTATAATAAAATTTCTTCTTCATTCTGCTCCACAGCATTTGATACCGAGACACAGCAGCTATAGGAAACAGCAGCTACAGAACAACAATGAAGACCCAGAGTGCTTTCAACAAACTTGTGTTGCAATGAACAAACTAACTGTTAAGGGAAAAAGACAATATTGTCCTTGAGGGAATGTGTTGACACAGAGATAACACTGAGTAGTTCAGTAGTCTCTTGATTTGGAGGAAACTCTTAAATATGAGCTTGGCTCAGTAACATTCGCATCTGGTGTGTCAGAAGGAATAACACAAAAAAGTCATCCACTTAGAAAACAACAACAAAAAAAACAGCAAAGGAAAATGCACACAGGAAAACCAGGAGAAAGCCTGAGCAGAGGTGGTTGCCGCTTGCTGGTGCTTGCTTGCCTCAGCTGTAGTTAGTGCATGAGGGCAGTGCTGTTTGCAGCGGTGGACCAGGAGTGCACCTGTCCATCCTGGATGGGGCATGCAGCAAGGAGAAGCCTCAGTCACCTTCAGTTTTACTGCTTGTTTTAAAATACCAATCTCCTTGTGAAAGTGCCATCCAGAGGAGAGCCCCTGCTGCTCTCTGAAGGCACTCTCCAGAGCAGGAGGGGTTACACTTGGGGCAGAACCAGGAGTTGGAGCTGTGCTTATTGTGCTAGCAGAAGCAAAAGAATTCAAGGATTGTTTCTTTCTTGTTCTTTACTTTTTTGAGGATTTTTTATCATATGAAAGGTGTAACATTTGCAAGCTGTCATAGAGCACATCCTCGCATTTTCGATGTCTGACTGTTTGGTATAGGAATGTTCTTTGAGACCTTAGAATTCTGGTGGATTGGGAGTTTTTCCTCAGGTTTTAAGAAAAGTAGTATATAGATTTTTCAGTGTGAGTTTCTGGGTACTGACAGTGTTGATGTTCCCCCTTCATAAGCCCCTGAAATTACTAATTTTAGAAGTATTGAACTCATTGGGATGAAAATGGTAGGTGGGGAGATGGTGGTAAGGGCTTTTGTCAGCACCAGTAGCAGTGCAGCCCTTGGCTCCCTTTGGTAGGTGGCTTAGTTGTGTAAATCTCCATTTACAAAGTCCTTTAGTTGAAGAACAATTTTGGATCCATGGATTCTGGGGTTTTGTCTTCCTGATTTACAGTTGTTTGTGTTGGATTGTGGCATGATGAAGGGTGTTTGTGCTGCATGTGCTGTGTCTCACATGCTGGGCCAGCAGGGTGGCTTCTGGGGAGTCCCCGGCTTGCAGAGCCTGTGGCTCTTCTGGCTTGGGGAGCAGAGAAGAGGCTTCATTTGCAGTGTCTGTTTAGCATTGTCCATGAATATTAAATCCTGTCCTTAAACAGACAAGAAGAGAAAGGCAGAAAAGAAGGAATAAAAGGGTAAGCAGCTCACATTTGTCCTGCACCATTTTCTGGTTTTCTTTTTGTTTTTTTTTCCAAACCCCATAACTTGAGGTCATTTTGGGATTAATTGAAGCTAATGTCTTCACTTCAAAGCAGCACAAGATCAAGCCAAATGTACAGGCATAGCAATTAAAGACTTGGCAAGGTAATATGGATTGGCTTCTACAGCAGCAGCTTTCTCCCTGTGCTGTTCCACTTGTTCAGGCCTTTGATGTGCTTCAGAGCACAACTAGCTGGGCCTGTGCTTAAACAAAGGAGCATTTTAGCACTTGATTCTGCAGAGAGTGACTGTTGTGCTACAGTTAATATTTTTAACTGTCTGTAAAATTGGAGAGATTATGAATCTGTAGTATGACTGGCTACAGGAGAATTCCGTGGATAATGAAGAAGATTGCAGGGGGCAAATTGAAAGACTTCTCTTTTATATTGTATAGCATCAGTATTCCTTTAGTGCTAACAAAGATGAGGCCAATTTAGTATAAATCTTCAAAGCAACATGTGTGAATTTATCTGTCCAGTGCTCATTACAGTTAATGGGAATCATGTGGCTGGAACTTTGCAAGTGCTTTGAAAGCGCTCCTTTTATGGTTACATTATAGACCCCCATGTTAGCTGTTTTGCTGTTATTTTTATATTGCTCCATTTGTTTTCTTGACATTGAAAAAATCAAAACACTAAACTAATTAAAAACTGCATCACCCCCTCCAGTGCTGAAATAGAGCAAAATACGCATTTTCTAAAGTAAATAAAATATTACTTATACGCAAATCAACTTGAGACATAACATGAATCTCTCTTGGTTTAAATCCCAGTAGCACAAATCCTGATGCTTGTTGCATGCTAATTAAGGTGAGCTTAAGTGGAAAGTCAAAATGTTGGTCCCCACATCCATGTTTCAGTTTTGATCTCACTGCGCTGTTAGTCACCATGTGTGGTACATCAACTGCATTTCTTCTCAGATATCCTAAAGGGGATATAATCTTTAGGGAATCTGTAGGGAAGAAGAAAGACGTAATGAAAACAAGAAGTTATAAGGCAGGTAATGAGCATAAAAGTGCACCTACACAGATGAAAAAGTAAATTGATGGAAGTTTGGTCTTAAGTTTTTGGTTGTTATCCTATAAAAAGATATGAATAGGCCTATATTTTATGGCCTATATTCATTTCCTATTGGAAAAGAGGATTCCACCCCCGCCCCCCCCATGTGAAAATGGGATAAATTAGAGAAAATTTTATAAAATCATTTGAAGCACATAAATCATACAAGGCTTTCAGTCTGGCATTAGGTGAAATACTCTGGGTTTTAGGTGAAGAAGGTGCCTTGGTTTAGGCCAGCAAGGAGACGGTCAGTGGTCTGTGCCCAGTGAGTGGGTTGAATGTGATGGTAAGTGCCTTTGTTTTCTCCCGCAGCCTTATTTGGTGGGAGCTATGAGAAAAATACGTTACAAATCCTTCTTCTTGACAACAAAACACCCTCCTGAGTTTCTTCTGGTGGTGCTGTGAGTGGTAGGCATTGTGTTTTGGCTTCTTTTTGATCAAAAATGAGTCAGGACTTGCATTCCTTCCTTGCGTTCAACCAAACCCAGACTCCTACACAACTTAGGTTGTGTAGGAGTCTGGGTTTTAATTTTTGTATTGGGTTTGTGTGGCATGGTTTTGGTAGTGGGGGCCTACAGGGGTGACTTTCTCTGAGAAGCTGCTGGAAGCTTCCCTCATGTTCAGCAGAGCCAACTCCTGCCAGCTCCAGGATGGACCTGCCACAGGGGAGCAGAGACCAACCTGCAGCCCCTGGAGGAGCCCACACTGGAACTGGGGCAGAGTGTGAGGAATCCTCCCACTTAGGAGGAGGTTGCAGCAGAGACAATGTGTGATGAACTGACCACAGCCCCCATTCCCCATCCCCCTGTGCCACTGAGGGGAGAAGAGAGAGAAAACTGGGACTAAAATTAAGCCTGGGAAGAAGGGAGAGATGGGGGGAAGGTGTTGTAAGGTTGGGTTTTACTTCTCATTGTCCTACTATAATTTGATTTGTAATAAATTAATTTTCTCATGTCAAGTCTATTTGCCCATGACGGCAGTGGGTGAGTGATCTCTACTTGTCCTTATCTCTACTGATGAGCCTTTTATTTTATCTTGAGATTGTTTACTGTAAGTAATAGTGCAGATCAGGGTATTCTTTTCCTTCGGTTCCTTTCTGAACCTTTAAGTGCAGGTGGTTTGAGAGAAATGCCTGATACTGTCAGGGTCAGCAAACTGGGAAGCTTCTGTCCCATTGTCCCCAGTAAAGACACAGTGTTCAGTCATTTTGTGGCAGGTCTGGCAAAAGACCAAATGCAGCACCGGACTGTGGCCCCAGGCCACCTCAGCTCAGTTGGCAATGCCTCTTGCAGGACAGAGATGTCTGCTATCCATGATATTCTTGGGGTCAAGGCATTTTTGTTCGCTTTGTTTTGTTTTCCCTTAGTCTGAAGCAAGTTGCAGGCCATGATGTAGGAATGAGCCTTGCAAGAGACCCAAAGTGGGAGAATGCCACACTGTACAAAAACCTAGAGGATTCATGCAGGCTCTAATCCCCACTGCACTGAAGGATCCATGATTTTGAGGCTCTCCAGAGGGGCAGGAAAAGAGCAGAGCTGGGTTTTTCAGCCTGTTATTTTTCTTTCATCTGGCAGTTCTTTATAGGAAACCAGATTCTGACCAGTGAGCAAAATCCCCAAGATTTTTCAACAGAAATTAAAGAGGAAAAGAGAAGGTGGGAAGAGCTCCGCATTGGGATGGCCGGCATGTAAGGTTCAGTGCTTTGCTGTCAGCTTGTGTCTTTGACTTGCTGATTAAACTGCTGTGGCAGTAGCAGGAAGCTCTTGCGGGGTTTGGTGAGTACGGTAAGGGGGTGGTTGTTCAGAGTGGTTACTGTGGAGGGAAGGAAAACATTGTGAAGCCCTGAGTGTGCACTGCTGAGCAGGTGTGGGCTGCAGGCACATGCTGCCAGAATAAAGGCTGGCACCAAGCTCTACCCTAGGAAACCTGCTTTGGGGTACTAGCTTTCCATTTGCTGTTGCCAGAGGAAGGGAGGTGAGAGAAATGGACTGTAACAGCAAAAAATCTGATTTATTTTAAAAATGTAATACTGGAGAATTGCCATTAATAAATATCCTTACCACTTCGGCTTGAAGGTAAAAATGTGACATATGAGAGAGAAGGAGGGACACTGCAGGGAAAAGGCAAACTAAACACAGCACTGCAGTCACTGGGCTCAGTGTTTTGCCCGCAGTTACAAACTGTAGCAGCAGCCTGTGTGTAATGGGGCTGGCTCTATGTTGTGATTAAACACTGAGGTCTTGGCTGGCAGGTGCAAGTTGCCTTAGCCTACACAACAGTAAGCATCTTACTAGAAGGAATGAGAAACAAATCCCTTTGGAAAGAGTCATTGGATCTCTCTTCCCTTGGAAAAACTACAAGAAAATTTTGTCCAGACTGTCAGATATGCTATTTAGGTTTTGTGGCCGATGTGGTGGTCTGATCCGAAACCTGTACAAAGTGTTATTACTCCTGGTGGATTTCAGTTTACTGCGATGAGCAACCTGACTAGTGAAGAAGCCTCTACGTCTGGAGGAGAATCCTGTGGCTGAAGGAAGTGACTGGTCTGAAGCATAAAGTGAACAGTTGAATAGGGATCTTCTAGATGTCAATAAAGAATCTTTGTAGAAAGATCAGATCAGAATGATAATGTGATAGTATTAAAAATTTCAGGTGAAAAGAGTATTAAACCATGCAGTGAGCCCATCTTTCCAATATTAATGTTGGATATAGTGCCTCTTTAACTTAAAATTAATCTTTCTTGGGTAAAGCAATATTATAAATGATTCTTAGACCCTGGTCTGCATACATTTAATCACAGTTAATTTATGTATGTAAGCAGTTCACAAAGACAATGATGTAAGTTAAATCTAAGGACATACCTCCTGTGGGAGGAGGAGTTTGAACTAACATTTCTGCTGCTGTCCAAGACAAGCCATTTCTGCATCATGGTCCATAGAACTGGGCTGGAATCCAGTTCATTAATTGATCCAGGGTTGAAGTGATGGTTCAGTTTGTGCAGGGCCATGCCTGAGACCCAGAAGGACTCTGAGGTGGGACTGATACAGCCTTAGGAGAATAAAAAGAAGGCTGAAGAATTTTCATGCATTCCTATGGTAACCTTTAGTTTGAAGGTAACCAGTAAAGCGGTTTCAAATTTTAAAAAAAATCCATTTTGTTATGATTTTTTTCCCCCCCCGATGGCATTTCCACTCTTATAGGTCAATCCACAATATTCTTCGTGGACATACCCGGCACATTTGAGCCGTGCAGTGTACTCTGTAGTGTAGAAGGTTAAGCTTATTTTTGGCCAAAATTTATGTTGACAATGCTATTTTAAAGTAAGATTGGGATTGTACATAATGTGTGATACATACTGGATTTGTAAAGAGTACGTATGTGCAGCCAGGACCAAGTCAAAGCAAGACTCCCTCACACCTCTCAGATTCTGTGTGACACATGGAGCCATGGAGAAGGAGAGTTAATATGTGATCCACATCATACCCCTCCTGAAGAAAGTAGGCTGAACGATAAATTTTAAATTTTTAAAATTTAATGTAGTTACTGCTAGAGGTCTTTGCACTTTTATCAAAGCAAATTAAATGGCTAATGAAATCCCTTCACCCCTGTAGTCTTTGTGCCAGCATGTCCTGATTATCAGGCTTGTTTTTGCTGACTTGCTGCCATCGGTACGTGGGAAGCACACGGTCACAGTGTGTTTTGTGACCCTGTGATCGCTGTCCTGTCACAGATTGTCATGGTTTGACACTGGCCCAGCACCAGGCACCCACGAGAGCTGCTCGTTCACCCTCCCTGCCACGGCTGGGCAGAGGAGGGAAAAGGAAAAAAAGAAAAAGTCTTCGTGAGTGAGATAAGGTCTGGGAGAAACGCTTCAAGGGCAAAACAGGCTCAACTTAAGTTGCGAAGTGAATTTATTACTAACAGAATCAGAGGAGGATAATGCAAAGTAAAATAAACCCTTAGAACACCTTCCCCACCCCTCCCTCCTTCCCCCCGACAGCACAGGGAGACAGGGCACGGGGGTTTGGTCAGTTCATCACCGAGATTTCCTTCTGCTGCTCCGGGAGAGGAGTCCTTCCCCTGTGAGGCCGTGGGGTCCCTCCCACGGGAGACAGTTCTCCGTGAACTTCTCCAGCGTGGCTCCACTCTCACGAGCAGCAGCCACACCGCACCTGCTGCAGCGTGAGCCCCTCCCACGGGCACACAGTCCTCCCGAAACTGCTGCGCCGTGGGTCTCTCTTTCCACGGGGTGCAGCCCTGCAAGGACAGGCTGCTCCAGCCTGGGAGCAGGGCCCTCTCTCCACCGGGTCTCGCACTGGATCCTCCAGGCATCCACCTGCTCTGGCACAAGCACCTCCCCCAGGGGCTGCAGGTGGATCTCTGCATCCCCCGTGGATCCCCCCATGGGCTGTGGGTGGATCTCTGCATCCCCCGTGGATCCCCAGGGGCTGCGGGTGGATCTCTGCATCCCCCGTGGATCCCCCCACGGGCTGCGGGTGGATCTCTGCATCCCCCGTGGATCCCCAGGGGCTGCAGGGGCACAGCTGCTTCACCATGGTCTGCACCACGGCCTGCAGAGGAATCCCGGCTCCGGTGCCTGGAGCACCTCCTCCCCCTCCTTCACTGACCCTGGTGCCGCCATGTTGTTTTCCCTCACATGTTCTCACCACCTCCTCTTCTCTGACGAGAATCCAAAATCTTGTGACTTTGTTTTGATTTTCTTCCTAAATCAGTTATCACAGAGGCGTTACCAGCCTCTCTCATTGGCCCAGTTTTGGCCAGCAGCATGTCCATCTTCAGAGCCATCAGCTCTGCCGGACATGGTGGGAAGCTTCCAGCAGCTTCCTCACAGGAGCCGTCTTTGTGGCCCCCCTGCTACCCAAAACCAGGCTGTGCCAAACCAATACACAGATGTTAAGAAACTGCTTATAAAAACAGAATTCAGATTCTCATTCTGATTCACTGTCTGGGTATGTCAACAGAATGAAGAAAGTTAGGAGAAATCGAATCTGCTCCAAATTGAGATAAGAATATTGTACTAACAGACACTTTGCTTTTTTTTTTAAATTTAAAGCTAAAGGCAAATTATTATTTTCCATGGAAAGCCCCTCTCTCTCATACCTTACTTGTAATAATGTCTTAGTCTTGATATTCAGTTTGTCATAAAGGATGTTGAGGAAAATTTTGCTGTGACTTTCTCTTCAAGCAAACAGGATAAAAGATGTCCAGCTTGAAAAGGATCAGTGTGGTTACCTGGTTTGAAGACAATTATTAGTAAAGGGGAGAAAACTGGAACTGAGCGAAGCAGTAACTGCAAAAGCATTGGAAAGGTTTGACTAATATTTTTCATCAAAACTTCATGTTTTGTTCATTAGGTATCTGTTTTAAGGATGCCACCTTAAAGAGTATAGCTAGGAGAAACCAAACTTAACAAGAAGTTTTAAAATATTAAAAGGAGATTTTTAAAAGGACAGCATTAATGTTTTGAATTCCTGGGCTAAAGGGTGTCCAGATGGAGTCCGGTTAAGGTTTAGAGTGGGAGGTTTTCTCCCTTTAGTATTTTGATAAGAGATAATTGGTTTTAAAATGGTTGCAGTGTGCTTCTTAAATCACGTATGTTTTGATTTTGCTTCCCTGTTCTTTTTCATGGTGCATTATATATTTGCATGGGACCAGAACCTTAGAAGCAAGGAATCTGAGCTTGAGCTGGAGCATGATTTAAAACCCAAGCTTAAATATTTTCATTGAAGTCAGCTAACATATAGCTTCCAATCCCAGGGCAGAATGTTGGCTTTTCAAAAATCATAAATATGCTCACAGACTCTAAATTTCAGAAAACTCCATACACTGGTAGTATGGTTTGTGGTGACAGCCACTGGCCTACACAAAGCCCCCGTTCTCATCTGCGTAGAATGTATTCTGGTTATTTTTTTTCTGGAGTGATTTTTTTTTTTGAGTTCAAAGGAAGTAGACCAAAGCTGGCTGGTGGCCTTCATTTATGCAAAAAGGGCTTTTTTGCTTTGAAAAAATATGGATAAAATAAATATCATAGTTTAGGCTTTCATATTAGCCTACTTTATTACTTAAAATAGATCTTTTTGAAGTAAAATAAAAAGTTATTATATACCAAAGGTTACAGAAACATGTTCTGTAAAAATTAGGTTAAATTAGAAATGACATTTCTTCTAATATTGATGTAGCTGAGAGTTAAGTTATAAAAGGAGTCAATCATACTAATGCTGACAGTTTCAGACCACTCATTTCTAGAATTAGACTGAGCAAAAATATTGCTCCAAACTCACATTTGATTAATAAATTCCTGTGATGTCAAGATTTAAAGATGAACATATCACAGGTTCAGTCTTGTTGCCAGGTTTCTGACACCGGAGGACTCTGAAGGGCTGTTGGGAAGCTGGAATGTTTATTGGTATTAAAAATGAGCACATCAAGTATGCTGTGCCCTTTGCTGCAGGTTTTCTGCAGTGCATCACAAATGCTTCGTACTAGTGCTCTTATTTCTGTCAACCAACCTGCCCCCATGTATCCAGGAACCTTTGGATTTGGTTGACCATGCTCTGCAAAGAGAAATCAGGAAGCACTTTCCCTGGTTTTAGACTTTTTCAGGGAAGAATGATTGCTGAATACTGTGGATTTTTATTTATTTCATTTACCTAACCATATTTACTCAGTATTTTGATCTTGCAAAGCCAGCCCCAAACACACAGGGAGTGGAGCAGGGTGAGCAGCAGGTCTTCTCTTGCTCACCTCAGAATCACAGAACACGCTGAGTTGGAAGGGACCCACAAGCATCACTGAGTCCAACTCCTGGCCCAGCACAGCATCATCCCCAAGAGTCACACCATGTGCCCAAGTATTGGCCAAATACTTCTTGAGCTCTGTCAGGCTTGCTGCTGCAACCACTGCCCTGGGCAGCCTGTTCCAGTACCCAACCACCCTCTGTGGGAAGAACCTGTTTCTAACATCCAACCTAAACCTGCCCTGACACAACTTCACACCATTCCCTTGGGTCCTGTCACTGGTCACACAGAGCAGAGATCAGTGTCTGCCTCTCCTCTTCCCCTCACGAGGGGAGTTGCAGACTGCAGTGAGTCTCCCCTCAGTCTCCTCTTCTCCAGCTGAACAGACCAAGTGCCCCCAGCAGCTCCTCACATGGCTTCCCCTCAAGGCCCTTCACTGTCCTCATGTCACTCCTTTGGATGATCTCTAATGTCATTTTTATACTGTGGTGCCCAAGCCTGCCAACAACACTCAAGGTGAGGCTGCCCCAGCCCAGAGCAGAGCAGGACAATCCCCTCCCTGGCCCGACTGGCAATGCTGGGCCTGGTGCCCCCAGGACAGGGATGTCCCTCCTGGCTCCAGGGCACTGCTGGCTCAGATCCTACTGGCCATCAACCAGGACCCCCAGGTCCCTTTCTGTGGTGCTGCTTTCCAGCATCTCCTTCCCCAGTCTGTACGACATCCAGGGTTGCACCATCCTAGGTGCAGAATCCAGCACTTTCTGTTGTTGAACTTCATGTGGTTGATTAACGCATATTGATTAGGTTGGCTGCAAGAGATGTATAGGACCAGAGAAAGCTTTGGCAACCCTTTTGGGGCAGAGGAGTCCTTCAGGGCTGTAATTATAAAAAGCTATCTAACCTGGGAGCACAAATCCTCATGTTCAATGGGACTTGAGCTTCCTACATTCTTCAGTTTTTTGAGAATTTCCCCATCTCCCGTTTTTGCAGATACCCATAGGAGAAGTGTCATAGTGTTGCTGGAGGTTGGATCAGCATAGCAGAGGATAATCTTGCTAGTGTTTCCATTTGCAAGATGGTGGTAGAAGCTCTTCTAGCTGATACAAGGATATGAGACATTGAAGGGCTGGAGCATCTCCAGAGAAGGGAAGAGTGCTGTGGAGAAGTCTGGAGCACAAGTCTGATGAGGGGCAGCTGAGGGAGCTGGGAAAGGGGCTCAGCCTGGAGAAAAGGAGGCTCAGGGGGGACCTTATGGCTCTGCACAACTCCCTGACAGGAGGGGCAGCCAGGGGGGTTGGGCTCTGCTCTCCAGGAACAAGTGATAGATATTAGAGGAAATGGCCTCAAGTTGCACTAGGGGAGGTTTTGATTGGGTGTTAGGGAAAATTTCTTCACTGAAAGAGTTGTCCAGCCCTGGCACAGACTGCCCAGGACAGTGGTGGAGTCACTGGAAATTTTAATAAAACACGTAGGTGTGGCACTTGGGGCATGCATTACTGGTTGGACTCAATGATCTTAAAGGCCTTTTCCAACCTAAACAACCTATGATACTATGATTCTGTATACAGAATATAGGCAGGTATTCTATATATTCTATATAGAGCGTAGGACTGGAACCTGTTAGACCCTGAGGTCTTGGGAGTCAAAGGAGCCCCAAAGATAAACCCATAAATGACCAAAATCTTTAGTATGGTTTCTCCCCAGTGTAAGAGTTAATTCTAAAACTGATCTGTAATCCCAACTCTTGGAGTTTGTTCAGTAACTGCGTTTTATGGCTTAATCTCTACCACTTGATTATTTAATGAAGATTTTTCATCTAGTGTACTGAAGATTACTCTGCTTGAAAATGGCTAAGAACTGCAGAGAATTATCTTTCCATTTTTAAGTATATTCTAAATATTTCCTGAATACTCTCTGTGCTTTCTACTATGGCAGGATTTTGGGGCTTCTCTGATCACCTCTGCAGTAGCCAAGAACCATCTTTTTGCCTCACACTGTGCAGACCTTGGAGGAAGTGGCCCTTGTCCCAAAGAATTTAAACTCTCTGAAAAATTGTGCTGAAAGAGAAAAGTGGTGTTAATTTCAAGCTCCATTTGAAGCAAAAGGACTGATATTTATATCCATCCTCTGTGCTGTAGTTTGGACCCTTTGATATTTTGTTTTACTGTGGTGCTTAAATATTGGAATGAAGAGTGCTTTCGAGGTCAAAGAGAAAATGAGGAGTGAGGTCTTCTTAAATAAATGTTGACAGGAATCCCACATGAAACTCTTAAAAAAAGAAGTTCTATTGTTGTAGTGCCAACAGTGCACTCGAGGGGTGCTCCTCTCTCCTATGGCCACTTTATGATCAAAATGTCTAGGTTCTGGCAACCTCATTATGCTGATGGGCACCTTATGTGGTTCTTCCTCCTGCTGCCCCAAGCACGAGCATGGATGGAGGGGAGAAGAAGGGTCTGGTCCGAAGGAATGGGAGTGATGGTGCAGGCGGTGCAGCTGTTGATGCCACTGAACCGGCAGCCTGAAGGAGAGGTGCTGCCTCCTGGATAACTCCACTCTGAGAGCTTGTCCAGCGCAGAGCCGGCTGCTCTGCCGTGGCTCTGGGTTTGGGGTGCTGGATCTGCCGCCGCGGTGTCCCAGAGCTCCTGCTTTAACACTTCTGACGGGGCAGGGTTGGAGGTCCTGACAACACAGTTCATTTTTTAGAAGATGTTTGTTTCTGTAATGTTTGTCTCCATCAGCTTGGTTTCCGTTTGGTTTATGTTTAATGCAGTTTCGATTCCCATTCTAGCAATTTTCCAAATTATGTCAGGAGTGAGCTAACAAGGAATATTTAAGAACAGTGATAAGATGGTTTCTGCTACTTTGTGCTGTTTAGAAAAATAGCTGTGCAGTGAGGAATAGAACTATTCCTGATGAGAGTGTATTAGTTTAAATATGAACATTTCACGTGTCTGTGCTAATTATCCAAGCTGTAATCCAATTGAATGGGGTTTTGTGCCAGGACCATCCAACCTCTGTTCTTAGCTGTTGGAATCATGATGCCTCTTGGATAGCTAGGCTGCTGTTTCTAGCAGGGTGTGTAGAAACAGAGGATTTGGTTCCAGTGAAACTAGTATTTAACAAAGCTGAAAGTTAATATGATCCTTTTTGTAGTCAGCATTCATGTAAATAATTTGGACAACTTTGTGCAAGGCCTGCTCTTTAGTCTGCATTTACCCCGTGCCTACTCCAACATAGTCCTGATCCATACTTGGCATCTCCTATGTTAGTGCCTGACAGTGATGGGCCTGATACATTTCATAAGTGTACAAGGCAGATCAAGCATTTAGAGCTTGTTCCAGTGAACATCTGTGCTGGCAGAGTTGTATCAGCTAACAGTAAATGAGGTGTTCCCCTGGCAAAATGCAGGTACTTGTTGAAACTGCACTGTGGAGAACAACAAAGCAGCCAAGTAAAACAAATGCAGGGAAAAGAAACAGTAGTTCATGCTGTAGTGAAGATGTATCATACAGGTGTATACAAACTTAATTAGTGTTTCAAAATAATAGGCTTGCATGAATCTTTTTTCTTTCTTACGTAGAAAAATGATAATGCAGCTATAAAAATTCAGTCTTTTCCAATATAAGGGGGTTTATAAATAAAAACATATTTAACCATAAAATGATTTGCAACAGTGAGTGTTTAGGGCAATTTCCCTTTTGTGTCATAAGAAAGCAAAGACACAAAGAAATACACACACTGAGTGGGAGTTTGTTCTGTCATTCTGCGAGACATGAGCATGGCCATCACAGGGATTTCTCTTCTGGTGTCCCACTCCATGAGCAATCACTCTACAAAAGCCCGTTTTGATTTTGGTAGGACCAAGGCTCCTACAAAATACTGACAGGCTTGTGGCAATGCTGTCTGGGCCCTGTGGGCCGCAGTTTGAGGTAAAATCAGAGCCAGCTCCCTCACTGGCTCTTAAAACCTCTTCCAGCAGCGCCTAAGTGGGCAGTGTCTGCTCTCATCCCCTCTGCCACCCTGAGCAGTGAGGCCCTGGCACGGCAGCCCCTGATCATAGAATTGTTAGGTGTGTTAGGCCACAGGAGTAGCCCCAAGGAGTGGTCTGAGGCTCTGAGGCAACAGCCCACCCCGGGCTAGGAAATGGAGCTGAGGGCAGCAGGGTGGAGGGTTTTGATGCTTACATGTGGTTCAGGCCCATGTTTTGTTTCCAGTCTCTTGTCTGCTTAGTTATGAAATGGGATAGTGACATGATGCTTACCTCACCCAGAAAATGTTTTTGGTTTTGTAGAGGAAAAGCCTTTTATACAACTGATGTATTAGATTTTTTTCGGGAAATCCTAACTAAACCATGAAATTTCACTTTTTCTCTGTTGCAAGCCTCAATCTCGTGTGCTTTGCTCAACAGGATTCCCCTTGCTCCCCGTGTAAAAGATGCATAATTTAAAGTCACTTTGTCTTTCTGAATTTTAGTTACATCTCACCATAGCAGTGACGTTGCAGCTGTGGTTCAGAGATGTAATAATATGTATTTAAACCCTGATGGTGTACACTAGCCAAGCTCTCACTCAGGACCGGACTCAACACCTGAACTCAATTGTTATTCAAATAGAGTTCAGGCCACCTCAACCTAAAGTGCTGATTAACCTCCTACAAACAGCTGTAGCTGCAGGGTGGGCACAAGCCCTATAAATCTATCCCTGGGAGGCCCCAAGGCTGGGCTGGTTGTTTCTGTTTGCTGCTGGAGCTCTGCTCTGAGAAATCATAATCCAAGACTCAGAAGACTGTGAGCTCTGGCGCACAGAGATGTGGTTAAAGATGTAAGAATGGCAAGTTTTGCATTTACACTTAGCTCTCAAATTTTTCAGTATATAGACAAATAGAGATGGTAGCTGTGTTTTCTGAGGAAGATGAGCTATAGAATTATTTTAAAGAAAAGAATGTTAATAAATTCTACTTTATTTTTAAAAAAAATATTTGGAAAATAGTATATATGGTGGATCTAATATGTCAATAGAGAAATTCATATTCCTCTCTTTTTCTCTCTGTATTTTAACCAATCTGAGGATATTCTGTGACACAGCCATAATGGCACCAGGCATTATACTCTTGTGTTAATAATGTGTGGATTAAAGCCTCCCCCAGCAAGCTCTTAATGTGATGGATTTTATCAGTGCTGTGTGGTAAAGGGGTCCCCACATGGGCCTGGACACAGCAGACCAGAGCAGTTTGGGAAGTCTCTTGTTGTCAATGACCTAGTGATTTTCTGGACACCTCTGGAAGAAAGGTGGAGGGGGAGGCAGAGGTGGGCTGTGAACAGCATCTTGAAGCTGCTCTGTCCAAGGTTAGGGCTACTGCTAGAGACAGAAATCTGGTAAGAAAAGGGTGCCTGGGATGAACCAAACAGTGGAGCATGAGGAGAGGCTGAGGGTGCTCATCAGATTGCCAGGGAGATCAAAATACTTAGAATCCTCTTGATGAAGAAAGCATAAGTCTTAACATTAAAAATAGATGCTTTTTATCTTGCATATGATACAAAATCTCTTGTGATGTGGTATTTTTCTATTATACTTTAGCAGCTCTGAGGAGTTGTGGATTAGACCTGTATCACAACAGTAATTCACAGGAGGCTGTGTTTTGTCTTGCTATGACACCAGCTACTATTGTTTTTGATCTGCAGCCTCTGAAGAGGGATGGTGCATCTTCTGTGGGAGGTGTTGTGAGTGCAGATTAGTTAGACAAGTGCTGGAGTGAATGCATAAGTAGTGATTTTGCATAATGAGATATGTGAAATCCCAGTGGAGGTTGTTAAAACAGATAGACAGCCTGTGGTAAACAACAAGGAAGGTAGGCTTTGAAAACAGATGGCTTTGAAAACCTGGCAAATGACTGTTCCATACTTAAAAATCAGTTTTGTTAATAGAAAATATCTTATTTAAAAAAACCAAACCAAAACAAACAAACGAAACTGAAAATGCTTAGGCTGCATATTTTCACAAACCTGAATGTGTTAATAAAGTTCTGTGGGGAACCATACATCATCTGTCTTTCCTGCCATACGTGCGTGTGAGTGATGAGCTGAACGACTTGGAATGTTCTGCAGTGGTCCATCAGGCTTCCTGTGCAGCTGCTTCTACCTGGTGGGCATGTTGCTCTTCATTATCACTTGGACTCTCTCTATGTGTGTACTTTTCATTGGGAATTTAATCTTGCACTCAAAGGCTTAATTTGTCTTGAAAGACAGAGTCTATGAGTGAAATGGGAATACAGAGGAATATTTCTGCTAGTTGGAAAGGGCACAGAAAAGCCCAATGCTGTTTGAATTAGTACATTGCTAAGGTTAGGGCTGGCCAGAAGGTGAGATACTGTTTTGGAACTTTAAAATGTAGCTGTTTTCTGTTTTCCATGTCTTTTATGCCTTTGGCATAGGCAGTAGGAGGTGTGAGACTGGGACCAACCTTCTCTTCCCATGGCTGTTGTAGGCCCAGTGAGACACCGCCACTCTTGCTGTCACCTGCCTGGGGATCACACTCTGTGCTCTCCTGCAGGGAACCAGCAGCCTGATTTGGGACAGTATTAGCTCCAAGCAGAACAGTTCCTGCAGTGTGCCAGAAGCCCAGCTCGGGGGCTTACTTGCCAGTGCTGACACTGTGAAAGACCTTCCCCATAGCCTGAGCCTGAACATGAGACCATTTCAGTAAAATAATGCTTTTTTTTCTCTTCCAGTGCAACTCCTAAAAGCTGTCCTTTGTCAGCGTAAGTTACTCTACAGCCTGTGGGTGAATCAAAGCACCTGTCATTTTCTTAGTTGTTTTGCTGGCTCCCTTAGAATAAGGGATGCCCAGAGCTCTGTGGACTTGATTGAAAGATAGTGCAAGTGGTCCATCTCCCCTTTGGAAAGGATCTAAAATGCAAACAGGGGATTCCTCAGTCCCCAACTTCTGGAAAAAAAGCAAGTTCCTATGATTTGAGAATGAGAGATGGGTCATCCTGTGTTCTGAGAAAAAGCAGGGACACGTGTTCTTGTCAGACACTTGCCCTTGCCCACTGAGGCTGCCTTGTCTGATCTTGTTTGTGCAGTGATAACTGTGACAGCAGAACTCCTGCTCCAGGGATGGCACTGTGTGCTGTTAAATCCTGGTGTCTGAGGGCAGAGAAGGACAGCTGCTGTCCTCTGCTCTGCTGCTTCCCAGCTCCTTAAAAACATGTTCAAAATGGGATGGCACCTGGGAGATGGGCACAAACCATGTTTGGCATGTCTAGCACACGGCTTGTGCCAATCTCCAGGACAGAGAGCCAAGAAGATGCTCTGATCGTGGGAAGTGTCCCTGTCCCCTTGGCCCTTTGGCTTGCAAGGCCAGTGCTGGGGACAAGCGCACTGAGACCGGTGTTGGCAGCGGAGCTGGGGCAGACATGGAAGCATGGGCTCTGCTTGCATTTACATTGGATGGGAGAAAGAGCTGTTTAGAAAGTAAGAGAAGAAAATTTTAGCCAGTTCATCTTTCTCATAAATTAAACCAAGTGCTTGCTGAATAGCTCATTTCTCAAGGTACCAAGCACAGCTGTTGAAAATTTTTGCCATTATGTTGTTTTTAATCAAAGCCCACTGATTATAGAACTGAATTTGTAGGCATGAGAAGGAAGTGGGTTTTCTGCAGCAATTTCCTTTCTTGATTAATTTCAATATGCCCTGTTTTAACATTTAAAAAATGACAATGCGGGCTTTGTTATTATTTAACATCGTTATCAACATTTAAAGCTAGAAGTGTTGGTTTTGCTTAAAATAAAAATGAAATTAAAAACCTGGGATTTTTTCCCTTGAGAATTTTTTGATTCCTTGTCAGGATTTTGACTTGAAGCTGTGTCTGCAGATGCAGATCACTGGGTGAGCAGCAGCTGAAAAGTCTGACAGGACAGGAAACTGGTTTTGCTTTCTGCTTGGAGAGAAACCTTTGCTACAGAGTGGCTGATCAGAGCAGAGAGTTTCTGCTGCTTCTGTGATGAGTTGTCTGGATTCTCTCCTGTTGGTGTTTGTACCAACCATTAAGGCATTTCTAGAGCTCTTCCAGGCCCTGGACCATCCTCAGCATCATGTTTAAAAGCTCCTCTGTTTTTTTTCTTTTTTCCTAAGAGGCCTGCTCTTCATGAAGTAACACTGCCAACATTTTTCAAAAGCACTTCAGGTAATGCGCTGAAAACTTTCAAATTTTGAGTATTTTTGTACCTAAATGAGAGTTGAGCTGTTTCAAAAAATCTCACCCCAACTGTCTCAAGATCTGTTATTTTCTGTGCTGCAACAAGATTGCTACAAATGTCTGTCCCAGACCTATGAAGTTCTTACAGAATAATCGAGAAGGGACAGTGTCCTGTCATTCACAGGTTAACAGTCATACATCCCTGAGCTGAAATATTCCTTTGATTTTTCAGCTGCAGGGTACCAGGCTATTTCCTCTCTGACACTTCACCAGCTCTGGGATGACGAAGAGCAGGGCAGCATTTCCCAGCTCTGGGATCGCTGTTAGGAATATTTATTGCACACGGGGGCAGTAGCACACCACAGAGCTGCTCCGTGCGTGAACGCTGGCTGGGCTGATGGATGGCTGCGCGCCATACTCGGGGATATTTAGTGTTCCTTAGCTGGCGGTGGGTTTGACAGATATTGGCAAGAAATATTAACTTACATCCAAGTTTGTCTTAACTAATAAGCGATGAGCAAAGAGAAGTTTGTATTTGCTGTCTTAAAACAATCCATGAATCTTTATCCTGCAAAGTCTTTTTTTCCAGCTTTGACATGTGGCCCCTTTTATCTTTTTAAATGTTGCAGGTGCCACCAGAAGCCAAAAGTGAGAAGACTTCTCTTGAGAGCAACATAAAAGCATTCTTCTTGTGTTTGGAATCAGCACTTGTATTACATTGCCCTGTTTTGTCTATGCTCCCTTTTAAGCTCTTTTGAATATATTTTCTGTGATAGAGTTAGTGGAAAAGTTGCTCTACTTTTTAAGGGATAACCAAGTGCTTAAGTGCTTTGCTGGATCCAGGCCAGAGCTAGCATCTTGCAGAATAGAGCCGATGACAACTCATTTCATCCCAAAAATCTCAGTTTTCTTCACAAACTCCAGTAAACAAAGTCTCCTGATAGCCTGTGAGTCCTGGAGCAGTGGCAGAGTCCTGGCTTTCCAGATGGCAACGAGTGTGGTTAAATGACTTGCTCAGGGGAGTTGGTAGATGAGTGAGGCTGGGCAGATGCAGGAGGCGGGCTCTGGGGAGGATTTTGCTGGCTGGCTTTATTACATGTTTGTTATATTCATGCTGCTGCCTGGGTGGTGTGATTGGGCCACAATTGCCCGAGTGCGTCTGTTCTGTGAGGTGGTGTCTAAAAGTGCATCCAGAGCTCCACGGGAAGGTGGAGGGGCTGTAGCTGCTCCCTAATGGGGGGATTTGAATGACACCACCTTGCTCCAGGAATGAGTGATCAGGCTGCTGGGGGTGAGGAGTTGCAGAATGGTAGAACTGGTGCTTTGATCTGCCCAGTCACCTCTAAGTCTGGATGTGCAAAGGGAAATAATGGAAAAAAGAATAAAAGCCAGAAAATGACCAAACAAAACCACTGAGTAACACTTTTTTTATACTTACATTTACAAGTTATGTTAGCATTAGTAACGCTGGTCAGGAACTCACCTGAAGCAATTATGCAGGGACTTCCTAATAGTATTTCATAATAACACAGGTAGTTACACAGGGATTATTTTAAAATAATACATTCTCTGTATTAATCATTGGTTGTTATTGACTTGGTCACACATTGCTGTTGGTGAAATGAACTGTGATATAATTAGTCGCAAATAGTACCCATGCATGCTGTGCTAATTATTTTTATGTGAACCCAATTCA
Source organism: Ifrita kowaldi (assembly GCA_013398055.1). NCBI lineage: Eukaryota > Metazoa > Chordata > Aves > Passeriformes > Cinclosomatidae > Ifrita > Ifrita kowaldi. Next base: position 119,430 of record VZRS01012667.1, read on the forward strand.
TTGCTAATATAAATAGCAATATTAATCACAGCAAGTATCAATATTTATGCAGCATGCTTCTGTTTAAGTGCAGCTGTAAACAACAATGCTTGTACATGCACCGAAGAGAAGCATAAGAGGGGTCAGTCCTTTAAATCACACCATGATGTGTTCTGTCCATTCCGTGACTGTTGCTCTGTGCTTAGAGCACAGAGGATGGGACCTTACTCCACGCTGCTTCTCTGCAGAAGCCTCATGTCTTCAACAGCAAACTGAACTGCACACAGAGGACGTGTATTTATATCTCTTCATTATTCCCTCCTCCCATTTCTAACCACATTGTCTGTTAGCACATCTTGGCCTGTGACTTGAAGAGCACTGGGGCATGGTGGGTGTTTGAGAGGATCTGGGAAGGAACAAGAAACATGTTCTGCTCCATTTCTGTGGAAGTCTCTTGGAATATGAGGCTCATTTGGGTGAGTCAGGGTCATCTGTCTCTCAATTCCTCATCTCTAAAAGACAGCTGTCATACAAGTGGGGAACAGTGTCAAAAGGAACACTCAACTGCCGCAAGTGAGTTTTCATTCTGTTAAATAAAGCCAGGAGAGTCTATCTAGATGCCAGTGTCTGAGTGCATAGATCCAGCTGCTTTGCTTGTTCCAGTGCTTCTGCTGGCATGCAATCTTTCCTCTTACTTACTGGTTTTCCCAAGCTATTGCCTTTAATGAGTGTCATGGATTGTTGCTGGTTTAGCCTTATGCTGACTGTACATGTGTTCTGAAAAAAGTCAGATTGGACTGTGCAGGTGAGTGGTGTGAACAGGGCTGGCTATACAGACCACAGCAGTTTTGGCACTGGGAGGAGTCCCAGGGCTGAGGAAAGCAAGACTGCAGATTGGCATGTGATCCTGACCCTGGGCAGGGATGTACAGTGCATGCTGCAGAAGTGCACTCAATAAATTAGACAATGATGTATGGCACAGTACATCACATTCTTGAAGGCAAGGCATATATACTCACCAGATAATGTGGAGCATGTGAAGTATTGAATATATCAAAGAAAGATTAATCTTTGTCTGGGAGTAACCCTGCACATTTTCTGTCTGGTTGAGTCAATGCAATATAATTTAAAATGTGAAGGAAGTGTGTGTGTGTTTGTATGTGGACACGGGAGGAGTATGTTTGTACGTGTGCTAGGGGGTATCAGGGTACGCATCTGTTACTCCTAATATTAAGAGATTTCCCTCTATTCTTTTGCAGAAGAAAATGTTGTCTTCACATCTAAGGTCCTTTTCCTAAGTGAGGATTAAGTGTTCCTTGGGACAAGTGCTGCAGAACTCAGAAGGTACAGCATGTCCTGTCCCAGAAAAGGTCTGCAGACACATGAGTTTCATTCTTTCACGTCTCACCGAGGGAAGCTGTGGCTGCAGTGTGTGCTGGGTCACCAGTACCCTTCTTGACACCGGAAAATCAAAGAACAGTAAATGTCGGAGTGTGGCCATTTGACAAGTATCTGCTCAAAAATGGCTGTGGTTCTGTGAAGGTGCCTGGGACCGAAAGGTTAGCTGGAAATTTTCCATCTGTGGTTTGTTTGTTTTTAAGGATTGATAGTTTGTAGAGTTAAAATTGCTACAACTATTTTCACCTCAAAAATTTGCATCTGCTATGTTAACATGAAAATTTAAAACCTTGGTACAATGTATGAAACGATGATTAATTTACTGCATTTATCTTGGCTTACTAATCATTCTGTTTTTAGCTGATAATTTTATTTGTAATCTCCAGAGTTAAATTGCCATAAAATACCATAGTTACAAAGACATTCATGAGCAGTTGAAAGGATATGACACATTGTAATTTAGGAATTAATGCACACATTAAAAAAAGCCAATTCATGAGAAAGCTGCTAATACATGTACATTGTAGGAGAAACAAAGCAGGAAAAAAAAAGCTGCAAACCAGAAGATAAGCACATGAGTAGTGCAGCTGTGTCACTAAGTGACAGTTTAAAGATATGGTGAATTCCATCCCACCATCTCTGAACAAAGAGCAACAAAGGGCAGAGAAATGTAACACAATCACCCAGCAATGAGCGTGAGCGGTACCCGCTGGAAAACATTCCCCGTCCATGCCTGATTGAGCTCTGCCTTGCTGTCTCTCGTAATGTGGATAGCTACAAAATGTTCCCCATTCAATGACACTCAGACACAGCACTTCCAGTGCAGGAGCACTGGGAAAGTCGTCAGGACTCGTGTTATCAGGTAATGCACAGCTGTGAGCAGTGTGCTCTCTCTTTGCAGTCCCTAATGATAAGAGTATAGGATGAGTTCTTTGAACACTGCAGTGGTCTCCAAAGCACAAACAGTCTGCGGCCACTTCAGGTTTCTCAGCCCATCTGCATCCCAGTGTCCTGGTTCTGGCCAGGACAGGGTTAGTTTTGGCAGTAGCCTGAGAGGGCATGGCTGGGACATGGAGTTTATTCTGCACCACCTCACAGAATTGCCAGTGGCAGGGGAAGAGAACCTTTATCCAGAAGAAAGGGCTCTGTTGCAGGGCAGCGTGGCTGCAGTCAGGTTGCGAGCTCCACGGTGAGCATTTTGGCATGTCAATCACTCTTATTTGTACACTTTTGTTATTAATATTGTTGCTGGTACTGTTCATTTTCTTATCTCATGGCTGTTTCCAGTAAAGTGTTCCTACCTCAACCTGTGATTTTTGCCTTTTGTGCCTCCAGTTCTCCTCTCCATCCTGCTGTGGCGGGGAGGCAGAGGTGAAAGGAGGGGAGCAAGAGAGGAGCATGGTTCAGAGTCTCGGTGGAGGCACTGAATTGGTGAGTACCATTCCTAAATCACAACAGCCTTATTTGGCATCCAATGTAGGGATCAAAGGGTTGAGATAACAACAGATATGCCCAGACTGAGTTGGAAACAAATTTGGTCTAAGCATTTGCTGTATTAGGTCCCGAGCCACTGGTCGTAGTGTTGCTTGGTCTGTTCGTGTAGGTGTGCTACCTCACCCTGTACATATTCCCTTATGTGCTTCTTGTGGTGCTTTTTCTCAGAGCAGGGATAGGAGTCAGGATTGCTTTGTTGCTGTACTGTGGGATATCCATTTATGACATGATAATATCAGTGGCGATTTGGGATGTGTGTTCAGTGTTGATCTCCTGCCCTTGCTTTGGGCACTGCCTTTGGGAGTCCATTAATAATCGTACCCAGTCTGTGGGGGAAACAGCAGAGGATGATTTGCCCCAGCTTTTCATCCCCTTTTCCTTCTTTAGGCCTGCTACAAATTTGAATTCACTTTGGATTCCCATTTAAATTCCCTTATTCACAGTGCACACAATCCATGGGACAGAAGTTTGTATATAGCACACCATCATCGTCACTGGCATTGATGTCAATGAA
>VZRS01012678.1:0-43772 GCA_013398055.1 Ifrita kowaldi
CATCTCCCGTGTTCCTGGTCTCCGCTCCCCAGCATCCCCCTGTACCTACGTGCAGAGTTCTGCTCTTACCAGACCCCTTTCTTCCACCCACTCTTCAATCTCTGCTTCCAGGGGTGCTGCTGGTGGGGTGGCCCACAGCTCTCCCCTTTCTGGGCTGTAGGTGACCCCCACATCCCCCAGCCACAGATGCCCCAGCAGCAGCATTCAGTCCCACCACAGACACAGCCCTATCCGTGTGTCTTCCCACAGGGAAGTGGGGCTCCCTGCATCTCCCAAAGCAGGTCTCACCTCCCTTTCCCCTTGCCATAGGGACCATCTGTGCTATGGAGAGAGGTTGCTCTGCCCTGGGCTCTGCAGCTGGAGCAAGCAAGACCCCAAGACGAGAGTGGGGCAGAATGCCAAGGGGGCACGGGGCAGGGGAGAGGGGTGCAGAGCCACCCCCCATGCAAACCAAAAAGATCTTCCCGTGTGCACTAAGGGACATGCCAGGGCTGTTACGAGGACAGGGAGGTTCAGCAGGTTCTTGAGGAGCAGATGGAAGGGGTGACCAGTCCCTCCTGCTTGGGCCCTGGTCCTGAGCTTCCCATACAGCAGTGGAGGGGTGCAGGCGCCTGGCTGGGGAGGGATCCCAGCAGGGCCACAGCAGTCCCAGCTAAGGGCTGTGCTGAGAAATCCAAGCACCACCAGACAGACTCTTTGCTTGCCTTGGCTGTGCCCCCCGCCTGGCAAAGCGCCCGTGGGCAGCCCCAGCCCACCCATGGATCAAACCTGTCTCTGGCCCCCCACCTCCCGAGCCCAGTTCTGGGTCACTGCCACCACCCTGTCCCTGCCCCGAGCTTCTGGGGACGAGCTGATGCTGATCCGCTCTCTCTGTGGGGGAGAAGGACTCGCCGGAAGGAAGGAAAGCTGAGCTGCTCTGGCAGGGAAAAGACAAGTTAAACCCCCCTCACTCCCTGTTTTAGTGGGGAAATCTGCACAAATCCAGTGTTATCCTGGTGGTTTGGGGCTGGGGCAGTGCTCAGCTGCTGGCAGTGCCTGCACGGCCTGGCACAGCCCTCCCTGGCCACCCGGTCACTGTGCTGAGACCGCGCCAACTCGTTTCACCCAGGGTGAGCAGTGACAGCTCCCTGCTGAGCATGGCTGGACTGGGCAGCTTAGCAGCCTTGTTGGCTTTGCCTGCTGGAATGAGCTGAGGAGGAGAGCTGGTGCCCCAGCAGGGAGGAGGGACTGTCACCGATCTCCTGGTGACATTTGGCCAACTCATTGCATCCAGTCTCTGCCATCTCCTTCCAGCTGCCTGGGATGGACTGGAGCTGCCTGGCTGGAGATGGCTGTCCTGCGAGCCATGTGTCCCCAGGCACTCATTAGGGGCAGGGAACACCGTGGATGTGAAGGGGATGAGTGTGGCAGCTCAGGGCTCTTTGTGGGGTGGAAGAAGTTGGATGACAGCAGTGGGATGGGGGTGGCACCGTAGCGCAGTGTGCAGGAGGGAAACTGAGGCACAGTGGCTGCACTCAGGGGCAGGTGGTGCAGTGCCCGGGTGGAGTGGGCACGGCACTTCCCAGGAGGGCGGCAGAGCTGATGGCGACCGAGATAATGCTGAAAATACGCCAGTGGCTTTGTTGCTGGTGACAATGGCCCGCAGTATTTTTAGCTGTTGTGGCCTTAGCGACAGAACAGCTTCTCCGGTCCAGCTGCTGCCCCATCCCGCCCTCAGTGTCGCCGGGCCCCCCTGGCCCTCCAGGGCTGCTCCCGGTGCTGTGGAAACTGTAACGTTAGAAACTAAACACAAACACCTCACCCGGTGCCACCCCCGGCTGAGTCACAGCACTGCCTGCTCCCCTCGCCCCTGCCTCCCCCTCCCTCCTGCCCACCCCCAGCCCCAAAAGCAGTAGCTGGTGCCCCCCAAGCCAGCCCCACTCTCACTTATGGGGTATTGCTTGGGGTTGCAAAGCTTGGGGTTGGCTTCACTTTCTCCCATCTCAGGACTTCAAGAGCTGGGGATTTATGGAGAAAACTCTGCAAGGTGGCATCACTGTCCCCAACCCCATGACACTGGGACGACCCCACTGCAAAGAGTCAGACCCTAAACAGTGCCCAGCTTGCCAGCATGACCCCAGCCCTTGTCCTCAGACCTCAGGGATAAAAAGTCAGACAGGAACAGGCAGAGGCAGGAAGAGCTGCTTTGCACCCTGTGTCAAGGGCCAGGCTGGGGTGCTGTGCCTGGCTCCCTTGTCCCATTGAAGGAGAATGGGGTGTAGGAGCAGGGGGAGTTTTGGGGTCACAGTGGTGGTGGCACATGGGGAAACAAGGCAGCTCTGCTTGACCCTCAGGGGAGGTGTCAGCACCGGACTCATGCCAGACACAGCACATTGATGCTCTTATTGCACCTTGGAGGGGAACAAGGGATGAGTGGGACCCCATCCAACCTCCCAGGGGTGATGGGGTGTCCCACTGCTGTGCTTCCCAGGCCCCATGGGATTTTTGGGCTGGTTTTTGTGGAGCTGGCAGACTGCTGTAGGGCACATGGGGCTGTAGCCCCACAGTCAAGGCCATACACACTGGCACAGCTGCCCTCCTTCCACGACCCACATCTCAAGGCCCTCAGCACCCACAGGTGTTCAAGGGCCAGGAGAGCAACTGCACAACCTCTTCCCTAAAATAAGGCCGTGGCCAGCAGGGAGGCTGGGGTGGGTGGCCACGGCTGTGACTATGTTAGGATGTTCTGGGGCCGAGGGCAGATCACGTTGCGGGGACGAATTAATTAACACTCGGCAGTTTTGGATGGTGTCCCAGGCTTTTTTTCTATTTTCATTTTAGCGAACTCCCAAGTCTGCTTGGCGCCTGCAGGGTCCCGAGTCTGGTGGCTGGGGGGTGGGAGCACCCATGTAGCTGCCTAAGTACCTGCAGGTGCTGGGGTGGCATCATGGGCACCCCACTGGCTCGATGCCTCCCTGCTCCCCAAAATTTGGGTGCTCTTGCTGACCCTGGGGGCCAGTGCAGTCAAAAGCACTTTTCAGGGCCTGATGGAGCCCCTACTTTTGTGTTGTGTGTTTTCTTAACTCCCCACCCTGCGTGCAAGAGGCTCAGACACGCGCCTCGTGCCTGGCTCACAGCCCTGAAAACTATCTCAGAAAGGGATTTTTAAATAAAAGTTGTAAACACCCTCAAACAGTACTTTTATTACCCCAAAATGGTGTGGGGATGAAGGATCAGGGCTACGGGGTGCACGTGTGGGGGGCTGGCCCCAGGTGAAGGGGTCTGGGGGGTGTCAGTGCGTCCAGCTGTGTGCATGTGTCCAGCTGTGCGAGCACACACGTGTCTGGCAGTGTGTGAGCAGTACAGCTGCTGGCCAGTGTCAGGGTCTGAGGGTGCTTGCACTGAACAGGTCAGGGCTGTGCAGGGGAAGGGATGTCCCCGCTGGGGCACACGGCACTGTTCAAGCTCAGTCCTCGGCCTCATTTCCCGCTGATGAAACCAGCGCTTCTCCCCGCCAGGCCTCTACCTCCCTGGTGAAAGAAAGGGTGCGGTGGCCGAGAACACACCCGTGCCTCCCGTGCAGGCGGCCAGAGAGAAGCCCCACGCCAGCCAGCCTCACCCAGCCCCTCCCCACACCTTTAAATTTAGCTCTTCCGTCTCCAGCTGTGCGAGCCAGGCTGGCGGCCAAAACCTCTGCAGCCATACACACCCCTCAGAGAGCAGCCGCCTGCCTTGGCGGGCCTCGGAGTCCCAGGAAGTGCCCTGTCCTGGCTCCCCATGGACTGCGATGTCCCACACCTGTGGTCACCCCGGCCTATGCCCTGGGCAAGCGGGAAGGGTTGACAGGCCCAAGGTTCTCCCAGGGAAGTTGTGGCAGAGCTGAAAATGACTCCCCAGGCTCAAGGAGGGAGATCCCTGCTAGAAATATAAGCCAGTCCAGCTCTGCTACCCCGGAGGAGCAGGGAATCTGGCAGGCATGCCCTGTGCTCACCTTCTCAGTGCTGCCTGGGCGGCTGAAATGCGGAGAGCGCGGCACCACTCACCTGCGCGCACACACATCGCCTGCCTGTGTGTGTGTGTGTGTGTGTGTGTGTGTGTGTGTGTGTGTGTGTGTGTGTGTGTGTGTGTGTGTGTGTGTGTGTGTGCTCAGACGTGGCACAGGTGTCCTGCCCAGCCTCACGCTCGCCCCATGGCTGTGTGAGCACCCGCGGGCTCACCTGGGCACCCGTGGGCTCAGCCAGGCACCCACCCGCGAGTGCCTGCAGCCATGTGCAGCCGTGCACACGTGCAAGCACGGAGGTGTGCATTAGCACATGGGGTCATGTGTGCGTGTGTGTGCCCTGTGCACGTGTGTGCGCACACACACACACCAGTTCTGGGCAGTGGGGTGCACACACGTGTGTGCACAGCGCATGGGGCCTCACTGGGAGCGCGCGTGGGTGGGCAGCACGCGTGTGGGCTGGCGTGTGCTGTGCCCAGGCACCACCAGATGGTGCCCTGCCTCCGTGTCACCTTCTGGGGACATAAACCTGCACCCTGCGCGGGGACATGGGGGGAGTTCATGAGGGGACACCGCCCTCTGTGCCAGGCAGAGCCCCCTACCACCGCCAGGAGAGAGCGACAGCCACGGTGACACCTGCCTGTGCCAACGCTTTCTTGGAGAAAATCAAGGTGGTGGATCAGCACCTTGGTGACACTGGAGGAAGGGGCTTTGCTGCAGGGGGTGTGCTGGTGGCAGGGAAGCAGGCACAGCTTGGGGAAGCTGTGCGGTCTGTGTATGGTTTGGGTGGGCGGACAGCTCCCCGCTGCCCTATTGTGTCCACATATTTTTGGGTGTCAATGGCCCTCGGCCTGCAGCGACCATAAACCTGCCCAGAGTAGGAGATGCTCGACTCACACCTGCGGGCGTGGCGCGGGGTGGGGGCTGCAGCGTGTCCCCATCCTCACTTCATGAGGCTGAGACCTGAACAAACTCACCACATACAGGCGCGGCAGAGATCAGAGGGAAGACTGAAGAGTGGGGGAGCCGCAGTTTCTGGTCCATCCCTCTCCCAACTCTATGGGCTTCTGTCCCCACACCCCCTGCCCCTCTGCCCCGTGTGCGTGGGTCACTCCCAGGCTCCCAACCAGTTCCCCATGGGTGCTGTGTGCCCCGGGGAGCTGCCATCGGGCCGAGCGGGAGGGTCGGGAGCCTCCCCAGCCCCGCAGCTCCTCCAAACCGGCTCTACCTGCCGAGGAGCCCAGACCTGCTGGGGAACCCCGGCGGGTCCCCCCCCCCACCGCCAGCCTCTGCCCCAGGAACGGCCCCATCCCCACAGGCACAGGGACCAGGCACAGCAGTGCCACGCGTCCCCCTGACAGGCGGCTGGGGAAGGCTCTCGCTGCCCCGGAGGTACCAGCCGTGGGGTGCCAGTGTTCGGCCGTGTCACCCCCTTCACACAAAGAGCCCGGCACAAAACCGCCCTGTGCCCGGACTCACCGCGCGTTCCCGCCCGCCGCAGCGCGGCTCTGTCCCAGCAGATCCCGGGGCACGCACGGCCGGGAGTCCCGGGACCGGCGGCACCCGATCGACGGCTGAGCTCGGCGGTGCCGTGAGCTGGGCTGTGCTGAGCCGAACTGAGCCGTCCCGACGCGCCGCCACTGGGCGCGCACCCCCGGCTCCCCCGAAACTGGGACGGGGCCACGGGCACGGGGATGCGGTGCTGGGCACGGGGACGCGGTGCTGGGCACGGGGACCCCCGAGCGTGTGCGGGCAGCGGGCCACACACAGCTGCGAGGGCAGGGGCGGGCAGGACGTGCCCGACGAGGCCACTCCGCACCCCGCGCTGCCCTCCGTGTTTTCCCTGCAGCCTTTTGTGTGCGGGGCGCCGGGCGCGGGGAGGGGACCCGGCCTTCCCCTTCCCCCTCCTCCTCCTCCTCCCCCGATCCCGCCCCCCGGCCGCCATTTCGCAGCGCCGGCCTCGCCCGCGCCCTCTCCACATCATGGAGGACCGGCGGAGGGAGGAACAAAGAGCCCCCGTCCGCCCCTGCCCCGCGTGTTCCCCGGTCCCCCCGCCCCGATGGCATCCCCCGCTATGTCCGGGCTGTGCCTGACGAGGGGCGTCATTCCCGACCTATCTCGAATCCACGTGTGCTGAGTTGGCCGCGGTCTCAGCCCGGTGGAAGCAGCACCTTCCGTGGAACCTCCCGTTCCCTGGGGCTCAGCCGGCGTGCAGTGGTCCCCAAGGCACCTGTGCAGGCTCGGCTCGGAGAGGGGCTGCGTGTGCACCCGTGTGTGCACATGAGTGGGGCTCTCGTGTTACAGTCTGTGCACATGTGATGGGGCACACGGGAGAGCACATGGCACGTGTGACGGGTGTGGGGGTGCGTGATGATACGACAGCAGGCACAGGTGGCCATGTGCTCAGGTGTGACAGTGCAGGTGTGTCTCTGCACACATGGCACCGGCTGTGCTGGCATGGCTGTGGGTGTGCCAGGCTGTGGGGGTGTGACAGCAAGAGCATGTGTGAGTGTGCACAGGTGTGCACATCAGCACCGGGGGGTGTACGTGGGAGCCCGTGTGTGGCCCAGGGGAGTGTGAGTGTGCATGCAGGGGCACACACATCTGGCACACACGCTGTAGCTCCAGGCTGTGCCTCCCGTTCCCTCCCTCATTGTGCGGGCACAGGGGTGAGTCAGGGGGCAACCACAGGGGACTGCAGTGCACGGCGGGGGGCACAGCCCTGGCCCACAGGCAGGCTGGACCGGACCCCCCATGGGCACTGGCACCGGGGTCCACAGGTAGAGTGGTTCTGCTCTTCCCCACAGTTCAGTCCCAGCCATGCCCCCAGTCACTGACCACACTGAAACCAACATCAGGGCTGGGAGGAGAGCCTGGGGTCGCCGCTGCCTTGTCCTACCCCCTGTGCCCATGGGTGTGGCTCCAGGCACCCCACGGAGGGGAAATGGAGGGAATGGTGGCAGTGGAAGGTATGTATGGCTGGGAATGCAGGAGGCAAATGGGATGCTGCTCCCTGGCCCTGCCCAGCCTTCCTTGCCATGGCCCCACGCAAGGGCCTCGTCCTGTCCTCTGAAGCCCTGCTGCCCATGGTGATCCTGGCTCCTTCCCTCCTATTCCACCCGGTTTTTATTCTGTCTCCCCTTTCAGGTTTATCTTGTCCTGGCACTTCCTATCTGTCCTTCCCAGCTCACCTTGGCTTTGGGCACCACTCATTCTTTAAGCTGGATGGAACCAAAACATCTCCCCTTGCATAGGGCTTGTACTGCCCCCCACCCCATATCCTTCCAAGGAGAAACCAATCCAAGCAGCAGTGCAGGGCACAGCTCACCTGCAAACTGTCTGAGACCAGTGCCTGGTGCCATCCTTAGCCCCACAGCCCCCACTTTTGTGTGCATGAGTGCCCAGCCCCTGTTGTGCCCCACTCCTCTACTCCATGGTGCTCTTGCTGGGTGCCAAGCAGGGCTGTTGACACATAATCTGTCTTCATCAGCTGAGGGGATAAAACACCAGGGCAGAGGACACGGCGAGTGCGCTGGTGCCACCCTGCCCTGCACGAGCTGCCTGCAGTGAGCAGTACCCTGATCATAGCTCCTGTCCCTCCCTGGCGCCTTCCAGCCACCAGCATCAAGGCACTTTGTCAGCATTAAATATTCAGTTCCTTTCTCCATCCCCTGCCTGCGAAGGAGTTCAGCATCGCAATGAACCTGCTGGCCTGCCCATGCCCTGCACCACTGGGATGCGTCTGGGCGGATGCTGCGTGCCAGCCTCCTGCAGCAGTGCCTGGGAGCAGAGGAGAGGAGAGCCACATCCCCCAGCACATGGTCAAGTGGTGGCCCTGGGGACCAGGGTCACCTTGCCCCCTTGCCGGCTGCTCTCCTGTGCATCCACCTGCCACAACACAGGGTTTAGGTCTCCGTGCATCTCTACCCCTGGTTTGGATCTTTCCAGGAGCAGGTCCCTCTTCACTACCCTCATTCCCCTCCACCCCTCAAGTACCAGCTGGTCTGTTCACCCAGTGACCTGTTAAGCAGGGATTAATATCCATCAGGCCCCAAAAAATGTCACTCGAGGGCAGTGGGAGCTCCCTGCGTGCTGCAGCAGGAGCAGGCTGGGTAGCGGGTGGTTGTCCCCATGTGGAAATCGCATGGGATGGTCAGCAGGCACAGGCAGCAGAGCTAATGGGGGTCTGCAAGGAGAGAAATATATTGGGGGGGTTAGCCCTGAGTGCTAGACAAGTGCTGGGGCTTGAGGGCCCTTCCATGAAGCAGAGCAACAGCAAACCCTGACCCAGAGCCAAGGCTGGAGAGAGATATGGAGCAGGGGACCGTGCACGGAGGGAGCAGTGTGAGCACCCTGGCTTTGGGAGCCCAAGCCAGCACCCTGTTCTGTGAGGGAGGGAAGCTCACCAAAAGCTGCAATCCCAGTACCACCAGGGCAACTGGGAGCCCAGAGCAACTGGGAAGGAGGACAGAGTGAGGGCAGTGGGAAGAAACAGCTGTCGCAGTGGGGCAGGGACTGTGTTCTGCTGCCTGGGTGTCACAGGGTGACAATGGCAGGAGGGATATTTTTCAGAGAGAAATAAATGTTATAGTTGGGGAAGGAGAAGTGAATTTTGGTTGAGGAGAGGCTGGAAAGTGCCACACCACATCCCACCACCATGGCTGTATACAATCCCCTGGGAGGGGATAGCCCAAGGGGCTCGTTTATTTTCGCCTTCAGGTCCATTTTCCAGCTTCCCTCTGTGACCGCGAAGACCAGGAATGTGCAGTGTGTGGTGGAAATGAGAGCTCGAATCCTGCTCACGAGCACAAAGCATGCAGGAGACCAGGACACCAGGTCACAGGAATGTCCCCACGCTTACCGCAAGGCAGAAGTTCCCTGTCCGCAGCCGGAAGGGAAAACGTCAGAGCAGCACCACACTGGGGTGCACAGCCGGGAAGATTCGGGACCCCCCACGAGAGCTGGGAGAACTGGACGCAGGGCACGGCTGAATGAGCCCAGTCCCAGCCTGGCGGCTCGCGGGAGCCCCAGGAGCGGAGGCGAGCCACCCCTGCCATTCCTGCGGCGTAGCATCATCGCTGCGCACCATGCCGCTGGAGTAATTGCCGCCGGGCTGGGTGCCAGCGCAGCGCCCGCCCTCAGCCCCCCGGCACAGGAGATAACTCAATCTGCCCCTCCTGCCTCCTGCACGGCGCGGGGGGGCCCCCGAGCTCCCCCCTGCTCAGCCCAGGGGACCCTCCCAGGGTGGGTGAGTGGGGAGGGAGGCGATGTGGGGCACTGGGGCAGCCTCGTGGCGCTCAAAGGCCGTTCCTTGCATCCCCCTACCCTAATCTGAGGCATCTGCTTGGCAAAGCCCGAGGGCTTCCCGTTGCAAAGGCCACCGGAGCATTTTAATAGCGTGCTTTTGCCTGGCTTCCTTCCTGGGAATAAACCACGTCCTGGTGATACGGAGCATAAAAACCCAGCATTAACGGCCAGCGGCCAGAGCTGGGAGCGGGCAGAGCTGCACCCACCCCCCGCCCCGGCTCAGCCCGTCCTGCCGGCGTTGGGGGGACGCGACCTGCCAGAGCCCTGCCGCGGCCCGTCCCCGCTGCCGTTGCAAAACAGGATGCAATAAAACCCCATTTGGAGCCCGAGTGACAGTAGGGAAAGGCGGAGGGATGGCTGGCTCGTGCTGGGTGGCTGCTGCGGGCAGCACGCGTGGCAGCCGTGCTGCAGAGCAGCGTGGCAGCTGCCTGCACTGTGGAGCAGCGTGTTTGGGGGGACCGTCTCCCTGTGCCCGGCAGCCCTTGCTTGCCCAGGAGTGAGTGGCACAGCCCCAGAGGAGTCACATCCCAGGAAGGGGAGCTTCACCCCCATCGAGTGCCTCTGTGCCTCCCCTGAGCACTGCCTCCATCCTGGGGACAGAAGGGGACTCTTGTCCCAAGCCATGTCCAGGAGTCACACCGTCACCAAGAAGTGAAGGTGCTTCGAGCCCCCAGACTCACCATTGCCACAGAGTCTGGGAGGGTTTTGTCCTTGGCCTGCTCAACCTAAAGCTCTTCCCAAAATGTATTGTAATAATTAAACTACATTTTAGACTGAACAAAGTGAAGGAAGAGTGTCCCACGAGGCATTGTGAGTTACCCACTCATTGTCCCCAGCCCGTGGGCAGCTCCAGTGCTGCCCCAAGCTCTGCAGTACAGGCTGGTGCCCCCATCCCCCCAGGCACCCCACTGCTGAGAGAGCATGGAAACACAGCGATAACACCAAGGCCAGAAGGGATGTTTCCGGAAAACTGTGTTGGATAAGTCACTGCAACCCCTGTGTTCTCAACTTGAATACTGACGGGTGGATTCTGCAGGGGGTTTTGGGCAGTTGTGGCTTTTTTGGAGGGAAAATGGAGTGGGGGAGCTGTGGGATGAGCACATTTGATGGCAGCTTGCTGCCTCTTGGTTGGTGGGATTTGGCTTCTCTGGGGTGTGTGGAGTGCAGGCTGTAGCTGACAGGAGTTCAGTGGCCAGCCTGTGGCATAGGCACAGCGCTCAGAGCCCCGCAGCTGTGGAATGAGTCTGTCAGGGCTCATCCCAGGTGAGGGGGCTGGCAGTCATGCTGTGGGTCCCCAGGGAGCTCCCACAGCAGCACAGCTCAGGTGTGAACCCAGATCAAAGCCCTTCCTGCAGGTGGGCTGTGCTGGATACACCATGTGTGGCTTTTCCTCTGTCTAATAAGGAGTTGGGCTGTGGAGCAGCCTGCCTCTGTGCTAAAGGAAGGGAAATCCTCTCTCTCCCTCCCCCAGCTGCACATTTTTGCCAGCCCCGTTGACCTCAGCATGTTTGCAGGTTGCCGCCCCTCTGTCCACAGGGATGGCAATGTGGTCAAAGTTTATTAGAAGGGCGCCAGCCACACAAACGTGTGTGTGTGTGTTTGTGTGTGTGTTTGTGCGCATGTTTGCGTGTGTATATATAGGCAAAGCCTGACGGTGTGACCTTTGTTTTCTTAGGAAGCCACGCTGAAAGGCAAAGCCAGGAGGGGAGGAAGCAAACAGGCAGGAAGGGGGGACGCAGTAGGTGTATTTTCAGCTGTGCTCTGCCTCCCCGCAGCGCGGGAAGGCAGCTGGGAAGGAGGGCACAGGGACAAATGGTGGCAGCAGGAGCCAGAGCCCAGAGAGCAGCACAGGGGAACAGCCTGTGCACCATACTGGAGGAGCAAAACCAGTCACCATGTCCCACTGGAGCAACGTTTTGCCAGTCTGTGTCACGGGCAGCTGGCCTATGTCACCCAAAGGTGCTTTCAGGATCATTAGGGGACATCTTTCCTGCAGAGAACAACCTGGGGGCTGTGCACATCCCATCCTGCTGGGTTTCCCACCTTCCTTCACAAGGGCGTTTACCCCCCAGGTGCTTCGCTTGTGCCAGAGGAAATCTGCCTGTCAGGGCACTTCCAGCAGGCACTGAGGCAGAGTGTGTGGTCATGGGGACCTTCAGCTGCTGTGACTAATTTTCTTCCCCATGCCAGGCCAGGGTCTGGCCGGGCTTGTCCCCTTCCACCATACCAGAGGCTGCTCTGAGGACTGGGCTCTGCTCCTCTGTGTTAGGCAGGTAACTTCCCACTCACCTGTGGCTTGGTCTGCAGGAAGGAGGGATGCTGCCGAGCTGGCTACACTGCTGTGCTTGGTGGTGGCTGTCACTCAGAGCGGGGCCACCGTGTCCCTCCTGTGGAGCGAGGAAGTGGCAGAAGCCTGGGTGTGCTCTGCCATGGGTGCTGGCCTCTCTTGCTCACACACACACCTTTGTGGCAGGCAAGGCCTTTTGTATCTGACAGGAGGCTGCTGCCTCCAGCCCGGCCACTGGCATGTGAAATCACAGCACCTGATTGCCAGGGGACAGCCACTGCCTGTGCCCATCGCTTGGGTCACCAGCGTGCAAAGAGCAGGGAAGAGTGTTGCAGTGCTGCTGTGATGGTACCTGGGGATGTGCAGGGCTGTGGTGTTTCTCTGGCACACCTGGGCAGGCAAGGACATCATTCCCTGCTGCTGCCAAGGGGACTGTGACAAAGGACACTGTGCAAGAGGACTATCCTGGGATAGAGCAGAGGCAACCAGCCCCTGCCCTCCTGGGGGACGGCAGTGTCCCCAAACCCACTGCTAACCCCCAGTACCCCAGGCATGTGCCAAGAGGAAGACACCAGGATGACTTTCAGGAGACCATACCAGGGCCACATCCTTAGACATTTCATGCTTGCAGCCACAGTGCCACTTTTCTGGGGCAAAGGGGAGTCCCCTCCATCCGGACCCTGCAGCAGTCCCCCTGTACCTGGAGGCTGTTATGAAGCCGTACATGGAACGACCCCGGGAGCAGAGATTGAGCTGAGAACAGCCAGAGCTGGTCCTTTCCCAAAACTGCACCTTCTCTGTCCCACCACCAGCCCACCTCAGTCACCACCGCACATTGCTCCCAGCCCCTTCCCAGAACAGCTCTAGGTCCTGGCTGTGGTGACAGAGGTTGCAGAGCCAGTGTGGACACCACGAGGCTGTGCCGTTCCTCGGGGGGCACGCCTGGGAGCAGAGGGACACTCAGTGCCCAGCCCTGCCCACACACAGGGACAAGGACCAGCCGGTGCCCAGGTGCCAGAGCAATGCCATGCTGGAAGGATGCCGGCCAAGGCTCTCATCACACACCACCACAGCATCTTGGAGCCAGGGAAGTGAGCCCCGGTGACTCAGAGGAGAAATTGAGACTCCTCTGCCCTCCGACTGGTTTCCTGGCTCCTCTAAATTTGCATAACAGCCCCTCAGCTGTTCCCTGGGGCCAACGGGACCCCTGTAGCAGCCGGGCCCCCTGCGGCAGCCGCAGGTTCCTGCGGTCAGCCCCAGCTCTCGCTCTTGCTCATGCAAACAACTGCACCAACGGCTCCCTCCCTGCACGTGGGGGCTGGCGAGCGCCCGCCCTTGGTCCGCAGCCAGGGCTCGTCCCCATCCCAAGTGCCGCGGGGGACTGCAAGCCCAGCCGGAGTGGCTTGCGCTGCGTGGCTGCTCAGTCACGCTCCAGGCAGCAGTCGGGGCAGTTGCAGCCCTCTAACAACAGGGGTGAGGATCGGTGGCTCCGTGGGTGGCTGTGACCCACAGATAGATGTCTCCTCCATCCTCTGCTCACACAAGGCTGGTGGCTTCGGCACAGAAGCGCCACGCTGGCATCCAAGTTCACCAACGGTTCGCTGGGTGACTTCCCACGGTGCAAAGGTCGAGGCTCCTCGTGCTTCCCAGTCAAGCCTGATGCTTCCCCAGCACTGCTGCGAACCCACCGGGAGCAAAGAGCATGCCCAGGTGGGATAGCTAGCCACCACATACCTGAACCCACTCCCGTCTCCCAGCTCCAGCCTGAGCCACCAGTGTATCCCCTCCCAGCCCAGCCCAGGGGCCAGGGAGTCAGGGACAAGGAGGGAAAATGACAGCCCAGATCCAGTGCCTGTGGTGCTGTTGGCCGGCTCCAAGCCTCACTGCTCAGCCCAGGAGGGAATCTTTCTGCTTCCAAGGTCACGGCACAGCTTTGGGACTGCAGCAGAGCTTTGGCCGAAATGCAGAGGTGGGGCAGGGCTGAGCTGGGGGCTGGAGGGATGCAGGCAGGTCCCGCCGCAGCAGGGCTGGGTGGGGATAGAGCAGGGCTGCAGTTGCTGCCCGGGGCCACTGCTTGTGGTACTACTTGGTGACAAGGCAACTGCAGGGACATCCCAGGCCAGTTTGGAGTCCCCCTAAAGCTGGTAGTTGAGCTGTAGGACTGTTTAGGGTCAAATTTCAAAGGGTTTGGGAGAGGTCTGCCCATAGGCACTGGCAAGAGAGTCTGCAGGTGCCCATAGGGCACCCAGTGCGGGGCAGCAGCAACCCGTAGTGCTGATCCCAGCCCTCGAGAGACCGTACAATAGCAGACTCCACGGAGCCGCTCTGTGCTCACCCCACCCTCAGCAGCGGTGACACCGAGCTGTCCCCAACGAGCCCCGGCTTATCCACCAGTGGGCAGCACCCCGGCTCCAGCAGCCCTGTCACCTCACCCTGCGCCAGTGCCACCAGCACAACACCCTCAGCCCCACCATCCTAAACCAGCGGGAGCGAGGGAGGGAAGAAGGAAGGCGAGTATAGGGGGAAAAAAAAAAAAGTAAATAAGTAATAAAAGCCGACCAGCCCAGACCCGGCAAAACGGCGAGCGGGGCAATCCGGGCTGACACACGTTTATTGGGGTGCACGGGGGGAGGATGAAATACCTGCCGAGGGAGATGCTCGGGTTCCGGGGCTGCCGGTGCAGCGTGGTCCAGGGCTTCTCCCGGAGGCGGCGGCGGCGGCTGCCGGCGGCACGGCACGGCACAACACAGCACATTCCGGTACGGCACATCCCGCTCCGGCCCCGGCGGCTGCCGGTGCGGGGCTCCGCCGGGCTCCGACGCACAAAGGGCTCCGCTTTTAAAGCTGCTGCCGGAGCCCCCCAGCCCCGCAGGGCCCGGATTGGCGGGGCGGGCAGCGCTGCGGGGGGAGCCGCGCCGCGGAGGGAGCAGAATTAAACAAAAAAATAGAAGGAAAAAAAGAAAAGCAAACACCGGAGGGGAAAGTGCAATCCAGCCGCAAACATCGGAAAAAACAGCCCCGGGGATGCCCCGGGCACGGCCCCGCCGGCCCCTCCCGTCTGCGGGGCTGGCGGGGGCTCAGAGGGGTCCCGGGAGCTGCGCGGAGGGGCCGGGCGGGAAAGGCTGGAAACCGCAAACCTCCTGTGGAAAAAACTTGTTCATGCCGGGCCTGGCAAGACGCGGGTGGGCGGGTGTTTCACCCCTGTTGTGGGCGACTCCCGGCTCCAACCCATTGCCGGTGCCCGGCCCCTCTCCAGCCGCCGGCCTTGGCCTCGGGACTGCTCCGGCCCCCCCCGGTTCTATCCCGTGATTGTAGCTGGTTTGGGTTTGGTTGGTTTTTTTTCGGGGGAAGGGTGTGTTGTCCGGGGAGCTGTGTTTTTCCAGCTCGTCGGCAGGGGGTATGCTTGTACCGAATAATCCAGCTCTTTTGTCCGGGATGCTGGCCCCCATTCCCGTCCCCGTCCCGCTTGGGGCTGCAGACAGGCAGGGGCCCCGCGTGCTGCCAGACCCCGAGGCCAGCGGAGAACCTGCCTTTGCCGACACCAGCCCTGGCACGGCGGAGGGAGCTACTGCTGGGTGCACCCCACGGGGTGATGGATGAGAGAACAACTCTCTTCACCCTGTCCCACCCGTTGGAAGGTGTTTCCAGCCCCAACAGAGCTGCTATAAAGGGCACTGGCAGGAGGGGGTTATTCTAGGACTCAGCGGCTCTGATGGAGCAGTTTTAGTGTTTAGGGTGGCAGGGCAGCCCTGGTATGGCCAGGGATGCTCTATAATAGTGTGTCACACCTTTTCAGTTTGGCCCATGGTTATCTTGCCTTCACAGGCTCTGGGCATGTGATTGACCCACCTACAGAGAGAAAAACTTTGCTAAATCCCACCCTGATGGGAAAAATTTCCAGCCTCATCATGCTTCAGCCTTGGCACTTTGTTGCCCCAGTCTTGAGTCCAAAGTGTCCCTGACCAGTTTTCTTTTAATAATTTCTGGGGTTTGCAAGTGAAGCATCACCCCTCAGTGCTGGGTACACCTTCTGTCAGGAGCAAAGCTACAGGGGTAGGACAGCAAGCAGTGTCCATGTGCAGCTGGGAATGGTGCAGATGCAGGTACATGCAGGGCAGGGCAGCTCCAAGGCCCTGCTCAGGCAGGATGGATACTCTGGGGATGGCTGCACGAAGGGGAGGACTCAGTGGGGAAGTGAGGGGTCCTGGTACAGGCAGGAGGGCGAGTGCCTCTGGGAACACCAATCCAAATCCCCTCGTTTGCTGTGAATTTCTGCTTGCAGTGGGCTTTGTTCACAGGGCAGGGGGCAAATGCCTCACCAGGGCCCCCAGCCCACCCTCTTTGCTTCACTGCCAAGCTCCAGGCCCTGGGCAACAACATGTCAGGACAGAGAGCCATGAGCTGTTCAGAAATGACCTCCCTTGTTGTTAATTGGAAAGCCAAATTAACTCGGTGACTCCACTCTCAATACCGTGCTGTGTGGCTGCCGTCTCATGTCCTCAGGAAGAATTTCCCCTGACAATGCCAATGGATATGGAGTTGGATGCTGTGGCCTCTTCCCCTCTCCACACATCTTCTGTTGGAATTGTCTGACTCTGCCTGGGCAGCTGGTATCCTCTGGCAGCGGGGGAGGGGGAAACTGAGGCACAGAAGTCAGTCTGGCACCTGTGTCAAGACTGCTTACCTACCAAAAAAAAGTTCTAATTCAAAGCCAGGATCCAGGAGGCCTCAGCACTGCTCTTGCCCTCCAACCCCTGTACTGGTTTCCAAAGGGCTCATCCGCACACTCTGAGGGACCCACACCAAGGGCAAGCTGGCTCCTGAGGCTGTTGACAGAGGGGCAGACCCAGCTGTGGCGAGTCCACCTTGAAGATCAGTGGGTATATAGAAAAAAAATAAGGCTACATCACACACAGGCTGCATCCAGACTCGGTTTCTTTGATTTCTCTTTTCTTTTCTTAGAGGGAACCTGACCTGACTCTGGATTTCTGCTGTTCCTTTGCAGGTAGGTAAAAACCATAGAGGGATTGTGATCAGGCTGGCTTCGGAATGAACCCCAGAGCTGAACAGTCTGGGTTAGCAGTGCTCAGGGCTCCTCGACAGACAGTGCTAATGATGACACAGCATTGTGCTCACGACTCATTAAAACCCAGACTTTAACGAGATCACTGTGTATTTAAACCCATGCAGCCCTATCACCGTGCCCATGTGTGGAACCAGACCTGCTCAGAAGCGCATCTGAGAATTCCTCATGGCTACACAGGTCTCCAGGCTGCCAGCACTGGCACAAGTGGGACAAGGCATGGTGGGTACTGGGTGTTTGAAGGGTCCTGGGCTCTGCTTGGGTAGGGATGCAGGCAGGGAAGGATGGCACATTGCTTTGGGATGCCCTGTCCATCCCCAGGGCTCACCTCACTGCTTAAACCTTCCCAAGGCTGTTGGAAGTTCCTGCTCAGCTCAGGCCATGCACATTAAGTTCACCCTTATCCATGCATGGCCCAAAATGGGCTGGATCCCGAAGGAGACATATGCCACCAAATCCATCTGTCTTTTCTCTCTTGCAGATAAATCTCTCACAACAGCCCAGGCAATGGGGATAAAACAAACACAAATATTGAGCAGGGAAAGTTTGGCTCCTCAAACTTTTTGCCTGGAGCTGACTGGAGCATCCTGGCAAAGTAAATGCTCCCACTAATGTTTGTTCCAGTTTTGCTGTGAAGCCCCCTTTTTTATTAAACAGGGTCCTGGCGAGTTTGCTTCGCCGCCCATCGGAGCAGCCCTGCGGGGGCCAAGCTGGCTGCGGGAGGGAGATGTGGAGCCAGAAATGCCTGACCCCACCCCAGCCCTTATTGCTTCTTTCAGCGAGAAGTGTAACAGCATCACGATCCTTGGTGGCATTGAGGGACTATTTGTCATTGGGAGAAATGCACTGGCAGGCGGCAGGAGGAGAGCCAAAGGCTACAGCAAAGCATGAGGCAGGCACAGCTCCAGCATCCCAGCACCACGTGCTGCCAGTGCTCGGGATCCTGCCTTCGCTGCCCTCGTGGGCTCGGGCATGTGTCGGGCAAGGCTCTGTCTGCACACAGTGCCACACACGCACGTGCCCCGCCTCCATTGGGACACCACGGCTGAATCCGGCAGTCTGGCTGCTTGTTCTCAGCTGAGAGGGGGAACTAAACCAGAGCTGTTGGACCATGGGAATGCAGTGACGCAGCAAGGAGCTGGGGCCGGCATCATGTTTGGGCCAGGCTTCTCTGTAATACCAGCTCGGCTCTTCCTCTGCCTGCAGTGATGCCTTCCCAGGGACCGCAGCTTCGCAGATGTTGCACTGATGGCGTGAGATTCCTCCTCTTCAACACACTGCAGCCAGGTGCTTGTTCAGGCAGCCCTGGCTTTCAATAAATTTGAAGCAGGGATTCAAAGCTGAAATAGCTCTTCTGAAATCCTCCCTAAACAATGGGAGAAAGAGTCAGGTCTGATCAGGGATTTTCAGTCAGACCCTGGACCAGCATCCAACTCCACCCACTGTTCTGAGGGATTACAAGGCTGAGGCAGCCAGGAAATCAGTTTCAAGATTGTCTTTCATGTCCCATGCACTCCTGGGACTGGGTTCAAGAAGCCATGACAAAAATTCAATAGAAAGAGGTTGGTTTGAAGTTTGGGATGGGAGATAAGCAAGAGCTGGAGCCCAGCAGGTAGCCTGGCTACAAGCCCTGGTCCTGCTCATCCCTAGTGCAGCCCCTCTGGGATGAGCTCTCTTCTCTGCTCTTAACCTGACAGCTGTCTTGCAGATCACTTAGCAACAAGCATGTGTGAAGCATTTGTCACATTGCAGGTGTGCATCCCGGTCTGGACACGAGGTCCAGTCACTGCTCCTGCTTGTTCCCTGGCATTGCTCTCCTCCTCTTATTTTTGAAGCAGCGTGGATGAGGCCACTCACCAGCCTCTCTGTAATGTGCACACGTGTTCCTGTGCCTTCAGCAGCTTCTCCTGGGCTTTCCTCCTGCTCCACTTAATTAGGCACCGAGGGAGAGGGACAGTAACCAACAATTAGGTGAGCTGGAGAAGTGCCCTGGTTTTCTGGCCTCGCTGCTCTGAGCACCTTGGGAACTACTTTCCCCCGAGACAGAAGAAGGAGAGGGAGGGAGCCAGAGCTCTCAGAAAGATGGAGCAAAGCAGCATCAGCTGGGAAGAGCAGGCAGTGGGTTAAATTGTGTAGGCATGATGGGATGAGGCAGGAGAGTCCCTGGGAAGGAGTGAGGCAATGGGGTTTGATCCTGGCTCTGAATCAGTGGGGTTATAGGATTGTCATTGGACATCTGGATGGAGGAATGTCCTCATGCAACATTTATTACACAGGAAGAGCTCAGGAGTGACAGGTCAGCGTGGCTGCCCAAACTTGGCTCTGTGGTCCTTTGTCACTGGCATGGTCAGCTTACGTGGCTGTGATGTCCCGAGAACTGGCTCTCACTCCTGGAGCTTGTGAGGTTTGTCCATTCATAACTGTTCTGTGATCACAGGGGCATCCCTGGGGAGGGATTACATCCTCTGTCGACTGTGTGCCTGGCCCAGTTGGAAACAGTTCCGAGCAGCCTCTGCCTCTCTTTCTGTTGCCAATTCAATGCCTTGGAGCTAATCTCCAGTGTCGCCAAGAGATCAAGTCTTGGCCCTGCTGGTAATGGTGTGATCCCAAAACATTTCAGGAACAGAGAATTTGAGATGCTGAGCCAGACGCTGAGCTCCTGGAGAAGGCAAAAGGGGATGGGGGATCTGACTGTATCCAGGTGAGTCTGCGATTCAGTGAAGGCTATATGGGTGACAGACTGAGGTGACACTGCCCCAAAGCAACCTGGAAATGAAGTGGGAACCAGATAAAGTGCAGCAGTCTAAGGCTTGGGAGCATCCAGCTGCTCTCCTCACTGGCTGGGAGCTACCCGAGAGGTGCTGCAGGAGCCCCACAAATGGGCTGCTGCAGGAGAGGAGGAGGATGCTTGGAGCCCTGGTACCCACACCCCACTGGAAGTCTAAGTGATCAGAGACTTTCTTGGTCCTGGTCTCTCTGAAAGGTTCAGTGTTGGCCTTGCCAAGGCCAGAGCTGTCTCTACATCTTACCAAGAAATTCCTGCCAAGACATTATTTGGCCAAAGTCCTGGAGGCAGGATAAATCAGTCTGGATTTGCAAACCCCAGGCAAGTGGCTGTGTGTGTGCTCAGACACACCCCCCAAGAGCAGCCATTCCTTATCTGCATCTGCCTCTGCCAATCCCCCTTTGCTCAAGGTTGTCTCAGCCCTTACTCCTGCTCCTGGCTCAGCTCCCTTAGCTTCAAATTCCACTAGGCTTCAGCAGTGTCCTCTCAAGGCAAGGGGCTTTCGAGAAGGGTTGTGCCCCATTTCCACTCAGCTGGGGCTTTCTGGCAAGTGACAGAGCATCCAAGGAGTGCATGCAATAAAAATCACTCATTTGTCCCCATAGCAAATGGCCTGGCAGTGGCAAGAAACTGCTCTGCCATCCACAAAGCACATGCAGCTCCTCATGGGCTGACTCTGCCTTCTTTTACTCCTAAACTGGTTGTGCATCCCCAGGTCCATATTCCCTCCAGCTGAGGTCACTGGATATGAAACTCTCATCCCTGCTGCTGTGGAGGGGAGAGTTACCGATGGCTGCTGTTGAGCTCTGCCTCGCAGGGAAATTCCCTGGTGGGGTGGAAGATTCTGTACCTGCCAAATTTTTCCCTGGAAATGTGATATGAAATGATCCACGGAACTGGTCCCGTGCTTGGCCATCACTGCTGGCGCCTCTGACTCCACTCATCCACTGGGCTGAGTCCCAACTGTCCGTGCATGATGCCACCAGCAAATGAGTGACAGGGGGCGCGGGTCCAGCCGTGCAGAATGAGAGAGGCGCTGGGGGAAGGCTGGAGGAGAGGAGTCCGTCCGGGTGAGCCGCATTGATCGCCTGTTATCTGATACATTATTCATAACCAACCTGGGCTGCAGCTCAGGAGAAAGTGGTGAGCACGCACTTCTCCTTGGGAAATACGCCCGTGAGAGATGAAGAGCCCTCGGCTCCAGCTCATCAAACACCCTGCTAGGCAGTCACGACATACCTCCTTTTGCTTTTCGTGCCCACATCCACTGGTGCTCGTGGCGCCAAAGACTGGCCAGCGAGTCCCAGCACCCACTGACACATCGTACCAGGGAGTGTTTCTATCCAGGATTGCTCTCTCTAAGGGCAGAGCAGCTTCTCTTTGCTGGGACACCCCAGTCCTTGTCACAAATGTACGTGACTCCACCTTGACCAGCAAGTTAAGGATGTTCCGCTTCCCAGCCTGGACATGTGCACAGCACTCAGCAGCAAGGGATGTGGGCCCCATCATACTTCCCCAAGGTGAGGTAATGGTGACAGAGAGGAAGGCAGGGGCACACAATGAGGACATGGCTTCACATCAGGTGTCATTCAGTGTAGGAGTCCCAGCCTGGATGGGTACAGTCCCAGGGCTGATAGCATCTGGAAGACTTTGGAGAGGATACTAAGGCAGAGACCTTCCTCCCAAAATGCCCAAGCAACCAATGCACCTGGAAAACCCATTCCTGGCCAGCTGGGGTTCCTCTGAGAACTTGGTCCTGTTCCAGTGGGGTACAACATTCACACAGACTTCAGCCCAGCTGTCCAGGTCAGGGCAGCGAGGCACAGTGGTGTGACAGCAGCATCACCCATGGGACCTGCTCCCCACCACTGCAGGATTCCCTTGGGAAGCAAGGCAGTTGCGTGTTCCATGGGACAATCCACTCGCTGTGGCACTTGGCATGATGCCACAACACTGTGGAGGGACTGTGGCTGGGAAGAGACGCTGGGCTGGGGTGTGTCGGGCTGGAAGTGCTCTGGCATTTGGGCTAGGGAGGGGCTCTAATGGGGAAAAATGAGGTTGTGAGGCATTAAGGACAGCCACTCTACATTTTGAGAGGTGCTCTTAGAGATGCCTGACTCTGGGTTTTACACCCTTCTGCCCACAGCAGCAGGCCCATGAGGTGGGGGAGGGGCTCACAGCCACCCCTCCAGCCCCACAAGCATCCTCTGTGATGCTGCTTCTCTTCCTGAACCCATTTCTTCCCCTTCCCTGCAGCCGGGCATGCGCTGCCTTGCCTCTCTGGAGGCTGCAAATAAACCAGCCAGGCCTGGGACACCAGCTTTCTCCCTGGAAATATCACTGCTGTAATTCCCAGCAGATCTGAGGTCGGTTCCATATGGCTGTGGGCTCCCCGCTGCCCGGCTCGCAGCCTGCCCAGCCCGGCTGCCTCGCCGCTTCTCCCTGGTGCAATATGGCACCTCAAAGCCCAGCGCCAGCACTCAGGGATTAGCTCTTTTTTCTCTTGTTGTTATTGCTTTATTAGCTAAACCTAACGAGGCAGCATTTGTGCTGGCCCTTGAGGGCAGGTGGCCAGGATTTATAACTGCAGCACTGCTGGGTGACCTGGAGTAGAAACGGGCATTCAGTGCTGGGGAAGAGACCAGCACCCGCATCCCTGGGGATGCCGGGAGGACCAGGACAGCTGCGCTGCCCAGCGACTTTTGCCGATGCCGTGTTTGCACTGAGGGAGAGCTCCCGCGGTCCGGGGGTATTCGCTGGCATCGCTCACGCCGGAGCTGGCAAGGACGCTGTGCCATGCTGAGAGAGCACCCGCATTGCGAGAGTCACAGCTGGCACGGGCACGGCGCGGCTCTGAAGGGGCATTTCACTGCTCAGACGGCCGCTGCGCATGAAAAGGGCATTGTAGGGGAGCGTGTGTGGCTGGGGAGCAGCTGGCGCTGGCAAAGCATCGCCGCATCTTAAAGGGACACAAAGACCACTGCCTCCTTCCCCAAAGGGCATTTTGAAGCTGGGTTGGGGGATGGGGGAAAGGGCAGGAGATTGCTTGGGGGGGGAGGGGGGCAGTGGACATCACTTTGGGGCTGTGAGCACAAAGGGGACAGACACACAAGTCCCGGCTGTGATTTGGGGCAGATGGGTCCGTGCTCCAAGCACCGAGTGTGTGGCATGAACAGGGGCGGTGCTGCCCTGTGCCACTTCCCACCAGGTGCCCTGGGGTGCTGCACCCCGAGAGTGGTGACTCCAGATCTGCCCAGATGGTGAGGACTTACTAAAAACCCCTTTGCTCCCCTTCTTCTAAGCCAGTCACAGGGAGCCCCTGGCCATGGTCCCTTGCAGAATCAGGGCATCTGCCCCCACAGCTGCCCCCATCTGTGCTGTGCCCGTGCTGTGAACACCCCTCCCATGCCCTGCCCAGGGGTGCAGCATTCCCCCGTACCTGTCTGCCTAGGCCTGGTTCACACCAAGGGATCACAGAAGTTTCGTCCTGAAACTGGTTTTTGAACGGGCTCGGCTCACCCAGCGTGAAGAGCAGGACGGGCAACGCTTTATTTCAGGCGGCGGCATAAATCAGCCCATGGCTGGTGTCGGGCTCTGCCAGACGTTCCCCTGGGGAAGCGGAGGCAGCCGCAGGGGATGTTTCTCCAAGCCCGCGTTTGCAGCTTGGGGCCTGAGTACAAATCCACGGCCACGTTCGGGTTCAAAAAAGAGACCAGGGACACACAAGGGACATGCAGGACCCTCCGGCAGCAGAGGAGAACAGCCAGCTGGATGCTGTGATGTCTCAGCTCACCGCTGCCAGCTTTGCTGGAGCCAGTTTGCCAAAACAGGGTGCATAAAGCGACTCGGGAATGCTTGGAAGGAGGCACGACTTCCTCTGAGAAAGGACCAGAATGAGACAGGGACTGCAGGAGAGTCAGGAGGCAGCGGGGTGCAAGGGAAGGAGCCACAAAGACAAAAAGCACTTGGAAAAGTCCTCGGCAGCCAAACCCACGAGCCCAGACATGCCGCAAAGCACCTCTCACTTGGGAGCCACTGCTTGAAAAGAGCCTTTGAGGAAAAGCTGGGGAGCACAAACACGTTTCTCCTCCTTCCCCTGGAGGGAAAGCTGCTGCTCCACAGCAGGGTGCTGCACCCTACATGGAGGAGGACACTAGTTGGGGGGCTTGTCACAGCATCCTCGGTTGGCAATGGGGGGCTGGGCGTGAGCATGAGAAGTGGGATCCAGACTTTCCAAGTAGAGGGAAGGCGGGGATTCTGCCTTGCTGCCTACCCTGCTGTCGTAGCGGGGCTGCCGGAAGCGGGGCGAGAGGTTCGGGGTGGCCGCCTCGCCCCCTCCCCGCCCGCCCGCTCCCGGCAGTGCCGCTCTCTCGCGGCAGAGGGCGCCCCGCTCCACGCTTGCGAGTGGC
Source organism: Ifrita kowaldi (assembly GCA_013398055.1). Classification (NCBI taxonomy): domain Eukaryota; kingdom Metazoa; phylum Chordata; class Aves; order Passeriformes; family Cinclosomatidae; genus Ifrita; species Ifrita kowaldi. Next base: position 23,851 of record VZRS01012678.1, read on the forward strand.
GGCATGGGGCTGGAGGGGGGACACAGAGGGACAGGGGAGCCTGTTCCCAAAACCCAGAGAAAACCTCACTGCTTCCCGAAACGGGAACCCTGCCACTGCTCCGCAAAGGGTGAGGTGGTTTGCAGCCTACACCCCTGCATTCCTGCAGCCCTGTCCCGCCAAGGGTGAGGCGGTTTGCATCCCTGCTTCCCTGCATCCTTGCATCCGTGCTCCATGAAGAGTGAGGTGGCTGGCAGCTTGCATCCTGGCTTCCCTGCATCCCTGCCCCATGAAGGACAAGGTAGTTTGCAGCTTGCCTCCCTGCCTTTGGCAGGTCCTGCCCCTGCCACTCCAGCCTTCATATTTCCTAAGGACCTTCCAGAGTTGGAGGAGGCTCAGAGTGGCGCTTCAAGGATGTTCTGTGGAGGGAACAGCTGTGATGTCCACATGGATGAAGAGGCACCAAGGGGAGATGATAGAAGGTTAAACTACTATCCCAAGTGTCAGGGCAAAGGTGAGGAGGCGTGACAGTTCCTGCTGCCTCCAACAGAATAGCCATTGGGGCAACAAATGAAGACTGAAGGTGGAGAAGTGAAATGGGCGGTGTAGGTCACTCAAAGACTCCCCACTGCAGGAAGAAAAATCCGTGGAAGTCTGTTAGATACAAAAGCTCAGACATACATCCCTGTGCTGACAGTCAGAGATGAGAGGACCATGGTCCATCCTGTGGTTCCTGCTCCTGCACTGCTCCCTGCACATCTGAGAGGCATCCAGGCAGACTACCATGGGGTAGTGGTGGAGACAGACTGCTGGGCTGTCCTGCTTTACCTCTCTACCCTTCTTGCTCAGTCTGGTGTAATAAAAATTAAAAGCTAATATGATTTTCTGTTTTGTTTTTCATTTTGTTCCTAAAAGAGAGCAGTTGCTCTTACCCGGGAATACCTGTCCCATCTGGCTTCCGAGTTGCTCATTTTCATTGCATGAGCAAAGGACCAAGAAATAGACCATAAAAATAACTGCCTACAGCTGAACCTCTCTGGGAAGCTGGGATACACAAAGGAGGTGGATTTAGGGGAAGCTGGTGACATAGGATCTAGGCTATAAACCACCTCCTTCTGCTGCAGGGACAGAGGCTGTATTCGTGCAGAGGAATGATCACTGCTGTAATTCAGATGCTCCTGCAATTGTAGAGTGTGTCAGCACTGGGAAATCCCCGAAGCTCATCGCCAGATTAAGAATTAGCTGCAGATTGTAGTGAGATGGATTGGTGTCATGGCATGGTACCCTCCGGCAGTCCCTCAGAGCTGCTCCTGGTGCTGCCTGATGCCATCGGTCCTTGCTGCCTACGGGAAGGAAACACTGGGGAAGGAACCAAAACAAGCAGATGAGGAGCTGGCCCTGTGCCCTCAGAATCTGTCCTGATCCCAATGGTCTGAGCCCTGAGCTGATTACCAGCAGCTTGATCTCTCCTCTAATGCCACAGCGTGGTGCCCGTGCAGGGCTGGCCGGGGGGAGCTGGTACACCTGGCTGCCAGCTTTTATGGATGCAGTTTGTTTCCAGCCTGGGTTTGCTGGCTCTGCATTGCGTTTCTCACCTTCCCCAGCAAAGAAGTGCACAGGGCAGGGAGAGAGAAAGCTTCATGCTAAGCCACCCTCCCCTGCCAGCCTGTGTGCCCGGGCAGCCTGGCAAGCCTTTGGCTGGCAGCCTGAAGGCCAGGAGTTACCAGCATTGCTCAGGAGTGAGAAAGGTCTCCTGGGGACAGCACTGGGGTGACAGAGGACACCATGGGAAAAGCCACTTTGCAGAAGGCAGCGCTTGGGAGGACAATGGCTGGTGTCACAGAAAGGGAGTGGCACACTCAAATGCAGGTTGTGTGTCCCCTCCAAATGAGAGCCCTCTCACCTCTGTGATCCCCTTCATCCTCCTGTCCCTCTCCCAGGGCTGGGACACGGAAAAGATTTTATGCATTTTTCCTTGCACTACTGCTGGCAGAAAATTTTTCCGTACAGGAAATTTTGCAAAAGTCCTTGGGGACACACTGAAGGGGGTGGGGAGGGCTGTTTGACCCCAAAGCAGGAGGATCCCACAGAAGGACAAGCAGAGTATCCCACATGTGGGTTCTGGAGCCCCAAACTGCCATCTCTGTTTGCAGAAGACAACCCTCAGCCCTGGGCTGCCAGCCTTTCCTGACAAGCCAAGGCACACCAAGCATAGCCAGGCTGGGATCTAAAGCACAATGGCTTCCCAACTGCCTGCACACAAGGGAAGAGTGGAGAACGCTGCTCTGCTCCTCTCTGTGCTCCCCATGTCTCCTTGAGCTGCCAAGAGATGCTCTGGGCTTTTCCTCTCCCTAGTCTTTATCCCCCCAGCTGATTGCCTGTAGCTCCAGGGGAGAGCCCATCACCTTGGCCTCTTGGCTGCAGGGTTGTGAGGTTCCCACAGATTCTTTGCCAGCTGAATGATTTCTCCTGGAAATAACACCTTTTTCTTGTCCCTTTTCTTGCCCCACAGTCTGGCCAGGTGGGTGTTAAATACCACACACACTTCATGCTCCCTGTGCCATAAGGTGCCCAGGGTGTCTGGTCCAGCACTGAAACACCCCAGGGACATCATGGAATTGAGACCCTCTGGGCACTCAGACAAATGGTGCCACAGGCACTTGGAGAAGAAAGATTACAGAAGGAGAATTAAAGTCCAGGGCTGAGAGCTAAAAACTAAACGGAGATACTTAAATAGCCCAGGAGCTATAGGACATGCTGTGGTTTCTCCTGGAAGAAAGGATGTAGTTGTGAGGCCAGGTGGAATTTTGAAGTCGTCTGATAAGTCTTTGTTGATGTTAACATATAGAAGAATGGTGAACAACCTACTGGATTGTTCAGAGAAATTACACCAGGGTGAAGACCATTCTGAAGATCTGGCACATCCACTAGCTGAAAAAACAAAGGATTAATGTTGCTGAAACTGTAGGTAATAATCTGACATGAAAGGAACCACACAGGACACAAAATAACATTACTTTGGACCTTGTTATGACAGATACAGATGAATTAATTGCTGGGCTGGAAGGCAGTGGTTGTCCTGATTGGTTGACCTGATTCTGCTTGTTCTGAGCAAAAAAAAAAAGCTGTTCTGTCTCATTTAACCATGCTGATCCATAGGGTTAATTTTCCCAAAGATGAAAGTGGAAGAGGAATTCAGATTGGGAGGAATAATTTAGGAAAAATGTGAGAAAATATTGTGAGCTCTTCAGAAAGAGCTTTTCATAGGTGGCAGGTCACAGTGCAAACAGAGAGGAAACAGGTCTGGCTACAAGCCCATTGTGATTCAGTGGCAAATTGGAAACCAAAGAGCTACAGAAGACAACTGGAAGGGAAGGAGGACACTAAAAATCAGTCAATAAAATGGAAACTCAAGATATTGATTACAAACGCTAAAAAAAAGCAAGTAAAAAAATCCATACTGGGCAGGGGTGAGGACAACAAGAGAAGTGCAGGTAGATGGAGAAGAAAAGAAGTGACAGCATTGATACAGTCTCCACCTAACATCATGGAGATGGTAAAACTGACAGTGTAAAAGCTTTTGTGCTCAGTAAGTAATTCCAGGAGGGGATATACTTGTATCAGATGAGATATACAGACCACTGGAATCTTTGACAGATATTAGAGCACATACAGGAGTAAACTCACAAGCCCAGAAGAGTCCTTGGAGAGCTGGCAGAGGTGTCCTGCCCTACTAATCCTTATTTGCAAGAAGATCAGAGAAATGCTAATGTTTTGCCAGAATTTCTGAAAAAGGCAAATGAGATCACTGGATAAATCAGACCTGTTAACCTGGCATCATGCAAAAGAGTGGAAGAGAATCTGAGCATTAACCAGCACAGAGCTAACAGAGTAGAAATAATGAATTGCCTGGTTTTTGTGGCAATGATGTTTGGGTTTGGTGTGCGAAGGTCACTGCTTGACCACAACATTGTTATTGTGAACATTTTGATGGAGAACTCTGAGATACAATAGGACAAAGTATTTCCTACAGGAGTTAGCTGCAGGTTAGCCTCAGGAATAGATGACCTCTGTTGATACATGGGAATCTTCCCCACAGAAAGGTGGATGCTCCTGAATCCTTCTCACGGCTGATAATGCTGGCGCATGGCGGAAGGACGGGTAGTGAGATAAGAACATCACAGTCCTGCTCAGTGGTTTGTTACTTTGGTGAACTCAACCCATTCAAACAAAATATCTTAGCAAGTCAAATGCAAGGAGGAAGGAGCAATTTGTGGACTTCAGTTACTGACTGAGTGGGAGGATGGAAATGGTCAGCGCAAACAACCAGAGCTCCTTCTGTGATACAGGAGTACAAGGAGTAGCACAGGTTTTGGATGTTTAAATGGAGAGTAATGACATGGCTGATGCAAGCCCTGCCTATGATTTTCAGTTCAATTCAGTTTTGTTTTGTTTTGTCTTGTTTTGTTTTTAATGGAGATGAAACATGGGAGAAGAGGCAGAAAAGAATCACTGCAAGGAAGCCCGAGCATGGGAGAGAACGAGAGCACACATGCCTAGTCTGGTTATCTAAATGAAACAGAGATTAAGAGGTGTATGAGTGCTTTCCTAAGGCCACGGGAAAGCTAATTTCAGTTGTAGACAGCACCGAACATTTACAGAGGAGAAACCAACAAGACAAACTCCTCAGCCTGCTGCCGACATGAGGGGCGCGTTCTAACAAAGTTAAACCTCCAGCCTTTTCTCATCGTGTTCCCAATCTCTCTGGCTTGGCAGAGGAAAGATCCGCCACAGGTGTCGGAGACCTCACCCTGGGAAACAAAACCCTCAGACACGCCCTTCAATCCCCTACAGCAATCCAAACGTACATATTCATCTCAACATACTCCAAGCAGGTATCCCACAGCACATACCTGGGATACCTAGCTCTGCTGGCTAACTTAACACTCATATCAGTTCCGCATTAGTCGAACCATTAGGGCCACTTAGCGTATCGTTATCGCTGCTTATCTCACAAGTGTCTTAAGGAAGGTGGTGTTCATGCAGCCTGACTTTGTTAATGTCTTAGGAGAACAGGCAATGCTAAAATATCCTTATTGCTCCTTCTACACTCATTTTAATCTAGCACCTTTACACATCGAGAGATTTATCATTTTATTGCTCCATTAACAAAATTGTCCACCATCGTCTTCATCTGAGGTCCTATGACCCTTTTCTTTATGCTGACAAAATCCTTAACTAGGAGTTAAAGTTTTTTTAAATTAAAACTCTCTCAGGAGCCTAATTACCACCATTTCAATGCTAAACGCTTTCATATAGGCAACAAACCAAAGGCCAAATTCCAAAGCCAGCGTAAACCCACATGAGAAATGATCAGGCTTCCTCCACAAGAAGCACGATTAATCACCAGAACCAACCAGCTAATGAGAGACTCTATGGGTTTATCTTCAGATCAAGACTCGGTTCCCTCACGGAAGAGGTGTTTGCTTTGGCATCCATTGTAGCAGTAAGTGGGCAAAATACAATGGCTTGTGGTGTAAAGGAAGCCACATGGGAGGGGTGGCCATTTTTTCTGGTCTGATCCTCCCAAATGCACTGCACTTCCACCTGCTTCACCAAGACCCGGAGGTGAGCAAATTGGCTCCCTGAAATCAAGGTTGGGGAGACAGCTCATCCAGCCTGCCCTCCTCTCTGCCTTCAAGGGATCCCTTGATATGCAGTGTAAAGCAGTGAAGGGCAGAGAGCCAAAGTGTGGCTAACCCCAGCCCAGAGTCACTAAAGGCCTGGGAGCCTCTCTAATACATAAATCTTTGACACGTGTCTGAAACCGTCACCAACCCAAAAGACCAAACAGGGCCTTCCTTGGAGGTCACAGCTTGGGGAACTTGTTCCTAATCAAAATCCTCACCCCCAGCCTGAGGCTGATCATGGTGCTTGAGGGAAGTCCCATTAGATCAGTGCTGTTCTGGTGCCTTATGGCAGCTATGCCAGCATTGTCCTCTCAGAAGCGACCCAAGAGGTTGTCTTGAGATATCTTATTAACTGAGAGGTGCCTCTTGGCACAGAGCACCTCCTTTTCCTTGTTACTTGGTGGAAGGTCACTAACCCAATGGGATGGGTGAAAGGTGGGAGGATGAACTCCCACCTGCTTGATGATAGTGGGCATCCCAGTAATGGATGGGTATTTTAGGGGTGGCAAAATCTCACCTTCTATTATCACCTTGATGCATCCCTCACAAAGCTTTGGTCCAGCTGGCAGACTTCATTGTGCCCTTCTGGACATGGCCATATCTCAGGCATGTCCTCCCTTTCCCACCACCATTTCTGGCTGCCCCAGCAGCACAGTACCCTGGGCATGAGGACTTTTGCTCTGAGGAGACAGCAGTGAGCACACAGTTTTGCCACACTTATCTCCAGCGGCCCATGCCAAGCATGTCCTATGCTTCCCATACCAGCATCTCTGAGTAGGAGGCCGCAGGGGCTGATGAGGGTGAATGCTTTGCCCTCAAGGCTGCTCTGGAAATGATTGTTGAATCTTTGAAATGGATGCAAGCCCTTGACTTCAAAAAGGATGGACTTTTGATAACTTCAAGCTCTCCTTGTCTTTGGATGCTCCATGGTGTGAGGCTGTGGTAGAGCCTGGAAGTCAAAGTTAGGACCATTATTTGTTCCTTTGACCCAAAACATTTGAGGGTAACCATAATGCCCCTGTGACCTCTTCAGAAGACAGTCCAAATGGCGCAACCAACTTCTCCAAGAGGTACAGGCTGATCCCAATCTCCCTGAAACCCTGTTTCTGTGGTCATTCATTTCTTGCTCACATGCACAGAATAAGGGGCATTGCTGGGAAATGTGGGCAGGTGTGGACTATCAAAATGACTCCACGGACTTGCCATTCCTGGGGAGCATGTGGGAATGAAACCAAAGCCATAGCACTTTGGGGAAGGTCTCCTACATCCCACTTGGCTGCCAAGCAGGGGAGTCTGGATGGGAGCAGGAGTGCAAGGTGGGGGTGGGTCAGTCTGTAGTGCTTGTGAGCAGAGCTGCCCCATGCGCTTGGAGCTGCAGCCCCACATGCTTAATGAGCACCAAATGTGCATAAAGTGAACAGAGGGAAAGCCTTTGTCAGGCAACAGCGGCAACTACCACTGCAGAAACAGTCAGAAAAGCCTTTCCCCTTAAAGTTTACTACTTTTACTACTAGCCTGGCCTGGAAGCCTTTATTGCTCCAGACAAGGCTGGGACTTTGCTCTTGAGCCAGCCAATGGGAAGCATCAGAAAACCTGCATCCATGTATATAAGCCTGGTGCACCTTTGTGTGCATTCCTCGGCGTGTGGGTGCCCGTGTGTGTGCACATGCCAAGGGCTCTGAGCGTGGGTTTGGGTGGGGCGGGAGCTCACCTTGCCCTCCTGGGTGCTGCTGTGGGGAGCCAGGCGGGGGGCAGCCGGCGGCTCCAGGCTCCCTCCCGCTGCTGGGAGGCTCAGGGGGGGGAAGTTCAGCAGTTCTGCAAACAGAGGCCTCTCTCAGAAACACCGACAGCCACTTCAGGGGCAGGTTTGCAGAGGAGCTCGGTGCCCCTCTGCAGAGCTGAAAGGAAGAAAGTGGTTTCTGCAGGGAGCCTGTCACCTCGAGGCCCCCTCCAGGCTCTTTGGAGGGTCTGCCCCCAGTGTGCCACGCACCTGCCTGTGCAACTCAGAAACACTGCTGGAGCTTTTTGGAGAGCCCTGGTGAACATGTGCACATGGATGCAGATCCTGCGGGTGCAGAGAGGGGCAGGGTTGGTGCCTGAGCTGCCCCCGGCAAACCACCAGCAGAAACCATGCTCTTGGTTTCCACTGAGCTCCAGCCAAGATCGGGGTCTTCCAACAACAGGGAGGTGTGAAAGGTGCTGAGGCCATCTAGAAGGGACATGATCTTTGCTGATGTGGGTGGCAAAGGCCTCCCAGCTCCAGAGGAGCTGCCAGGAGCCACGGAAACCAGAGTATCGTGACTGTCCTCCTCCACATTCTGGCTACCAGACCCCTGCCAGCAGCAGGGCAGATGCCCAGGGACTCCTGGCTGAAGGGTCACTCCTGCAACTTGAGACCTCAGCCAAGCCATGCATCCCGTGCTTTTGTGGGAGACCTAACACTGGAGCATCCTATGGTCTGCACCACCTGATGGGCACTTTTGCATCACCTGACTCCTGTCCTCAGGGTGCTTCTCCCAGGACTGACATCAACCTGCTTGTGCCAATGGCAGGTGGAGGCCCTCAACCACATTTCATCTGCTGGTCCAGGATGGCAAGAGAAGGCTGAATCCTGGCCTCCTCTGCTGCTTCTGGCCCTCCCACGGCCCGCAGTGTCTGGGAGCTGTGGCAGGCATGCCTGCCGCACCATGCGGCGTTTCTGCAGACGAAGAGGCCTTTGAGAGGCCAGGATAATGGCTAATAGTGCTGTTTTCCTCTGCTCTGCTTTCCTTCAAGTGAATTACCAGGGTCTTGCTGGGAATTATCCTGCCATTACCCAGCGCTCTGGGGAGCTGCCAGTGATTTACTTAACAGCAAACAACACAAAGAGCCGGACACGGCGGGAGCTACACAACTGAACAAGTTGGGGAACGTACAAATGGAAGAAAAATGCTGTAAGAGCAGCCAGGGTGCAGGGATCCGGCCAGGGCTGCCAGCCACAGATGGGCACGAGGATATCCCCAGGATCTGCCCTCAGTTTGCACGTGGAGCTGTTCCCTGCAAGGGTAGATTTGGCCATGGAAATGTCAAAGGGTGGAGGCCCCACAGTTCTGTGCCCAGCTGGACAGGGGGAAGCCCAGGGCTGTGGCACAGAGGAAAATCCAGTTCTCCCTGCTCCTGGAGAGGTATTGGACTCAGAGATGGTGGGAAGGCTGTAAGCAGGTCAGCAGCAGAGCCAAGACTGACTCACTGCTCTACACCAAGACCCACCAGTGCCTGCATAAGGGGTGCAGAAGGGACAAAGAGTCCTGACCTCTCCCATTGCCTCTTTGCATCTTCCAGATTTTGTCCTTGTCATCCTTTATTATCGCATGGATGAGCAGGGTGCTCAGACACCCATGGCCTGCCTCGCCCCAGCCACACGGATGCCTGTGACAGCCTTGGCTCCAGCAGATCACCACAATGCCAGGCTGCCCCAGGCTGCTCCCGCCTTCCTCCGGGAACTGCCCTCTGCACACAAAAGGGTGCGGACACCCCCACAGACACGTGCCTCCCATATGTGTCCCCAGCATTTGTGCTGCACCCTCCCTACAGGCTCTTGTGCTTGCCATGTGTCCCCTCTCCTTGCACAGGCTGCCTCTGCACAGCCGCCACGTGGTCCCCCAAGCCCCCCAAGCACCCACACAGACCCCCTTGTCCTCCTGCCCCGTGCACAGCTCTGCACACACACACACTCTCCTCCTGACACTTCACAGGCGCCGGGCAGAGGAGGGGCGAAGGAGGGGCTCCTCGAGTGCTAGAAAGTTGTTCCTACTCTGCGCTGGGAGAAACCACATTACTCACGAGTCCCTTTTTAGCGCGGCTATGTGTTTCCCCCTTCCATCTCCAGTCCATTAGCTACTATGGAAACAACATGTCATTGCCCGGAGGTGGAGTTCAGCCACAGCCAAAACAGCCGCGGATAAATTCCAGCACCCAAATTCACATCCTGGGGCAAAGCCCGTGCAGTGCAGCCAGGGAATGGGAGCAGAGTCCTGGCTGTGCTAAAGGAGCAGATCTCAGTCAGGGCATGCTTGCTGCAGGATGTGTGGGGTGCAGAAAGCACTGGTGGGGACCCCATTCTCTCAGCCAGAGTGGACATGGCTTGGCTGGGGAAGGCCAGGATGATTTACTCTTCCAGAGCCTGACCAAGGGCATGCGAGTGGAGATAAACAGCAGATCCACAGGGCCTTGGCTGCGTCACGTCTGCTGCATCCTGCAGTACCCACTGCCCAGCCTGTGATGGCTCTCAGCTGTGGATTTTGGGTGTCCAGCCTGAGTGCTTTGAGCATCTCACCCAGGCCCCTGTTGCGGGGCAGAAGCAGCTGGAGTCCCCATTGCACCAGGGCAGCCAAAGTGCTTGAGCTGAACTGCTGCACGTGAGCAGTGGCGAGCGCTGTGGGATGTCCTCCTCAAACTCTGTCCCCATACCCTGAGTCACCTGGATCTGGGGAGGGACTATCAGTGTCCCAAAGCCTGCCTGGCTCTGTGTGGGGACATACATCCAAAGTGGGGCAGAAGCTGTTGGGACCCAAGGGAGTCACAGTTTAAGTGTGGCTGCTCCTTGTCATATCCCCTCGGGACCCTGGGGAGGAGGAGCAATGGTGGCATGTCCTGCCTGGACGCTTTCATAGCAAGGGTGAGTCCTGGCTCCAGTCTTCCCTGGCAGATGGGAAATACTGGCGATAGGAAGCAATGTCCTTAGAAGGAGGAACTTTCCTCAGTGGCAGCCAGCAGTCCATGACGGAGCGGTGACATCCAGCAATGGTGCTGCCCAGCTGCCTGCTGCTGACTGTGGGCACCCTCCTATCCTGGGCTGCCCAGGAGCTGCCAGGTCCCACTCTGGTGGCTTTGCTACCCTGCAGTGCCAGTGCCTGGGGACAGCAGTGCCACATAGGGTAGGCAGTAACTACCCCAGCACTTCCAACAGCTCACCCAGAGACAGGCACCAGAGCCAGCTTTGGCCTAGCTTGGACACCCCCTCCCTTCCCCAGCTTCTTCAGGAGATGGAGCAGGAAAACCTGTTAGTCCCCAGGGCAGCCTGGGAGTGATCCCCTGGCTTTCGAGTTGGAGCAGTGACCTGCATAAGTGCCTGCCTGGATCAGGGCCAGTGAGAGCAAACTCTGGCCATGAGGCTCCCTCAGAGGAGGGAGGCAAAGACCAGAGGCAAGCAGAGATGCCTTTCCAAAGCAGGCAGAGGAATTGCCTATCAGCAAGGCTTCTCTGCAAAGAGGTGAGCACCATCTCTGAAAAACAACAGAACAAACATAATGACGAAGAAAAAAATAATGCTGGTTTCTAGAGCAGGGATTTTCAACCTGTTCTGCTTTGCTGATCTCCAAAAATATCCCACCAGAGATGCGGGTTCCTTTGTAGCAAACCCACACCACCTGGCAAGACACTTCCTGGCCTCAGTTACTCTTCCTTAAAAGCAGCCACGGAGCCATGGGGATCCCCCAGCCATGAAAGCTGCAGCTCCTGAGAGCACTGGAAACACAAACCAGGCTTGTTTACCCTCATGGGAGCCCCATGAAGTGGATTGCAGCCCCAAAACCCCAGGGCATGGTGCTGCAAGAGCAATGCTTGCCCCACACTCACTAAGGAAGGAGCAGGAGGGCACCCAGTGAAGCTGGGAAAAGCTGAGATGCTGGGGAGCACTGGGGACATTGCAGTTTCAAAGCCATGCTTCAGACAGGGTGCTTGGTGTGGATTCCCTGGTGACGAATAAAAGGCCTGAGTTTGCAGTGGCAGGTCTCTTGGGGTGGGTGCTAGAGAGTGTCCCCCATCTGCTCACCAAGACATTGCAAGAAGATACAGAATCTCCCTCTCACATCACCACCAAATTTGTTTAAAATTGGTCCCATGGGTTTGCAACAATTAGAAAGGAACGAGCAGCAAAAATGGGAGAAAGGCTCCTTTTCTTTGGAAACCAATGAATGCTAAGGGATGCGGGAAGGTGGAAAGGAAAGAAGTAGGAAGAGAATGATTCTGCTAAAATATCTCTTGTCTCCAAAATCCTGCCTATCACAGGTGTCTCCACTGAAGTAGGATGCCTGAGCATCCTTAACAAGTGGGGGACAGTCCTGAGATACAGATTGGTCCCAATGTCCCCAATCACATCCTTGTCCAGAATCTCAGAAATGCCACCCAAGAAAATCTCTTCCAGGCAGGGATCTTCCCTATGTTCCCATCCTGGGGCTAGGGGTGTGAACACAGACCCCATCAGCTCTGCAGCTGAGCTGAGTGACACAGGGGACACACTGTGACCCCACAGGGATGGCATTTCCCTCCATATCCGCTTTGCTTTTAGCCACTGATGTAAGGAGCATCCCTATAACACATCTCCCAGACCAGAGGAACTCCTCTCAAGCCTGCACAGCCATGAGACGAGTTGGCCAAATAACCTGGGTGAAAATAAAAAAAAAAAAAAAAGAAAAAGAAAAAAGGCAGAGTCTGTTCCCTAATTCCCTCTCGTTGCACAGGCAGTGAGGGAGGCCGCACACCGGCAGAGCTGGATGGCTCCTTTGGCAGCGGCACAGATTTCGATCGGCTTGAAGCAATCATGAAAATGCAGCCTGAACTTCCAGTGACTCACCCAGAGAAGGGAAACTTCCTGGCTTGTGTGTTTGAGCATTTCTGGAAAAACTGCTATATTTGGCATGGAAAATAGGAAGGATTCCTCCAGTTGCTTGAAACGGGAGCAGCACAAATGAGTCAATGGGCAGTTGAAGAACGTTGAACAAGGGTGCTCTCTAAATTATTCATTGTGATTGTCCACATTGTGTATTTTCCCCACAACAGGCTCAACAGTGACAGCCCAGGATGGCCCAGGCTCCACCAGGAAGATCCTCGATTTACTGCTCCGACAGCCACCCCGGCACTGCACGTTGGCTGGGTATCATTGACTATGGACATTACAGGCTGCTTCCCATCTGTTTACCAACAAATACTGCTCCTAAAGGTATGGCATTGTGCTTATCGCTACACGTTGACCCAGCGTGAAAAATCTGCCAATTTATATTTTCATGACATCAGTAGCTAGAAATGCAGTTCTTGCCAGCTTCAAACACTCTCAAATGTTTCATCTAGTATGCTGGGGGAAAAAAAATGAAGGAACTGCTCTCCTGCAAATTACTGAAGTTGGTGGAGGGGGGAGCTATTTTGAGGATTTGAAATGCATTCTTCTCTCCCTTTTTTTTTTCAATAGTTGTCCAAATGGTTATTCAAACAGCTTGTTCATTTAAATCCTGAGTCAGTAAATGAAAATTGTCATTTTCAGATCATATTGTTATTACTTAAAGGAAAAAAAAAGATATGAATAAATTGCAAGGAAAAAAACCAACAACTTTTCATGAAAAAGCTGCTAAAAAGAGAGAGAGGGCAGCAAACATTTTCCATTGGGTGCAATGCCAACCAGCTCCTGGTTAGCGTACATTAAATTAAATATTCAATTTGGTCATGCACTGCTTTTATTGGTGGATTAAATATCAACAAATATGCCTAATGCAGAGAGATGCTTCATGCTGCAGCCTGGCAAATCCCATTGCAGCTCTGGATCAGTGCTTCGGGTGGGAAAACCTCTTCCTCCTGCCACTGTGACCCTGCAAGGCTGATGCCTGGGATCCATAGCCATTGCATGGGGGGCCCTTTCACCTTGTGACCTGCTGATGTCCCTCATGGCTGGGCTGGCAGTGGGTGACCAGCACTTCTGCCATGATGCTGAGCGCAGGAAGCAGGAGTTAGGCAGTGACCCTCTCCCAGCCACTGAGGCTTTGGAGCTGAGGGACCTCCAGAACAGGGAGTGGGACCATTGGATTTAACTTCTTCCAGTTTCTCTGCTGAATTTATCCAGTTGCTTTTTGCCTGTAAATTTTTAAGCCATTTTCCATGCTCCCACAGAAGGAGGCCACAGCTTGGCCGTGGCTGGAGAGCTCTCCCTTTCACTGGAGTGAGCTTGCGGTTTTCTGGTGGCCTCATGTTCTTGTACAGGAAAGAGCCAAGCACCCACCTTGATTCGGCAGACTTCTTTCCTCTTCCCCGCTCAGCCCACTCTTTCCAAAGGTGCTGTTCAGTGGGAACCACCCAAAACAGGAGGGTTTCAGCCTGGAAGCAGTGGCCTCCTTCCTCTGGCTCCTCCCTGCTGGGCTGGAAGGTGGCCGGTCCCTCCAGAGCTCCAGCAGCACGGGGGGGTGAGCAGGAAGACAAGTGGAGGAGCACTCCTATCCCCAGCACCCCACATCTTCAGCCCACCAGAAGCCCCAGGCAGGAATGAGATATGCTGGCATCATATCAGAGAGAAGGGTCTTGTCTGGGGCTCTGCTTTGCCTCTCGAATGCTGCCCCTGGAGATTCAGTATCTGCTTGAGACTTCTGGTCCATCAATTATTTAATTCCCTCCAGCCATGTGGTCTCCAGCCCCGAGTGCTCATCTCCTCCAAGCGGACAGGCCTGCCTGTGGGGGGGAGAGGGGTTGGGCAGGGGGATGCAGAGCTGGGGCTGGGCAGAGGACTCCCACTGGGAAGGAAAGCAGAGGCACAGGGGACAGGTCCCACCAGTCGAAGTCTTGAGCTGAGCACTCGGGCCGGCACCTTCTTTCCCAGCCACACATCGGCTGAAGGAGCGGGTTCTTCTTCCGATCTCTGANTCTTCTTCTGATCTCTGGGGATGACCTTGAGGAAATCCCCTCCCTGCTCCATGCCTCACTTTCCCCACCTGTAAAATGGGGCCAAGGATTTCACAAGTGGTGTGAGCTCCAGTGGCACCCCAAACGTGTGTGCGAGACAGTGTTTTGCAATAAGCAAGAGCGTGACTCTTAGTCCTGCTCACGGGGGCTACACCACCATGGATGTGCCTTTAGTGGATCATGTAAGGCTAGTGGTCCCTGTTTGCTGCTGCTGCCTGTGCTGTCTCGAGCTAAAGCAGCACGGCACGGTACGGCACGGTACGGCACGGCACAGCACGGCAGGCACTGCTGGGTAGGCAGGACAAGCCGCGACACGCGGGCAGGCAGGCGGCTGGAGCCGGGTAGGTGTGTCCCTGTTACCCAATAAATAACTCAAGCCCTAAAGCAGCCCATTGTAATTACAGGGGCCCCGCGCAGATTGAAAACGAAGAAGAAGGAGGGGAAAAAAGGAAATCAAGGTTCAGTTCTTCCCCAGGAGGTAGCGCTCCACAGGGAAAGCGATAGAGGGGAGCAGTGATTTATATCTCTCCAGAGGAATTCTCCTTTGCAGGGCCGCCCAAGGCGCCGCCAGGTTCAGCTGAGTTTCTCATCTGAATATGCATGAGCCAGTAATTAATTCTCTCTGATACTGATCCAGATTTGGGGTTGGTTTTGTGTGTGCGTGCGCGTTGTGTGTCCGTCTTCTCCCAGGTGTGCCAACGCACCAAGGAGGGATGAGACGAAGGAGTGGTGGTTCTCCACAGTTGTCCCTGCAGGATAATGGCCATTGACACTCCATGGCCAGCTTGGGGCAGACGGGTGGCCCTGGTTGGGTGGGGGCTCCTGTGGGGTGGCTCTGGGTGGTGTCCTGCTGGGGACGGCATGAGGAAGGGGGAGAGAGAGCAGGGCACAATCAGGGTCATGTGCCTGGGGCTGGCCACACTATGGAGCAATCCCTGCCCAAACACACATCCAGCCTTGGGCACGTGCAGGAGGTGTTTTCCCTCCTCCAGTGGACATTGCAAAGGTACTGTGTTTGCAAAGTGCTGGGAAGAGGCAGGGAGGGAAGAGAATCTGGACTCACCTCCTCCCTCCCACCTTCCTCTCTCTCTCCTTTTAAATCTCTTCCATGCATCATATGAGCAGTGGGATGGGAGCCCTGAGGAGCAAAACCCTGTCTCTGGCCCAAGGCCCAGGCCTGGGGCAGGATGTGGGTGTGTAAATGCCATGCTACAGGCCCTTGCTCTGGGTCTGATCCACGGCTCGTAGTCACACCAGCCTTCAAACCAGGGGAAAACCAGAAAACATTAATGAGAGAGAAACAACTGTTTTCCAGCTTTGCAGAGTCCACACCCTAGAACACAGGTCTCTTCCCCCAGCCTCAGAAGCAGGTTGCCCCAATGGCCTCCTCACCCTTTCCTTGAGAGAAAGGCAATAATCAGCTTTCCTGCCTTTAAACCTTGCCGTGGGGCTCTGGCCGTCTCTCAGGGATGAGTTGAGGTTGTTCCAACACACAGGCAGGGAAGGATAGGGATGTGAGTACTGGTGCCTGGGTCATGGCATCAGCAGTGCTGGCCCTTGGCAGCCAGAAGGAGATGCTGAATCCACTCCTGCTGTTGTGGGCTCCCTGGAACAGCCAGCATCCCAAACTGGAGGCTTCCCTGGTCCCCCCTCCATGTCCCCACTCTGCCTGTAGCCAGAAGCAGGATTAGCAGCAGTGCTAGGGTATATTGCTCCCCTCCACCTGGTCCTGGCTCCTGACAGCACCCATCAACATGAGGCAGAAAAGGGGCTGTCTTAGCACCACATCTCAGCCAGACAGGGCAGTGGCTTCCCAGAGCCACAGAGAAGCCAGTGAGCATCAAGGGACCATGGTGTCATTACCTGCTGGGGTCAGAGGATCTGGAGAGGTCACAGTCCCTTTCCCACATCCTCCAGTCACAGGGGATAACTGCTCTAGAATGCTGTCCTCACTCTGGAGCTCCATGCAGAGGCCCAAGGAGTGTGCCGTGTCCTATCTACCACATCCAGCTCTGGATGCTGACTGGAATGCAGAGGAGACAGACTCCCTACATCCATCTGAGGGATCCCTGTAATGTCTCCAGGCTTGGGAAGCAGCGGGCTGGGAACGGCCGGTGAGTCAGAGCCCTGTGTTGTAACGTGGGGGGCAGAGCGCGTGTCAGAGCAGGGATGGCCGAGAGCTGCAGTGCGGGGCCCGCCTGGGCCTTTTGCAATCCTCTGGGGAAAGGCGAAGTCAGTGTCTCCATCCCTTAATTAAAGTGTGCCACAGGGCCCCGCTCCCGCCTGTTTACGTGGTTCGTGGGGATGGACGGAGGAGCAGCAGCCCGAGACATGGGGAAGAGGGCAGCCTCATCAGCCCTTCCCTGCTCTCGAATGCGGTCTCTGGCTCCCGCAGCCAGGTCTCAGCCTTGGCCCCACGGTCTCTCAAAGACACTTTTTGGACCCATGAGCCGGCTCCAGTTCTCTCCACACCTCCCCTCCCTCCTGTGAGCGCACATGAAGCTCCTTCCCACTTCCCCATCGCCCTCCATCCCCCCAATACTGCTCCTCCTGAGAAAACGTCCACCAAGCCCCGGCCCCCATGTGCAATCCTTGCCCATCGAGGAACAGAAGGTGACACAGCCAGGATGTCATCTCTGCTGGCTTCACGTCCCGCATCACCAGCCTGACCTAGAAACACTACCACGTCTCGTGCGCCGGAGCCCGGGGATGCTGCAGGCTCATCCCTCTGTTTTTTCCAGAGCAGCTGAGTGACAGTCGCCCCTCCCTTGTCTCTCCGAAGAGCGTAATGAGAATTTCCTCCGAGGAGCAGCTTGCCGCGATGAAATAATCGCCCGAGCAGCATGATCTTCGCCGGGGATTAGAGAGGCTGCTACTTGCTGAGCTAGGGAAACGGCCGGTGAGGAGGGAAAACTCCTACCTCCTCCTCCGGCACCCCGGCTCCTTTGCCAAAGCAATCGCCTGCCGCAGACGGAGCGAGGTCCGAGGCAGAGAGCTCAGCCCTGGAAACTTCTGTCCCCGATGCTCAGGCACTTTTGGAAAGTCCCCTTCCACCCTCCTCCTCCTCTCTCTGCTCCCTGCGGAGCCGCTCCCCAGCCCCGGCAGTCGGGAGGGGTGGAGAAGAGGTAAAGAAGCAGCTGCCTTTTACAGGCAACAGTTTTTGTTGTTGTTTCTTTTTGGACTGCTGAGGCATAAAGCGCTGAGCTGAGCCTGCTTCTCCCTGCCTTCCGCACACAGGCACTCGCCAGCCGGTTATTCCGCTGCACGGAGGGAAGGCAGCAAGGGCTATACATGGATTTCCGACGCGGAGTGGTTTAAGGCAGTTTTGCTTCCATTGCAGGCTTGGTTGTTTTTTTTTTATCTCCAACCCTCCCCCCACCACCCCCCCGCCCCCTGTCCTCTGTGAGATCCTGGTGTGACCATCCCTTGAGGATTCCTAGATTCCGAATTTTCTTCCTGAAATATCCCACATCTCATTTTCTTTTTTTAACTCTTCCTGAAACGTGGGAACCCCAAGCCCAAAGGAACATCCCTAGTTTGAGCAGAAGGCACGCATGAAAGACAAGTTATAGCAGAAGTGATTTTTTTAGGGGGGCTGGGCTTGGGTGTTTTTTTTTCCTTTCCTCTTTCGGACACATTTCGAGACTCGCCGGTCGCCAGCTCCCGGCTGGGCTGTGGCAGAGGGCGCTCCTGCCTCCAGCACTGCGAGCAACCTGCCCCAGACCCAGAGTCCCGTCTCCGGGAATAGCAGCTGTCCTTGTCTCGAACACTCCAAGCGAGAGGCGTAGCCAGCAGCGACCAGAAATCCCGGTTTGCACAGCCCTCTCCTTTCCCCGAGTGCTTGGAGAAGCTGTCGCCCTGCTCCCGCCCAGTTCTGCCACCAGGTCAGAGCGGGACATCCAACGTGAGAAATCCATCATCCCCAAAAGGTCCCAACGCGAGAAATCCATCGTCCCAAAAGGTCCCTCCTGACAAAACGCCGGCAGTGCCCGACAGTCATGAGCGGGGCACTGCTGTGTCGACAGCGCCTGTGATCGAAAGCGAGAGTTGCTCGTGGGGTCGCAGCCCCTGGGGCCGGGGGACGGCCAGCGCAGAGGGTGGCTGGCCGTGGCACGAGGTCAGTCCAAGGGTCAGCGGCCGCCGTGAGGCCTCAGCCGCCGCGGTACTTCCCGCTACCGCCACAGCCCTGCGGCCCTGACCCCCATCCCCACGCCGCCATCCCCTCAGTGCTGCTGACACGAGGGGCAGGACACGCAGAGTGAGGAGAAAAGCGCTCCATGGTGTGCCCAGGCACAGACCAGCCTGTTTGCGGTGCTACTGCGCTGAGTGGGAGGGACATTTTGTCCTGGAAGCGTGGCCCTGTCTCTGTTTCCAGCCGCCGGGCGCGTGTGGGGATGGGGCAAAGGATGCCGGCGCCATGACGCCTCGTGCCGCGACGCCTGGTACCAGGCAGTGTGGGGGCCACCATGGCTTCTCCGCAGCTCTCCTGAAGCCGTAGAGGGAACAACTCCGGGTCAGCGGGGCTCCCAGCAGCCCGGAGCAGCGCTCCCCCTTCAGCGGCAGCCCCCCCGGGCCCCCGACCGACCAGCCCCAACTCCGATCCACAGCTGCGCCCCGAGCGGCCTCCGGGTTTTCAAAATCACTTCGCCGCAGACAGACAGGCGTTTCAGCCAACAAGAAGCCGCAAAGCGTCAGCACAGCGTTCGCCTGGCGCTGCCGGCGAATCCACATCGCTCGATCCCTATATCCCGCCCTCCGAGGACAAGTTCTGCCTCGGTCCGGCGGCCATGTTGAGTGTGGCAGCCTCTGTGCTCCGTCTGGAGGGGCGTTTTTCGCGCTCCTTCACCCCTTGCTTCGCGTTTTATGCGCCGGGGGCCATTCACGCGCGGCGCTATCTCACCCCCGGGGCTGTTGCGGGCGGCGGAGCGGCTCCCCGGGGGTGGTGACACCGTGTGGTTGCCCCACGAAGGGCTCTCAGCGCCATCTTGAGTGTGGCAGAGCCCACTCACTCGCCGCGTAGGTGCCCCGTTTCCCCGGGTGTGAGGCGAGACAGATGCGGCCCCGGTGCCCGCGGGCGCGGTGCGAGGGGCATGGTCGTATATAACGGGAAGCTGAGGAATGGGGAGCACTGGGAAGCTCCTGGTGCGCCTCAAGCCCTGAATGCGCACAAGGGTGGCGGGGGGGGGGGGAAGTAGAAGCAGCTTGGGTACGTTTTTTTGCTGTAAAATAAGCAAACTAGTGGGAATCCCGCATTTCTGCGCGGCACGCTGGGCGGGCCGCCCCTCCCCGCTCCCCCCAGGGGCGGCCGCGGTTGTTATTGTGGCCAAAGTTTCCGCGGGGCGCCGAAAACACAGCGAGCGAGGGGGGCTAGCGGGGTACCGAAGGGACGGGGCTGCCCCGAGACCGGCGGCGGCCCCGTGGGAGCGGGGTGGGGGAGGGCAGCGCCGGTTCTCCCGCATTACTGTTATTATTCTTGTTTTTAACCCGTATTATTTCCCCTCCGCAGGCACGGCGGGAGCTTCCCCCCCCCGCACTCCCTCTCGCCCGCCGCCC
>VZRS01012679.1:226-32421 GCA_013398055.1 Ifrita kowaldi
GGCGGCCATGGCCTGGAGGGGGACACGGGGAGGGTCAGGAGGGCAGCACCCAAGGGCGGGGGGCTTATCCCTGCGGGATCCCTCCCGCGCTCCCCCCTGTGCTCAGACGCCTCTAGACCCGCAGCGATGCCGGGGTGGATCCCCGATCCCCACACCCGCGGTCCCGGGGAATCCCGCACCTCCTGCCCGCCAACGCCGCCGCCCTCATGACGCGCGGCCCGCGTGACCGCCGCCGGAACTGCCGGCTGCCGGCATGGCGGGCAGGGATCCGCTCCGGGTTTAGTTAAAGAACTCGCGGGTGAGATCCCCGGGGAGCTGTCCTTTAACACACCGGAGCCGACCAGAGCCGGCAGCTGTCTGAGGCCACTTCAGTGCAAAAGCTCTCCATCCCCCGGTGTAAGGAATCAAGCCGGGCAGCAGGGAATTGCAGCCTGGGAAGAGCACAGGGATGGGATCAGCAGAGCCAAGATGCAGATGGAGCGGAACTCGGGGCAGTGGGGAGGTGACCCGAGCCAGCCAGCGCGGCTTCACTGAAGGCAAGCGCTGTGTGACCAGTCTGGTGGCCTTCTGTGACAGGGAAGACTGACCAATGTCACCTGCCTGGAGTGCTGTAAATCCTTCGGCACGGTCCCACACGGCATCCTCATCTCCCCTGTGGGGAGGGCCTGCAGGAACCCACGGGGGCTCGGGAAGGGGCTAATGACTACAGGGCAGTGATCTGCGGCGGTCTGGGGCTTTGGGGGGAGATGTAGAGGTCCCTCAAATCTGTAAGACGCAGGGAGTGTGGCCATTCCCGAGCAGATGTCACTGCTGGTGGGAAAGGTGCGGCTGGGTGGGCTTTGGTGGCACCAGGGGGGACACAAAGGGTGGCACGCTGAGTGGCCTGTGTGGGTGCCTGGTGCCGAAGTGCCACCCTTCCTCTCCTGCTGTCAGGCTCAGCGCCACTCTCATGGGGAGCAGTGAGTGTCGGGACTCCAGAGCGCCGTGGGAGCCCAGTGCCTGTGCCAGAATTTGGACCAAGGTGGTGACCAGGACTGGGACCAGAACCAGGAGGGTCACCAGAACCAGGAGGGTCACCATAACCCTTGTCAGGACGCTGCGATGACGATGGTGGTGGTGACCACCGTGCCACGGCTGGGCGCTGGTGACACCCTGAGGTCCCTGGTCACTGCCATGAGGACAGCAGCGCTGTTGGCAGGTGCTGGTGCTACTGCTGCGGACAGAGACCTTCAGAGCCAGCTGGAGGAGGGAGAAAACCTCACTTCTGTTCAAGTTTCTCTGTAGATAATTTACCCTTTTTGTGGGAACTGGCCTCTCGAAGAGTTTTTAAATATCCCTGTTCCGCTGCTGTTCGCAACGCTGCTCTGAAGGTGGCAGTGCATAATACATTTCTGTCTTACTCCACCAGAGTGAGATTTCTGTGCTTCAGAAGATTTGGGTGTTTTGGTTATTGCAGTCACTGTGTCTCTGTATTTTCCCAGACGACTCTGGCGGTTTTCATTTACAATTTTTCATTATATTAATAAACATCATCTTTACAGTCTTACACACTGTGGGCTATCAAGTTCTTTCAATTGACTTTTTCCTAGGCTTGCTTTTTCACATTTCTTGTACCTTTATTCTGGTTCGTTTGGAAACAAATCACTTAGAACTCATATAAAGTCCTCTATCTCTAGCGTGTGCTTTTTTTTTTTTTTTCTTTTGCCTTTTTTTTTTTTTAATGTTTCAACTTTCCAGGAAAAATGTTTCCAGAACCCTGAATGAATTAAACAAACAACACATCATGTTCCATAAAAAGAGCAAACCAGCTCAGTTGCTGATAGGATCTGCACGTTTGTTTATTAAAAGCTGGTGCTTCGAAAGTAAGAGAAGATAGCTGGGGCTGTAGGAATGATGGAAAATTGTATTTCCTCTCTGTTGCTGCAGGTGGCTTGGCATGACTTAATGTTTTTACATTCACTTGCAGAAACTGATGTACATTGCAGGACACCGTGACCATTTTGCATTGAAAAACAGGTATTTATTCGTACCTGTCACTGGTGTCTTTTTTAGCTAGAAATGCATGCAGTGTTTCAAACGTTGACGCATTATAGAATTCTGAGGTTTGGAAATCTTAAACCGTGGGTTCTTGGCAGGCAACTTCAACTTTTAGAGGCAAGAGTACACATCTTGGTTCTTGAAGTCATTAGCTTCTAGAGCAAGTTAGGTTTACAAAATATGTCTGAAAGTCCCCTCCTACACCCATTTAAATAACCTTCTATCCATTCCCGCTCACCGAAAGTGACCACTGTCCTGCTAGCTGCAAAACTAACCATGAAGTCCTTGTTCTCTGTTAGAAATCTCCAACATCAATGGCTCTGTCATTTGTAGAATTGCAGTGTAACGTTGAAGATGAAAATTAGAGTTTAGATGACCAGTTACACAGCACAAACAGAGCTGTGAATCTGGTAGTCAACACCTTGCAGTTTTAAGACAGTAATACATTTTTTTTTTTTAAAGAAGCAAACCAGGGATGATTTATGGAAAACCATTCTTCTCCCTAGAAGTCCAAAGGTCAATCAGAAAGTGTGTTTGTCAGGTTAGCAGTCACAACTTCTCTGCCCTTGTGAGACCTCTCCTGGAATACTGCATCCAGGCCTGAGGCTCTTAGCACACGAAGGATGTGGCCCTGTTGGAGTGAGTCCAGAAGATGTTCTGAGGGCTGGAGCCCCTCTGCTCTGGAGACAGGCTGGGACAGCTGGGGGTGTTCAGCCTGGAGAAGAGAAAACTCTGGGGAGACCTCGTTGTTGCCTTCCAGTACTTGAAAGGGGGTTATAAAAAAACAAGGAGAGAAGCTTTTTGTATGGGTAACTAATGACAGGACAATGAGGTACAGTGTTAAACTAAGAGAGGAGAGATTCAGATTAAATATTAGGAACATATTCTTTACTCAGAGGTTGGTGGGGCACTGTCACAGGATGTCCAGAGAGGTTGTGGCTGCTCTATCCCTCAAAGTGTTCAAGGCTTGGAGCCTTGAACCTGGGTGGGGATTGGAGGGGGCTTGGACCAACCTGGTTGAGTGGGAGGTGTCCCTGCCCATGGCACGGGAGCGGAGTAAGATGAGATTTAAGGTTCCTTCCAACCCAAAGCACTCAGTGATTCTGTGATTATATGAACAGATAGCGTCTCTGTAGGAAATGTAAAATAGATGTAAATGTAAAACTGTAAAACGTAGATCACCTGTCTTAAGCTGATATGGTCTTGAAATTGCTGGGAAAGAGACAGATCTGTCTTGCAGACACGGAGAGTGGAAAGCAGCCTGCAGCCCCTGGGAGCACAGGATGCCAGCCTGGTCTGTTTGCCAGCACTCAGCTGCCTGCAGCAGCTCTGTGTGAGGCACTGACTCCCCAGCCAGCTTGCTCAGAGACCTCCTCCTGACACATTCATACACCACTCACGTTGCTGGGCTGCGATTATTTCAAGTGGCAGCTTCTTTGTGGTTCCTTTTGCTTGGTTTTGAAGGCCTATTGTTACGGCATTTACACGAATGTTTTGATGTGTGAAGTCACTTAGAGGCAAATCACGAGAAATTGAGGCACCATGAACAACTGCAGCCGAGCACGAGGCAGGAGGAGAGGTGGTTCTTTGTACAGGTGGATTGATACTGTACCGAGAACTTTTCTGTGAGTGCCCAGGCTGTTGGGCCTGATAGGTCAGGCATGCAGAGCACACTGTGCAGGCTATATTTACTCTGGCAGTGCCTCTGTCACCAGGCCATACATAGCTGCTCTCATTCAGGGCAAGCAGCCTCCACAAATCAGTTCTCTGTGAAGCTGCTGAAGGATCTTACTTGAACCCATAGTACAAAGGTTTACAAAAATACTACAGAATGCTCTATCTGTATCTGGAGTCTTCACAGCCATAGTAAGTGATTGCATTTTCTCTATCTTTTAGAACAGAAAAGACTTCTGTTGTGAGTTTTACCTGCAATTTGGATTAAAAGCTTTTACTCTGTTTTCTAATAATAGCAATATAATTGAAAGTTCGGTGTTTATTTTAGCCAATTTTTGCCTCAAGGCATAATAGAACATACATACATACATACATACATACATGTATATATATATATATATATATGTATATAGATATGTGTGTGTGTGTTTATTCTATTATGGTCTTGCCAACATACAGTAATTTTGCATTAAAGGAATCCAGATTTGCCTAGACCGTACAAAGATGAGGAAAACAAAGAAACAATATTACCCTGTTTATTACAGAACAATATTACACCATTGATTGGAAAACAACCTTCCTACTACTTCCAGTTGCTGCTTTGGCATGCTGATCACTGGATTTTCTATATAGGAAAACATTGATTTTTTAATTGAAAAATAATGTATGTGTATTATGATTACTGTACTCTCATGTGGTCTTTTGTTTCCCACAGACATGGGTATCTTTTCTGTACTTGCTCTACCGTTGCTTCTGTTAGGGATCAGTGGAATTATTTATATTTACCAGTCAGTCAGGTGGCTCTTGTCCAAGTCAGCGGTGCAGAACAAGGTAGTGGTGATCACGGATGCCATCTCTGGACTAGGCAAGGGTGAGTTGTCTCATTTCTTCTCAGTGTCAGAGAACAGAAACAGCCAGAGAGCAACCCTCTGGGTGATAGAGCATGCACACATTGCCTGGTACCTATTCATAACTGGCTGGCTGAAGCAGAAGTTAATAAATATATTTATAAACAAATCCCGTGTTTTTTGAATGCATATTTTTAGGCTCAGCCACAGGAACTGTTGGGAAACTCGAAGGAGCTGCAGAGCTTTGGATTTGTTTAATTCAATAGAATGAGAGGATTTGTGAGAGCACCGAGTGCTATTTTTGGCACGTTGCTACTGTAAGATCCCATTACACAGGCTGTCAGTGCAGGGTAGCTGCACATAAACAGGTGTCATCTTATTCTTTCCATGTTCCTTTTCAGCCCTTAGAGGCTTCAGCAGTTCCTGCTGCTGGTGAACAGCAATGCTCAGCCCTCTGTCTGGGAGCTGGACTCGAGGATCCTTGTGGGTCCCTTCCATCACAGGATGTTCTGTGGTTCTGTGACCCCCTCTGGCTCCTCAACCCCCTTGGGTGAGGTGGGATTGGATAACCCCAGGGGCCTGACCGTGCCCCTTCTGGCTGCTGCAAAAGTTAACCCTGTTCTGGCCAGAACCAGGACTGTCATATTTCAAATTTATTTTTTGGAGAGGCCTGGTTTAGAGTACTTCCACTGAGGTTGGAGGTATTGCAGAATTACATGATGTCTGTGTTTCTAGACAAAAATCTCACTTGGAGCAGAAATATCACCAGTGCTGGATTTGTTTGGCTGTGGCTTCAAGCCAAATCTTGGAATCCTCCAAGAATAAAGAAAATTTATAATTTAACATTCCTCCAGCTGTCTTTCTCCAGCACTGCATGACCCCTGGGGAATATTTTCCTAACTTCAGTTTCCTTATTAACTTTTCTTCCTCTTTTTTCTTTTTTCTTTTTTTTTTCTTCTGTGACTAGCTGTCACCTGTCTCTTGAGGCTGGAAAGGCAATTGTGTGTGTGTGGTGCCCCCACACTCCTTTCCAAAGAGATGAAAAATGAGGAAACTCAAAGCACTTTTATTTTATTATCCTAAATATTTCCATGACCAGCATCCCACAGGTTGACACCAGGATGTTATTTGCAGGCTTGAATGATTCCAAATAATGCAGAATTAACTCTGCAGTCCACTCATGCATTCATTCAAAGCTTTAAAGTACCAGCTGTGAGGCCAGCTGCTGTGTATGTGGGCTCTAAGGAAACAGCCAAATTCTTTTCCTACGTGCCAGAATTTCCGGGCTAAAGGCAACATTCATCAAAGGTAAAAAAGAGAAACAAATCTGTGATGACTGAAGACGTTTTCAGTGGTTTATGGTTGTTATTGAAAGCTAGTTCCTGTTTCTTCTGAGTGCTGTAACTTGGGAAAGTACAGGGAAGTTCTAGAGGAGAACATCATTGGTTTTCCTTTTTCACCTTTATTGCTGTTCACATAGTAGGCTTCTTCTCATTTTTTTTTTCCCACCAGATTGCCTCAACTGTTGTTTATAAGGAAAATACTGCTATAATTGTTCTGGCAAATAATCTTTTGGCCGTGAAATTAAAAATCCTTCTATGCTAGGAAAAAAAAAAATGAAAATGGAAGGCATTCATAAAATTGCTGTTGTAAATAATGAAAAAGATTGCTTAAATAACAGCTTCCAGCTGCACAGGTTTGCAAAACTGCAAGAATGGATCCATAAAGGTGCTCCAGCGTTGTATTTCATAATTTGGCTCGAGTTGGTCACATACCCCCATGAAGAGCTGCACAAACGAGTTGGTTGCAGTGAGAGGGGATGATGGGTGACCCTGATGGTTGCCAGTTGCTGCTGTTACTTGAGTCCCCACTTTCAGAAGTGCACCGTCACAGCTCACTTGTGTAAAAAAGGGAGAAGAATTCTCCTCGGAGACCTGTCTTAAATTGGGGTAAACCCCCAGCTTCGAATGTGTCTGAGTGAAGAAATTGCAGTGCCAGCCCAGCATTCCCAGGAACTTTTTGGTGCTTTTCTCGGGAAGGCTTCAGGGAATGTCGCTGAACAAGCCGGTCCCTGATGCCTCTGCTGGCTGCTGGGAAGGTTTACACAGGAGGAAAAGGTCTTGGGATGGATTACATCTGGAGGGGAGGGTCTGCAGGAGAAAGGGCTGTCCCATGGGTGCTTCACCAGTGCGCCAGTTTGAGTAAGTTTTCCTGTATTATTCTTTTTCAAAGTTGTAGATGAGTTCTGCTTTGCCAAGAGTTTCATGCAGGTAGCACAGAGAGCGAGCGAGGTGCTGCTGTTTGCTGGGGTTGGCTGGTTTCTTCACAGTGCAGCAGACATGAAGGTTTGCAAAAGATGCAGTCTGTATTGGAACCACCTTAGGTGTATTTTTATATGTAGGTTTATTTATAGCAAATGTGTCTGGGAAGGATGTACAGAAATTTTTTTCTAATTTTTCTAAATTTTTCTGATTTTTCTAACTCAATCTCATCATCCATTAACTGACATGGTGTTCTTTTCTTAAGTAATTTTTAATAAATCCCTTTACTAAACAGTGGCATTGTGTTGTACCATTAACTATGTGTTATGCTATCACATTAAATTTAATTTTTTCCTCACCTATGTAGCATCATAATTCAATGCTTTCTGTTTTTCTCATACTATTTCAAACTTAACAGATTTTACAGCATGGATTCAACATCTTTAGCAAAACCAGCATCCCATCTCAAGCGAAACAAACAAAATCAATTTGTCATTATTTGTAATTATGTCTTCTGGATGTGTTTCTTTCCTAGAATGTTCTCGTGTGTTTCACGCAGGAGGAGCAAGGCTTGTGTTGTGTGGCAGGACATGGGAGAAGCTGGAAGCCTTGTCTGATGCCTTAATTAGCGTGACAGACCCCAGCACGGTATGTGTTCATGGCCTGGGATAAACCTTGCTCAGGTACACAACGTCCTTGTAGATCCAGTAAAACAATGGAGAAGAAATGTGATTTCTGTCAGTGGTCACCCAGGTGATACAACAAACACAGTCCAGAGAGACCCAGAGAGAGAAACCCCTCTGGAGGTCTTCAGAGCATGATGCCAAAATCCTGCTCTCTTGAGCTAATCCTGTAAAGCATCTGAGTGCTCCTGCGTTCTGAGCAAGCCACCCAGCTAGAAATCCTCAGCAGAGGAATTTGCCTGATAATTTGGATGAAAGGGATCCAAGTGCTTCGTTTAATGACAGGAACTGCCATCAGTTTTTCATATAATTAGTGTGCTCAAGGAGTGGGAGATGGGTCTAAAGATCAAGTTAATTTTGAGCTTCTCCACTAATTGGGGAAAAGTCCCAGGTAGAAGGGACTGGGAGTAAAAAAATAACGCTGTCTTTTCCTCATGGCCACTGGCTGGGTCACCCTGACAGGAGACATGCAGGGCTGCCCCTTCTCCAGCTCTGTGGCAGGTGTTTGTTGAGGCTCTGGGAACGCTTCCCTTCTGTGACCCAACATGCAGTTGAGTAATTCCAGGGCACAGGTGTTCCTGAAGGCATCACATTAATTTTACAGCCATTGCTCATCAGACCAACAAATATTTGCGTGGTTTTTTGTTTTTTTTTTTTGCAGTGAGCTTCATTCATCTGCACAGATCACCACAAAAAGCAGTGTGTTCATGTTAGACTGCACAGATTTAACTAGGAAAAATTGTTAAATGTGACCAAGGGTTCTGCATTACATTGTTTAAGTAATAACAGCAAGAGAAAAAACTTCAAGTTCATTCCTCTGTTGCACAGCTGATAAAATCTGTTTTTGCAGAAATCAGGCAAATGTAAACTCCAATCATTCCTACCTTCCATCTGTCCCCATGTTTATGTGGCTTATCTATCCGAGCACTATGCCCTGGTCTCTGTTGTCAGCACAGGGTTGTTCCCACAAAGACCATGAGTTGAGCTGGTAGGAGTCACCCTTGCGTCTGTTTTCTGTCTCCACTGATTACAGGAGAGACAAAACTCGGGAGGAGCTAGTCCAGCTTACCCTTCCTGTGGTGTCCTGCTTCTTCTGATGTTCAGTGTCTGCAAATACCACGGAATTTGTGGTATTCACAGTCTGTGAATCACAGAATCACAGAATCAATCACAGAATCACAGAATGCGTTGGGTAGGAAGGGATCTTAAACATCACCCAGTGCCACCCCCTGCCATGGCAGGGACACCTTCCACTGTCCCAGGTTCCTCCAAGCCCCGTCCAGCCTGGCCTTGGACACTGCCAGGGATCCAGGGGCAGCTACAGCTGCTCTGGGCACCCTGTGCCAAGGTTTCCACCCTCCCAGGGAGCAATTTCTTCTCAATATCCCATCTAACCCTGCCCTCTGACAGCGTGAGCCCATTCCCGCTTGTCCAGGCCCTTGTCCCAAGTCCCTCTCCAGCTTTCTTGGACCCTCTTTAGGCACTGGAAGGAGCATTAAGGTTCCCCAGAACCTTCTCCAGGCTGAACAACCCCATCTCTCATTGCTGAACTATCTTTCTAGAGCGAGTTAATATAAAAATCTGAAGTTTATGTGAGAATGATAAAAACACTTGGAGTATCAAGGTAAATCCATTTACAAGACAAGTGAGTAGAAATACACTTCGTATATTACAAGTACCATTGAAATGAGTCTTTTGTTTATCAGACATATGCACCAAAGCTCGTACTCCTGGATATCTCAGACATCAGCTGCATTCGGGACGTAGCCAAGGAAATCCTGAATTGCTATGGCTGTGTGGATGTACTGATCAACAACGCCAGCATGAAGGTGAAGGGAGCAGTGCAGAGTATTTCCCTGGAACTTGATAAAAAGATAATGGATGCCAACTATTTTGGACCTATAACATTAACTAAAGGTATTTTAATTTTTTTCTTTTTTTTTTTTTTTTTTCTGTAACCACTTAAAGCAGATTGACAATTAAATGGGTTAATACTGCAACCAACTCTGCATGTAGAACTCAGGNAACATTAACTAAAGGTATTTTAATTTTTTTTTTTTTTTTTTTTTTTTTGCTGTAACCACTTAAAGCAGATTGACAATTAAATGGGTTAATACTGCAACCAACTCTGCATGTAGAACTCAGGTGAAGTCTAGAAGACACTTAATTTCCACCTACTGGATTTTGTGATACTTTTGCTTGCAGTATTGAGACAGCCTTCATTGAAGTTGTGCTATTTACACTTCACTCCTTTTCACTAAATACACTCCGCTCTTTTACTTACGTGGTTCTTTCTTGTATTTCTCTTTTTGCAGCCATTCTTCCTAACATGATCTCAAGAAGAACTGGCCAAATTGTTCTAATTAATAGCATCCAGGGGAAAATAGGAATCCCATTTCGTGCAGCTTGTAAGTTACACACAGCAAAAACATACATTCTAATGCCCAAGTTGTGAGCAGTCCATGACACTCATAATAGGTTATTAGAAGTGCTCATTTGCATCCAAATTCGGTATTTCTACAGTATTTGGCTGAATTTTTTTCCAAATTGGAACTCAATTAGAAATAGTTAAAATGCTGCCTTTGAAGTGTAACTGCTGTCTAGGGTACTTGAGAATAAGATGATAAAAAATGTGACAGCAAATTTTAAATATATATATATAAATATATGTTGTATATTTAAAATCTGTATCTAGTCTCTAGTTGTGCATATTGGAAGAAACCATCATGAAGAATAGTGTGTAAATATAAAATAGGAGTAGATAAGAGCTGGTGCTTTGTAAGGGAAGCCCCATGCACTTTATGCATTTTGGTGTGGGAGTTTAAAAGGAGATGTAGTAATTGCTTTCTGCTTGGCTTTCCAGAAAATTTTCGAGGTCTTTCATCCAAAGCTCCTCAGGAAGCAAGGCTGTTCTGAATTAGGATAGAAGGTCTTTGCATTAATAAAATACGAAATTAGTGGACAGAAAATATAGGAGAGGTGTAAATAGACATTTTAAACTTGGGACAGATGTAAACAGACATTTTTAACTTGACAGAAAGTCAGAGTGAGTGATGGGCTCTGAATTAAAAAGCCTGCGAGACCTCAGAATTGTGACTTAGAGTTCCATGAAAGCAAATTACAGCGACAGAAGCTGTAAGGAAAGCAGTAGAGAAAATAAATTAAAACGTGTCTTTATATCTTTGTAAATTCATGCATAAATCTATGCAGTGCCCACATCTTGAACATAGTGGGCTGTTCTGGTCTCCAGTCTCAAAAGAAGTATAAGAACTCCAAAAAAGGCTCAAAAAGGAAACAGCACATTGATGTGACATCTGGAATACTTTCCATCTAGGATACAGACAATTGTGTCAAGATACATTTTATGTGTATAAAACCAGAGGAAGCAGAAGAGCCAACAGAGAGAGTTTTTACAATGCCCCTACCAATATTTGTGTCGCATGAAATGAAGCTGCCAGAAGAAGGAATGTCAGAGTGGATGCATGGAGAAGCGTCTCTCCATTCCCAGGGCCCACCTGCCATTGTCTAGAGATGCACAGGTTGATTTTCACTGCAAACTGAGTCAAATAAAAGGTGATTGAGCACTTTGCAGCTCTGCTGCCCTGAACACGCAGCTCTGTTTGTGGGTCAGGTTACACATATTAGTCTTATTCATACTATTCTCAATAAAAAGACACTAGAAGCAGATTAAAAGTCTTGACATTCAGTTACTTTAAAATTCACTTTAACATTAGAAGTATCTCAGATTGCTTCTTCAGGGCAAAGTCCTAATCAGTTCACAAAGCGTGAGGAGCACTGCATTCCTGCAGTGGACACGTATTTCACTGCATTTTATGGATGTGTCACAAACTGCAGAAACAGAAGGTGTGGGGACTCATCTCAGGGACAATTCCACCCACCAAGGACATTTTTGAACTGTAGAGATGATAGAATTGTTATTCCCTAACCAAGGATATGCTATTTCTGACTGGGAAATGCAGACACGTGCTGTTTGACGTGTCCAAGAGACTGCATGCACAATTGTCCAGTACAGATAATTTCTTATTGCTTGTTTTAAATGTGTCACATGATAATTTCACTGGGTGAAAGAATTTGCTGTTGTTTTGCCTTTTGGCTGATCATTCCACGCTCATTTTCCCAAACATTGATGCTTTATTATACACCTGCTTCCATGCAATCATACATCTAAATATGCATATGTGGGCTTTTTGCTTTTAGATGCTGCCTCCAAGCATGCTGCTGTAGGCTTTTTTGATTGTCTTCGGGCTGAAATGGATGAATTTGATATTTCTGTCAGCACTGTGAACCCAACCTTCATCTGTTCATACCATCGCCAACCAGCACCAGGCAACTGGGAGGCGTCTATTTGGAAATGTAAGTTTGGGTGGATGAAGATGAGGAACATATAGCAGGAGGGAGGCTTTTCCAGGGTAAATGAAAAGAAAAATAATGGAAATGGCAGAAAGGATGAACAGGCATGAGGAGCAAAAGAAAAGAGATATTGGAGAGGTAAAATGAGCCTGGTGAAAAGAGAAGGAACATGGAATGAGACAACATTATGTGAGAAAATAAATACACCAGGGCATCAGGAATGGAGGTGGAGGAGGGCATGAAAGGGCCAAAGGGAGAATTCCACTGCACTCAGGTTGCTCCTTCTCTTAGGCACTAAAAGGCTTTTTCCTCGACATTATAGAAAGATCTTGGTGACGTACTGATGAGGAGAACCGAGTGGGGAAGGGACTGAAAGTGCATAGGAGTTAAAGTGATTTGATGCATTAATTGTGTATCTTTTTAACACCATTCCCTCAGAGTATCTGCCTGCCTGCCTGTCTGTCTGTCTGTAGCTCTCACTCCTCTCTCATTGGCAGTCTTTTTCAGGAAGGTGTCATACGGCGTGCACCCGGTGGAGGTGGCAGAGGAAGTCCTGCGCACGGTGAGCAGGAAGAAGCAGGAGGTGCTTATGGCCAATCCCATCCCCAGAGCAGCAGTTTACATTCGAACCTTCTTCCCTGAGCTGTTTTTTGCCATCGTTGCCTCAGGGATTAGGGAAAAGCTGAAGACAGAAGAGGAAAACTGATTTTGTTCAGTTGTTTTCCTTTCTTTTGACCTGAAAAAAACCCAAACCCTAAAGGTTTCTGTTCTAAATGTCAGTGATTTCTGCTGCTTGCTGTGGGTAGAATAAAGCCACTATCATTGACACACACATTCAACTACAAAGCTTCTACTCTTCTGGCTTTAGGGAATATGACAATATGCCTTTGGAACCAAACTGCTCTTCATGCTACGAGTCCCATTGCTCATAGAACTTTCGGCACCAGCTCATTTATGTACCTCAGTCATCGGTAGAATCACCAAACACGAGAGGAATTTTCAGGGCAAAGAAATAGCCTGTCATCTTGCAGGGATGTTAACCCTTTGTGGTATCTCTGATACAATTGCTCTGGCTTCCAGAAACCTGACTCAGGCAGGGAGTTCCCCACTGGGCTGAAGGGGTCAGTTCCTGCAGTGCCTGCTGGAGCTCCATCCGTTTTTTGTTGTGGCACTGGGGATTTATTGCAGTGTGAGTGACTGTACCTTAACTGGGAAGCCAAACAATCACTTTGTTCAAAATGTTCTTGGTCCTCAGCAGAACTCTGCTCCTTCAAACCAACGGGCATTTGCTGGGGTCTCAGTTATATTTATTTCTGTACCTCAGCAACAGCCAAGTCCTCCACATTTCCACAGGAGCAAGATGCAGAATAAATGCAATTTCATCAGAAAAGGATCAGGTGCTGTAGGATATCACAGCTGAACATAAATCAACATTGTTGGTGACTGCCCCATCCCTGGAAGTGTTCATGGCCGGGTTGGATGGGGCTTGGAGCAATCTGGTCTAGTGGAAGGTGTCTCTGCCCATGGCAGGGGGTTGAAATGAGATAAATGGTCTTTAAGGTCCATTCCAACCCAAAGCATTCTGTGATTTCTATGATTTCTGTTATTGTCTTTCTGTGTTGTAAAAACAAGTGGATTGCATGTTAAAATAAGCTGAGTAATCCTTCTGCTCCATTTTGCACGTTCTAGAGATCAGCAGAAATTCTCCATACAATTTCACTTGCAAACAGTGAGCAGTTCAAGGAGCCACAGTAAAAGGCAGGGAGAATAAAAAAGGTTAAAAACCACCTGTAACCCACCAAGAAAGTTTCAAAAACCAGATGTATTTTTATCTAGAAAGTCGAAGAAAGTTGTATCTTGATGATTTTCAAATTCCTAAAACGTACTGTGGAGCAGGTAGAACGGAGCTGTTCTCCATTTCTGCTGGAGCAGGACAATGTGCTAAAATTACTGCAAAGGAGATTTACAGGGACAGCATTTTTCTACTAAGAATAGTTAAGTACAAAGGATAAATTGCCACAGAAATTTTCAAATGCCTGTCTTTGGAAGCTTTAAAGAAGAGATTAATGAAACATCTGTAAAAAAGCAATGTAGCTTTAGTTTATCCTGCCTAGAAGAAAAGAAGGATTAGATGACCTTTTAAATGGGTCACACTTTTCTCTAATTCAGTGGGTTTTTCTCATCTTGAAGACAAGGTTTCTCCACTGGTATTTCAGAAGCAATATCTTTTTTTTTCCTCTGGGGAAATCTATTATTTAATCTGAAGTTTTCTATTCCATTTGTTGATCTCTGTTTTGCTGTCTCACCTGTGGGTATATGTTGCACATAAAAATACGACGATAACAAAAAGAAATATTCAGGTGAGTTCAGGATAACAGGAATTGCATCCCAGAGATGCCCATTTCCCTCATTAACTTCCAGTGGTAACCAGCACTTCTGTAGATCTGTGCACTTGTGCCACAGGGATCTGAAGTTTTCTGAGATGCCATATTCCTCAAAACTGATTGCATCCAATGAATCAGAATAAAAATGCTGCGGGTGTTTTTCCTCTGCTTTCAATGATGTGGTTCCAGGACTTACTGGGAGTCAAAAGTTAAAATAAGGGGCAGAATATGAAATCATGGCTTACAAATAGGGATAAGAAATCTTGCATTTCATCAGGTGAATTGATTTACCAGACATCCAGCAGAAGACATCGAGCTTCTTGAGTGGTTAGACGGTTTGAGATTTAGGAGTTGATCTGGAGGATTCTTATTGCACAATTATTTTAGAAGTCCTTGCCCACATGCAGCACTTTATGTGCATGCAAACCACTGTAAGAAACACTCCTGAGGAAACAGCACGTGGCAGAGACTGTCAGCCTGTGTTAGTTAACTGCAGGCTAAGGAAAAAAAAATGAGGCACTTGCTTAAATTGGATTTTTCAAAGGACTTGTAGGCACCAACCAAGTACTTTGCTGGATGAGGTGGAAATTCTTCCATGACACCCAGGAACAACATGAGGTGGGTAAAAATCTGTTGTGAAAAGAGTTACTGCAAGTGACGAAAAGCAGAAAGTCAGATGGAATCAGGAGCAATTCCTCTATCAGTGAAGGTGTCAGAAACATTCCCATCACAAAGAAATGCGGGAAACAAGTGGAAGGAGCCAGGATCTTGTGTTTTGGTCAAGGGAATGATCCTGCTTCTGGCAGAGTGGGCACCCAACCCTCTAGCAACTGCTTTGCTCCCCCGCTGAACTGAAGGTGGCAGTTTCAGAGCACTGGAAAGGATAATATGGCTACAAGACTTTTCTAAAGATCAAAGAGGAAATCTTATTTCTATCTGCAGCTACCTAGCAGGATGGTGTGGGGAATACGGAGCCAGATTCTTCTCAAATGTGCACAGTAAAAGGAAAAAAAGGTAATGGACACAAACAGGAACACATAACATTCTGATCTGATATTAGGAAATGCTTTTTCTACAATTACAGCAGTGAAGCATTGAGACCTGTTTCCAGCAAGGTCAAGAACTCTCATTTCTTGAATATTTTCAATATACACAGAAAAACTCCCCTCTCTTACCACTAATGGTTTTCTTCTGACTTAATGATGCTTCTCTGTTATCAGCTCCACCTTATCACTGGCCATAAGCTGACCTGTTATGGATCTTGCTGGCATAACAAGCTCAAACTATATTTTTATTTTTATTTTTATTTTTATTTTTATTTTTATTTTTATTTTTGTCTATATCTACATCTATATCTATATCTATATCTAATATATCTATATCTATATCTACTCTATATCTATATCTGTATTATTTATATTATATTTATATTATTTATATTATTTATATTGTATTTATATATCACTATAACTAATTATAGCTATAACTAGAAATATAAATATTTGCATTTATATTGTATGTTCATATTGCCTGAATAAAAATATAAAGGGATTTTTCCAAAGCCCAGAGCTGCTTAAGAACCAGAAGAGTGGGGAACCCGTGTCAGTGTTGTTATCTGAACGGAGACACCTGAATCTTCTTTTCCAATACCAAGACTCCCTTGAAACATCCACAGAAATGGAATTTCTTTATTAAGAAAAATAAATAATGCTACACATCGATACATTTTCTTCATTAACACTGGCTCGTTTGGATCTAGTATTGTAATTTACAGGATGCCTTGAGCTATGGTTCAGCTTTACAGGACTGAAATAGTGGCCAGGTGACGCAAGCTTCTTATTGCATGTGTGGGGTCATCTGTGGTGTTCTGGAAAGAGTTCACATACACATTGCAGACTTTCTCTGGAGCTGTGTGGTCAGGAAAGCTGTATTGAATCCTAAAGCTCCTTTCCAGCTTTTTTCTTTTGTGCTTGAATTCCAAAATAGTTTTCGTGTACTTGTTGATAGTGGTGACAGCTGCAGCCATGCAGCAAGCGAAGGAAGTCCATGCGAGGCTATAAAGGAAAGAAAAACAAATTATCAGAAATTTGCAGGACATTTTCATATTCAAATCCTTCAGTTTTATTTTTGAAAACACTGCATATGTGTGACTGTATTAGGGAGAGATGAACAGGCTGGGTGAGGAAGAAATCCTCCTGGTTTACCTCTAGAGTTGACCTCTACATATTTGCCGTAATATTTATATTTATCAGACCTGTTGAACGAAACCCTACCTCCAGTTTCTCTATTTACTCTGCTTAGAGCTTAATATCAGAAAGGGGTTTTGTAAAAAAGTGAGGAATGCATAAAAAGTTAAAAGGTGCCGTTATTAAGAGTGTAAACCTTACAGAGGACACTGAGAAAAATGTGAGTTACCCAAAAGTGTTAAAAAGAACAGAGAAGGCACTGTTAAATAGCTGGCTAAAGCAGGTTCAGAGCATTGAAAAGCATGTCACGAGTAAACAGAGAGAAAAGGACATCAACTCTGACTCATTAAAAGTAAACCCCTAAGGAGACAGAACTAGAAAAATTATATTGAAGTACAATTTGTGAAAAATGTGTGACATTAAAAGCAGCATGTAAAAATAAATATGGCTACATGAGCACGAATGGGAGTTCACAGGGCAGGAACTTGCTCATCAGCAGCTTTCTTAACATGGCAAGCTCACAATTATCAAATGAAATGTGCTTTGGGGGAGAAATCCGTCTAAGAGACCCCTATTTACCTCACCTCTTCCTCAGAGCTGTTTGTGACCACATCCTTGATGTGATTCCACAAACCATTTACATTTTTAGATAAATCCTTCCAATAAATTGGAGTGGGCTGCCCAGGGAGGGGATGGAGTCCCTGTCCCTGGAGGTGTTTAACAAAGCCTGGACGTGGCACTCAGTGCCATGGTTTGGCTGATAAGGTAATGTTGGGTCACAGGTTGGATTTGATGATCTCAAAGGTCTTTCCCAACCTGGTTTACTCTGTGATTCTGTGAAATGTTCCAGCTACAACAATCTGAAGCATGTATGTGATAAGAAAACGTCAATCTAAAAGACTAAAGCTGGAAGAGTTTTAAACAACTTAGGCAAGACAATTGTCCTGGGAGATGAGGATCCTAAACCTGGCTCTGATGTGTATGGAGAAGAACCTCTGCTTCATGCAGGGCCTCTGGACCTCTCTGTACTGTCTGAGGGATGGCAAATACAAAACTTGCAAGTTTATACATTCTGGGCAATAATCTAAAGCAGCTGAATTTCAAGAACATCACCTGATTACTGAACTGCATCCTCAGAAGTGAAATAAGGTATTGCTTATAAATTAGGTTTATATATTAGGTATATATATTCCTCGAACAGAGGGTGAAGTGACTGAAATGTAGTGGAAGAACCAGATATAAACCAGTTAGTACCCATAGGACCAGCCATAATCCCACGTGTGGGGTCTCCAGTCTTCAGGACCCAGATTTACAGTCATTTGAAACACGGTCGTGTACATCATGTGAGCAACCATGCCCAGGAGACCTAAAAGATACAATATTATAATAACATTAGAAAGTGTAAATTGAGGGCATTCTTCTTTGTAGCTGTCCCTTGAACTCCTGGAGAATATTTTGTGAAGCATCTGAATTCTACAGAGCGCTCAAAAATGAACATTATCATCTAAGTGTGTTTTAATGTGTCTTGTATTTGCCACTCTGTGTGCCAGAGGAATCTGAGGGAGCCCTGGGACGTGCAGCCCATAGATTTCAAAAAGCAACATGTTGGTTTTCAGAGGAGGAGAACTGGGTGGTTCTCCTCTGAAAACTTCTCAGCAGTGTCATCCTGAGTTATTACAGAAAAGCGTCGCTCAGTTGCATCACACAGGACACATTTCCCAGTTTCCTGTCATTGAGGGGGAAGATTTTCAAAGCCATGCTGGGGGATGCCCTCTCCCACTGCTGTAAATGCAGCCAGATTGATCAGTTATGAAGCTGAATGAAAATGTGGACCAACACTAGGAAGTACTGAAAATCTAGGATGTGACAGAGGCCAATATTGAATAATTTAATTTGCATTGCTCAAATAGAATCAGGAGTATGTTTGTACAAGGAATTGCATCATCATTACAGATTAGGGCAGCTAGATTTGGTTTATATCTGCAAATGGTTCATACATAAATTTAACAGCTAAGACAAGTGTTCTTCCATTTTTTAGTATTTCAAGACATTTTACTTGGTCATATAAACAGAATGTCCAGGATAAACTTGCTGCTTCCTGTCAAAGTCTGCTGAATACTGTGCAGGCCCAAAACAAAAAGAATATTAAGAAAAGTGAATATTCATGATTATTGGGAGAGGGGAAAGCTGCTAATAGTTGGCAAAACTGCCTAAGGAGTTGAATAAAGCTCACAACTCTTTTCTTTGAAAATAGACATGATAGTGAATTGTGAGGTTTGGTCAGATACAGGAGAAATGGGACTTTTTTGAGCAATTAATGGAACTGGTGATAGCAGAGATTTTTAACTGCTTGGGCATCTTTCAGGAAGTCATTAAAGAGAAAGGAGATAACCCAGCAGGTTAAGAGATCACAGGCAGCAAAGGTTGGGGACTGCGCTCTGGACAGCAAGGAGCTGAAAGAGCCGTCTTCACATGTGTGAAAGTTAACTGCAAAGAAAAAGGAATTATCTGCTCTATTTCTTCCCCATTATCATGGTCAGATGTGTAATGAACTTCATTTATGTACCCCCACAAAAGAGATTGGTGAATGAACTAAATATGTGATTATGTTTAAGATGAAAAAGTATTACAAAAAATCATTACTTCATAAGAAAAGGCATAAATGCATGAACATTAAATCCAGAAACATTAGGATCAGGATCCAGGCTGAAAATTTTGACAGAGAAATACAATCTTGAGATTAATTTTATGCCATCTGCCAGCTACCTGACTTGCAATCAAATGTCATTCTAAAAGAGATGCTATCACCAAGTATAAATCGCTTTGAACGCTGAACAGTCCTGAACACTTGAAGCAGAGTGGAATGTGTTCCACAAGAAATTATAGTAAATAAATTAACTGTAATTGCTTTACTGCAACATTCCTCAGTGAGAATTCTGTAATATAGACTGAATCTTTCAGTTGCCTTCAGAAATCTCGAGTCCAACCTCCTCCTGCTCGGCAGACTATAAACACACAATTCAGGCAAGACTCCTCAGACTGGACTACTGCTTCCAAAATTAGTTTGCCTAAAATCCCAGAGTTAAATACCACTGGATTATGAAACAATGTGCAGAGAATGAAAGAAAATTTTACTGACAATTCTCTACTAGCAATTATCCAAGTACATTCTATTCCCTCTTAAAAGTGCTATTTGAGTTTGGCTATCGCTGATTTTATACTTAGTGTGTTGGAATTAAAAAATCAAGTTACTTGGAAGAGTATGTTGCATTTTAATCTTTGACAATCAACCTGACAATGAAGTGAAAAATGATAAAATTAAAATAATTAAGATAAAATAGCAAAAGCCATACATATAAAGTTAAAAATAGACCGCATCAAGAAATAATTAGTTGAAAATAATATTTCCCCATAAAATTTTGCATCACTTTGTATTGTTAGCATCTCCACAGTTTTGAAACTTGGGCACTGTCACTAATTTTCAGATGGAAGACTGTTCTGGGTGTAATGAATGGAGATACTTAACTGTACCTGCTAACACGGTGACCACTGCAGAGAAGGCGTTGATCTTCAGCCCATCAATGACAGAGCTGTAGTAGAATATTTCTACTGACATAAGAATGTTTCCAATCAGAAGCAAAATGACGTAGAGGAGCTCTGCTACAATAGACAGCCATAAAACCCCTGGAAACCAAACCAACAGCACTGATATTATTGATATAATTGATATTATAAGCAATCATTTGGTATTGTCACCATTTCCTTCTTCCATTTGTGTTGTTCATACGACATTGAACAGAAGCACGAAGGCTGTGGGGATGCTGTGATAATGATAACACCTCTGGAAGACTTCAGTGTCAATGGACACCCAAAATTATGATTATTGGAAAAGGAGTTGTATGTTCCTGCTGTACACTTACAGTGCTTCTGGGACAGTGTGGTTTTATGCTCAGTAGCTACCCTAAAATCACCACGAACCAAAGTTAATGTAAAAAGAAGAACCAAATTTAATATAGAAAGAACTGTCCAGTTATCTCGCTGTTGCTGTTGTGGTTCTGAGTGCAGAGAGGAGCACGCTGGAGCAGCAGACCCAGCCAACAAACTGGAGGCCATTAACACACCTACACTGCCTGTGGGTCCAGTCATTAAATAAAATCTTCCCCACAGCCTTAACTTTCAACCAAACAGGATCTTGATTTTTTTGGACAGAGAAGCCTTCATGAACCCAGACAGTCTCCAGGTTTCGCTGAGATTCATTTCTCCAGTTATCTGCTAATTCCTCTCTTTTTGGATATCTGGTAATTACATCTTATGCAAGAAGTTAATCCTCCCAGTGAAGTCTCTCAGCCTGCTGTTTGACCTGCAGTATGCTGATGTCCCACAGCCAGGAGCAGGAGGCCTTCTTGTGTCCAAATTCACTGCAGCAAGATGTGGCAAACGGCCTTCCCCAAACTTTTTAAAAATAAACATGTCCTGAGACACCTGGTTATAGATTCAAACGTGATTTCACGTGAAGACGTGCACAAACAATCACAACTTAAAAATTGAGACTTTGCTGAGACATGTCCTTGATTACTGAACACCACCTAGGACAGGAAACAACGTTTGTGTGGTGCATAACCCTCACTGCTGGCTTTGACAATGTCTGTGGGGCTTCTCTGAGTCATGGGCCATTTAGACATTAAATTCTTGGGCCAGGCTATGTGTGGGTGTTCTTGGACGTGGTTTGTTTCTCCAGAAAATCTGTCTCGCTAAAAAATTGTGATTTTCATTAGGAACTCCAGATGTTGCATTGCCCAACAGTTCTGGCTGCTCCAGCTGTGAGAGTTTGCATCCTAACATTTTTGGTCAGTGAGCCGTTGTAACAAATGCACTGAGCCACGGTGATCACCCCTGAGTGTGAGAGCCAGGGGTGATAAATTCGGGAAGGGTGAGCCTGTTGCACCCTGAGTTTGGATCACAGAGCAACCACAGGCATGTGCACAACACAAACCCATTGTCCTGAGCAGGGCAGGAGCCTATTTCCACACAGGATTTCACTGCCCAGGGAGATATTTCTGGTTTTTAGGTACCGAGATGCTTCTGGCCTGCCAGTGCTCGTGGCATTTGCTGATGCTGCTCAGAGTTACTTTCAGCACCATGTCCACCAGTAGTTTTCCTTGTGAGGAGCTCTCAAGGCAGAGCCCAGAATACACCCTTCATTTCTGAGGACCGTGGCTGTGTGACTACACCCACGTCTCATTTATAGTTTTTTCTCATGCCACAAAACTCTTTTCTGCTATTGAGGCACTGTGACAAGCTGCAACAGGTAGAAGGAGGAGTAGCATTCAGGCACTGAGTATTTCTCCTTCTCCAAGGGTCTGAAATTGCATATCCAGGAAAATACTCCAGTCCCAGCATGCCAGAAAGAAAGGTTTTTTTTTTTTTCTGGATCAGCCACTTGTAAAGTGATTGGTCTAATCAGATCAGTGATGGACTGATGTTTTTATTCTGGGGATCAGGCAAGAGGAGGGCACTTAGCAGCATCTGCAGGGATGTTTCATAAAAACATGAGTCTTTCTTTGAAAGAAGAGAGGGGGAATGTCTCCTCCCAGCTCTGTGCGAGGCACAGGGTGGGGATTCAGAGTGCCACCGAGGCTGGCTCGGGGCACAGCGCATCTCCCTCCATCCCCTCAGGGTACGACCCTCCTGGGTGAACCTTCACACGCTGCCTGTCCCTCTGCCTTCTCCGTGTGTGGTGCAGGCCACAGAATTCCTGTCTGCAGATACGGAGGTATGAGGAGAGAGAGGGCAAAAACTGACAGATTTTCACTTCCAGCACCCGTATTTAAGGTAATTTCAAAAGCCATTCATATTCAAGTGGTGTGTCTTCAGAAAGACATAGATTGGTATCATAAGTCATATGAACTTTATTTTGACGTTGGAAAACTAAATAAAGGACAAAAAAAACTATCTGGCATTAAAGCAAGCATTTTTGGAATTAATTAATTTAATTTAATGCAGAATATTTATATTGGTAAGTATGATCAGGAAAGTTTTGACTACAGAAATAAAAGATGCATATCTACCTCGATCAGAAGCTGGAGTCAGACTGATAAAGCTTCTACATCTCTCACCTAAAAAAAAAAAATCAGGATTATTTTGTATTCTGCAATGATCTAAAGAAATAGATTAATAGAAAGAAGAAAATGCAAAATCTATATATAAGCAGAAAGTGAGAGGATCAGGAGAAGCTCTTTT
Organism: Ifrita kowaldi; assembly: GCA_013398055.1. Taxonomy (NCBI): domain Eukaryota; kingdom Metazoa; phylum Chordata; class Aves; order Passeriformes; family Cinclosomatidae; genus Ifrita; species Ifrita kowaldi. The sequence goes on from VZRS01012679.1 coordinate 22,911, forward strand.
TGATGCACACAAAGCCCCTGGTACATCAACCTTCTCCTTGGGCTTAGCTAGAGAGTCCTTACAGACTTTTTGAAGGTAGAACCAGAGCCTGGAAGACTTAGAGAAAGGCTGTGAACTGATTTCCGTGAGGTGGCAGCTGCGAAAAACAGGGTAGGAAAATTCCTTTGCCAGACTGGCAGCCTGGATGCAATTGTCCCTGCTGGGGCAGAGCTGCTCTCCTCACAGGAACAAGGCTGCTGCTCACACAAATTCCCTCTAAGCTTCATTCCAATTGCTTTCTGTAAGCTTTGATTTTCAGACCCACACGACCTCCTGACCCCCACACAGATGCTGTGAACAAAGCTCTCGGAATTAATTCTGCTCTGATCTGGCAATGCTGGGTGTTTTTTTCCAGCTCCCAACTGCACCAAGTCGGAAAACACGAGCTTCCACAGCAGATGCTCAAATTACACAACCCTGGTGCCCATAGCATGGATAAAAGGTATCTTTTGGACACGTAGTTTGCTCTGATCTTTGACATTTACCCCTTAAAACTGCATCACTTACAAGACCTTCTGGTAGAACTGGACCTTCAGGACAGGTGAATGCTAAAATATTTGTGTTTTATAGCACAGGTAACAGCTGCTGAAGTTCTGCTCTAGTTGTAATTTGTAAATGGATCAGGACAATAAGGGGACAAACTTACGGTTGATCTGGTTTTACAGTAAATGCTTGAATTCTTTTACAGTAAATGCTTGAATTCTTGAACCAGCATTATACAGAAATCCAGAATTGACTAGGAAGTTTCTGTAATGGCAAGCTAATTTCATTCTACTAATATTTACATATGCAGAGTGAGATCCAATTAAATGCCACCACTTAGAACTAGTTAAGTCTCCGTATCATGCTTTAGCAGGGTGAAAATAATCCTCTTCTGCTTTGATTTATGGAAGGTGAGATCCCAGTAAGAAAGAAATATTTGTGCTCTAGAGGAAATCCAGGAACTGATTTCCATCCCACAGATTTATTAGTGCAAATGATTTTTTTTAAAAAGAAAAGTCAGTTTGTGCTTTTTATGTTGCCATAGGGGATCAGAAGCCATCATTTAAAGCAAGTATGTTCATTTTTGACTAACAGAATGAAAACACTGGAAAAATTAAACACTCTCCTGTTAATGTAGTTTAACTTGCTGTTATGGTTAGAAGAATAAAAACCAAATAATCTTCATCTGTACCACAAACTGTCACCCAGATCAAAACCACAACCTGTCACACTAATGTTCTTTGCAGAATTTATTAGGAATTTTTTAAGAATTGACTGGATAGTGCCCTCTAAGGTCCCCTTTGCCAGAGGAGAGCAACTTTTTAAAGATACAAACACGACAAAATACACACGCCACGGTGAAGCAGAGGGGAAGGGGAAACCAAACAAGTAGGGACAGCTGCGATTACTTCCTTAAGCCAATTCCCATGGGTTTACTCACCTTCTTCATTTATCATTTCTTCACAGGAGTACCAAATCCCAGCGTGAAAATTTCTCTCCACAAACTTGTCATCGCCTGTCTCCCAGATGTACTGCACAGCCTGGCTGTTGTTGCCGTCGGGGCTGTTGAAGCGGATGCACAGATCCCCTTTGCTGTCCCCTTTGCAGAAGGGTTTGGCCACTTTCCTCGTCCCTTCACACCAGTGGCTGCTCGTGAACGCTGTGATGGAGAAGACTAAAGAGAGGACGCTGAGAGAAAACGCTGCTGAGGCTCTGTGCCGTCTGTCTGCCTCTGGGATTGGGGCTGGCATCCTCCAGAACGGCACCAGCAAATTATTCTAGAAACTCCCTTTTAGGAATTCATGCATCTGTCTGCCCGATGGAACACCTGCCTGCTTTTGCCATCCCATTCTTCATCCCTCTCGGAATATTGTACTAGCTTAGGAGTTTAAGACAGAGAGCAGAGATCTGGGCATGGCCAGGAATCATGTGGCAGGGGAGATTAGGAATGAAGGACAGTGTTGCCTGGCAGCAATGTACTGTGAAAGAAATACGAGCAAGTGTGACAATAAATAATAATTGGCCCCATGAATCGTACACCGAACACAGAAGCGTTGGAAGTACCCCGGTGTGCAACCACTGAAGTTTTATTTATACAATCAAAATATTTACCTTGGTCAGAGGTGGAGTCAGACTGATGGAATATCTCTATTTCTTAGCTAAGGAATAAATAAAATCTCGGAGGTCCAAATGCTCCTGTGGCACTGAACACAGTTTAAATTGAACGCAGTTGTGACTCTTACTATAAAGAAACTCATCAGGAGCTAAAAGTGGTGGGTCAGCTATGGCATTTCACAACATGCAGCACTGCCCAAGACCACTAAAAGGTGACTGCATGTGTTCAGAGTTCCACCAGTGACAAATGAAAGTCATAAATTACCTGACTTTGCTGTTGATGGTTTCCTGGGCACTGTCCAGTCTGCCCCCACGAACACAAAACACGAGTTCTGCCCAGGTTAGGCGAAACACTGGAGAAAATGCTGAATTATCCTTATTTTATATGTGCACCTTTTCACTCTGGGAAATAGCATTTCTTTTTCCTCCATCTAGGAAACATTTCCTACCTTGATGTGTTATATACATATTGGGGTTTTTGCCTGTTTGATGATGCAAGTAAGTTATGCAGAGAACCAAAAGGAGCTGGAGTGTTAGTAATTCACTGCTTCATTTTACAGCTGTAAAGCCAAAACCTGTGCCCCGGGGGAGAATGGTACCACAGCACAGACTCTGAAGTCACATATGTACCTTCTGATGAAAATAATTTGGATTTTCAAGAAAACTCTCTGCCCAAAGATGTCAGAGATGGAGGAGCAGTTGGCTGGATGTGTCCCAGCATGAAACTCAAAGGAGCAGGATAATTCCATTTTGTTACAAAGAGCTCAGCTTGCAGAGCCAGCCAGCAACAGAGTGAAAGACCCAGCAGGTCTGGGCTACAAAGGCAGAGCACATCTCACAACCCAGAAGTCAAGTGTAGCTTGAGCCAGGAGTTATTATTTCCTACATCTTTGTCCCATTTTCACAAGGGTGTAGCTCCTGTGAGAGCAGGAGTGGGAGCAAGTGTGAGAACAGGAGGAGCGGGAGGGAGGAAGGGAGGGAAATCCTCCTAAGGATTAACCACTTATCTGTGTTTCTACTCCTATGAGCAATCTGCACATGGCTTTATTTAAACATATTTTGAGGCCTGTGAAACCATTGATACCTTCTGGTTGGCAACTGCAGGCTGAGGTGTTTCACAGCTTTCTGCTCATGCCCTAACCGTGCTGGCACCACAACTTTCAAATCAAATTTTTCGTGTAAGAATGCTCTGTTTCGTGGGAGAAATTGTATTGCACGAGCATTTATTGGTTAGTTCTGTCAAACTGTGAGGAAAAGAAAGAAAATAATAGAGGAGCAAATAGATTAGCTGGAACTTCCTTCAAGCAAAGTGTTGTATGCAGTGAGTTTTGCTGGAATAAGGTGTGCAAACCGAATATATGCAGGTAACACCGAGACAGCCACGATCCACCTGGCAGCTGAAGCTTTGAAGGAAACCCTGAATATCACTGAATTGTAGGAAAACTTTAACTGCTGGTAACATAACTTTTTTGACATATAGATTCTCCCTGATCCTGCACTGGCTGTGCATATTTGACAAAAGCATAAAACCCACGATTACTGAGCTGCTTTCTGACAGATAACCAGAGTCAGCAGGCTCCCTGCACAAAGTCCTTCCGTGTCCTGAGGTGCCTTTTATTGGTTTCATGAGGTGTGTATAAATCCATATGTGTTTCTGTGGAGCTGGATTGCGTTCTGGAGAAATCACTGGCAAAATTCCTGTGGAGCTTCAAGGAACAGGAGCAGCCCTTTAATGTTTTAATAGTTTTCTGACTTCTTATTGGCTCATGGACAAGCTACAGTAAGCAGAGTTGTTGTGAAGTTTAGACTGAGCTCTCTCTGCCTTTAATCAGAAAAACCAAGACGGAGTTGGAGTCTAGCAAGGCAAAACACTTCAGGAGACTTCCTCACTTAACTTGTACAGAAAATTCATGGAACAGTGGCATTCATAAAAGAAGACGTTTTTACTTCTTTCTTTTTTTTTTTTTTTTTAATCTAATTGATCTGTAGTAGAGTGAAACAGCAGCATATTGGGGACAAATTCGTTCGAATGGGCATGGGGACACTTTTTGCTCTCTATTCCAGCATGGGACTCTGGTCCAGGATACCTCCAACATCTGCCAGCTCTATCATGATATTGTTTCTTGTGAAACAGGTAAGCTAATTCAGTAATTAATAATGGACAGGGAATTCCTAGCACGTAGCACTTTAACTGTCACAAACAGCGTGTTTGTAGCAAAAATCCTTCAGACATAACAATTTATTTTTTTTACAAATTTGTAATGGGAAATAATGGCTGCAAAGCTGTAGAGTTTTATATTAAAACTCTCTCTGACTAGGTCATGTATTACAATTTTATTCTGTTAATCCTCATTCATAAAGTGAATAAATTGTGTTTACAACCATTTACACAATCACTTTTCATGCCAATATTGATTGGTACTGAATTATATTTGTTTTTCAGTTTTCCTACCAGATAACGATACTGTCATGAATCATTTTTATTTTCTACTGTTTTTTCTCTGTTCTAAACCCAGCTTTGATTTGTTTGTGGCACTACCTTTTAGCCTTTGGCTTGTGTGAAGGGTGAGCATGGAATCTCCAGTTTGTGAAATCTGGCATTACTGGTTTCATTCTGCACCTCACCTTCATATAGAAAGCAAATAAATCTGCATGAGATTTCTGCCGTTATTTTTTGAACAGATCCACTAAGCCATTTTGGTTTTTTCCCTAAATCTTTACAAAATTCTAAACGTTTACTTCTTTCTTCGATATTGCCTTATAACTTGGAAGAGTTTTAGGTATTTAATGACAAAATATCTCACTGTAATTCACTTCAAGGAAATTTTCATGTAGGTTTTTAGCAATTATTATTCATTTATTAATATCCGTCTGGATTTGAATAAATTTTTAAAACAACTACTGATATTTGGTAAATTTCAATTGAACTGAGTAAAATTCACACATATATTTAGGGCACATTTCTATGCAGTGTATGGGCATTAGGGCAGTAAACAGACTAACTATAAACTGAAAGTAATATGGTATTTATATCCACTTATGCTCATTTTCTTGGGTTTCTAAGAAAGTGGGTTTGCAGCTGTGTGTGCTGTAGAGCCCATATCTATGTACCCAGCCTTTTTATAAAGAAAAAGTCAAAAAGTCACCAGGAGACAAATCTTTTTTTTTTTTTTTTTAAGAAAATATTCCCAGTATTTTTGTATCGTTCCAATCTAGAGCTTCTCTGCTTAGAGATTCTGTTTACAGAGCTGAAACAACTCTCAGATTTGTGAGACACCTCGGCCAAGGCACTGGTTCCATCAGTGCTAGCAGAAAATCTCCCAAGTACTTCTGTGGGATCAAAACTTTGCTAGACTAATCACAGTGAATTAATTTGTCATAGCAGTTCTTGCAACTTGTTCAAAGAAATATGTGCTGTGTTTCTTTATATTTTATTTCATAAGAAAGAGGCATTTAAAGGAATAACAATCATAAATCACTATATCTGTATTTTCTAGCAAAAACCTCTATAGATAGGAAAACTATCCATCAGACTAAACCTGGATCATGGCTGAAAGAATGAGTAAATATTTTTCAGCTTTTATTTTTAGTTTATGCCTAAATTGAAGGGGTTTTTTTCTGTCCGTAAGAGCGTGGTCTGAATAAACAGAAATATTTCATTGCATTGCTAGCTTAGTATAAAAAATTAAAAGGGCGAAATCCTGACTATACTGTGGTCAGCTATAAAAAATTTAAATTTAAACCAGCCTGCAACCATATATAATCCATTTCCTAAACGAAAGCTTCAGGCAGCATCTTCTCCATCCAACGTATTTCTGAAGAGTGGCGTCTTCTTGGTGCAGTTTGTGGGTGCTGAGCAATCTAAATAAATGGCCAGGCACTTCCAGGGAATTTTGATTAAATTTCCTTATGGGTGAGTTTCCTTCATAAATTTCCTTCAGTGCGAGTGGGGGCGAGGCTTGCGGGCTGAGGCAGTTCCTTTGTCACCAAACAAACTTCAGACAGCCTGAAATGATGTCCAGCATAGGGCAAAATGTCTTTCTGACACTCTGATGACTTTCTGAGCTTCTTTGTTGGACCCTGGAGTTTAATTTTCACAGAATCACAGAATCACCAGGTTGGAAGAGACCTTCAAGATCATCGAGTCCAACCCATGTCCCAACACCTCAACTAAACTAAACCATGGCACCGAGTGCCACATCCAATCTCTTTTTAAACACATCCAGGGATGGTGATTCTACCACCTCCCCGGGCAGACCATTCCAATATTTTCATCACTCATTTTCCTGAGCCAGAAGTCCTGGTTCAAAGCAGTGGCTGAGTGGCGACTGAAACACGCTGCAGATCAAAAGCTGCATGTTTCCACTGGCTGAGGTCATGGGAAATTTACCTGAAATTTGTGTTTCTACCACGGAACTTGCACTGTATCTAACCCAAAACTTAGATTGTGATAAAACCGTCCTGGGATTTGTAACCATGACCTGTACCAGCTGCAGGGAGGTGTTTGCTGGGTCTTCTCAGAAAGTAGCCACAGGGCCCACACCCCATCCCTGGAGTGTCCAAGGCCAGGCTGGACAGGGCTTGGAGCAGCCTGGGAGAGTGGAAGGTGTCCCTGCCCATGGCAGGGGGTTGGAGCAAGATGGGCTTTAAGGTCCCTTCCAACCCAAACCATTGTGCAGTTCTGTTGTTCTGGGAGTTGTCTTCTCCCACGTGACAAAACCAGAAGAAGCCTCCCCAGCCTCAGCAGTGATTGCTGTGCTCCTCACGTTGACCCAGACCAGGGACCATCCTCTTCCCCAGAGAGCCTGTGCCGCTCTCTGAAGGACCACGGAGACGTGGATGTCAGGACACAGAGGCAAGCCCGTCTCTGACTTTTTGTTGACTCCTTTTCACTCATTTAAACAGACACAGAGAACCAAGGGGTCTCCCTTCATTTTCCCTTCCCTCTAAAGTCTATTTTTTTATTCCCAGTCTGCTCAGTTTGCCTTCTAGTGGCAGCTTAGAAGGTATCGTGCAAGATTCCCGTTTTTCTGACCCAGGTCCCACGGGGAATGGCATAAACTGGGTCAGGGGAGGTTTGTGTTTGATATCAGGAAAAGGTTCTTCACTCTCATGGCCAGTGACAGAACTCGAGGTAAACAGCAGGAGGCCGGGTCAGGGCAGGTTTAGGTTGGAGATCAGGAAAAGGTTTTCACCCAGAGGGTGTTTGAGCACAGCCCGGGCTCCCCAGGGAATGGTCACAGAGCTCAAGAAGTGCTTGGACAATGCTCTCAGGGACAGGGTGGGATTGCTGGGGTGTCCAGTGCAGGGCCAGGGGTTGGACTTGAATGATCCCTGTGTATCCACTCCAGCTCAGGGCATTCTCTGGTTCTCACAGGACAGTAAACAACTCTCTAATGCAGTTCCTACAGAAAAGCCTTAACAGGATGTCCCCCTGTGGAAAAGACCGGAATCTTCCCCTTGGGGCACCTGCATCAAACTCTTTCAAACCAAGAAGGGAACAAAAACTGATTTTCCTCATTCCCAGGCACTGCCAGCATTCTTCAGCCTGTCTCTATATTTATTTCCTTTCCCCAGAGTGGAGGCCCCTGCACACTGAATAATCATGTACAAACAACAAGTTTGCTTTTTTTGGCCTATTTTTGTTGGTAGTCCCTGTGTCAGTGTCTGATGACCAATTCACAAGTTGCTGCCATTCGAATCATCATGGTTTGCTGTTGAATATCTGTTTATTATTTCTTTGGAATCATAAACCTAAGGTGATTTCTTAGTCTTTTAGATCAACCATTAAGGACACTTGGGGCAGCCACAGCTACTCTGGGAAATGTTTCATTTTGATTGGTAATCTAGATTTTTTTATATATCCTTCTAACTGTATTTAAAGTTAATTTTTCAGGTCAGCTGACAGCTCTTAACAGTTTTTTGTCAGTTGCAGCTCTGACTTTATGCAGACTTGATTTTTTTCATCAGAAAGTTTTATGGTAGCAAACAAATTTATCTCACAAATATTTACATCAACAGTGGTGTAAGCAGCCAGGTATCGGCTATCAGACCGTGCCTGCAGACTTGAGGAAATGGGCAATTCCACAAGGAAGTGATGTGGAACTGTCACTTAGGCCCAAACTGCTCCTCACTCGTGTTGAGTGAACTTCTTCATGGCTGTGTATGAGCCTCATCTCCAGGAGTGGAACCAAGCAAGCTGCCAGGTAGCCACTGTGAGCTTCCCTTTGTATTTCCTTGGCTGTTCAACGCTTTTGTTTATTGGAAATTGAAGTGTTCTTCCTTAAACCAAGCAGTCCCCTCTACGAATGCGTCATCTCCGTGTCTCTGCCTCTTCAGATGGGGTTCACTGACCCGTGAGTGTCTGAAGAATCTCCCCTGGCTCCCAGCATTTTGAGGCCTTCATGAGGGAAATGTCAAGATGCTTTTTATTTTGGAAACATGCATTCCTTTCTCATGGCTGCTGTAAATATTCTCTCCTTATCTAGCGAGCCCATCCATGGAAGAATGATTGTAGCCTTTCTACTCCCTCCAACTTATAGTGGGGTGCCTGGAAATCAGCTGAGAGACTAAAAGCAGAGTATTGAGCTGGCAACATTTTACACAGTAAAAACATGCATGAAACAGTGATCCTGTGTAAGAGCTCGCTCACGAGAGTACCGTTCTTCTTTTGAAAGTAAATAAATATTATTTTCTTTATTTATAAAAACCAACAAACATCGGTTTAAAGGAACAAAGGTGAAGTTCACAGCCGTATCTTGTTCTGGTTATATATCTCAGCCCTTGGCACATCACCATGCTCAGACAACGTCAGGACAACCACAGATGTGTTAAAGGCAGTTTCAAAGAAAGAGTGTAGTCCAGACAAAAAGAAATTTACTTTTTTCGGAGAACTGAAAGGCATCTTTTAGTAGAAAGATTGTTTTAGAAAACTTACATTTTGTTTGCTCTCCAAAATTTTCTCATCACAATTGGTAACATTTTCAACCAGTAATGAATTTTTCATTTTTGGTGACTTCTAGTAACAGTGGTATTTGACTGCTGGCCTGCCCCTGGCCTCTCAAAGCCCTGGTTTCAGGAGACCAGGGGGCTTATTGAACAGAGGTTAGGCTGGTGTTCTTTTCTATGGGTAAATAATGATCAAGTCATCATGCTAACACTGAGCTCCCGTTATCCTTTCTGTACTGCTTCACTCCTAATCAGGCATTTCCTCACCAGCCCAAATCACCAAGCATTTTTGCATTTAATTCTTCTGGTTTTGGCCATTGCTAAACTTGGGACAGTGGGAGGTGATCCTGCCCATGGTGGCATTGGAATGAGATGATCTTTCATCTTCCTTCCAACCCAGAGCTTTCTGTGTTTCTGTGATTCTATG
>VZRS01012682.1:344-11978 GCA_013398055.1 Ifrita kowaldi
CCGCAGGTGTTTCGGGACCAAGTGCGCGGGCTGTGCCCAGGGCATCTCCCCCAGCGACCTGGTCCGCAGGGCGCGGAGCAAAGTGTTCCACTTGAACTGTTTTACGTGTATGATGTGTAACAAGCAACTCTCCACCGGCGAGGAGCTCTACATCATAGACGAGAACAAGTTTGTCTGCAAAGAAGATTACCTAAATAACAGCAATACTGCCAAAGAAAACAGCCTGCATTCAGGTGAGGCAGCGCGGCCGGGGCGATGAGGGAGGGGATGCGCTCAGCACCGGCTGCTCCTTGGGATGAGATACTCCTTTCCTCCTTTCTTCTCTTCTTTCTCCTATCTTCTCCTTTCTCCTCTCTCTCCTTTCTCCCTTCTCCTCTCGCTTGTCTTCTTCCTCCTGTCTTCTCCCTTCATTCTCCTATCCCTTTCTTTTCCTCTCCTTCTTTTCTCCTTTTTTTTTTTTCCCTTCTTCCCTTTCTCCTCTCCCTTCTCTCTCCTCTCCCTCGGTCCTACCGCGGCCCGTCCCTCGCGGTCGGTATTTCCCCCCCGGCTGAGCGTGACCCGGTTTGTTCTCCCTCAGCCACCACTGGCAGTGACCCCAGCCTGTCCCCCGACTCTCAAGACCCCTCCCAGGACGACGCCAAGGACTCGGAAAGCGCCAACGTGTCCGACAAGGAGACGGGGAGCAACGAAAACGACGACCAGAACCTGGGGGCCAAGCGGCGGGGACCCCGCACCACCATCAAAGCCAAACAGCTAGAGACTCTGAAAGCCGCCTTCGCGGCCACCCCAAAACCCACCCGGCACATCAGGGAGCAGCTGGCACAGGAGACCGGCCTCAACATGCGGGTCATCCAGGTACCGCCGCCTCCGGGCACCGGGCACGGCTCCGCGGGATGCGGGGGCAAGAAGGGGCCGGTGCCCGGTACCCTCCGCACTGCGGGGCCCGGGGAAGCCCCGCCGGCCTTTGAAATCGTTATTACCGAGGCATCCCGGCAGCTTCCCGATGCTTCCTGGTGCTTCCCGGTTCCCCAGCCCCGGCCGGTCGGCGAGGACAGAGCCGCGGCTTTAAGCGCAAAAGTCCTAAAGAAGCTGCAAACAGTATCGAAATTAATAACCAGAAATGTGAGGGGTTAATGGGTAAATAAGAATGACAACGCGCTGGAATTATTAAAAGGTTTATAAACCCGCAGCGCTGGGGTAATGGGGGGTTAAAGGACCATTAAAGACGAGGTTAGATTGGAGAGGCTCAGTGTGAGGGTAATTAGCAGTAATCTTGTCAGGGTAATAAGAATTAACTCAGTCATTCTTGACCTGCAGCCGGCGGGGAGCGGGGCGGCCGTCACGCGTGGGTTCGGCGGCGTTTGGAACGCGAAGGAGCGCGTCTCGGGGCGCACCGGGCCAGAGAGACCGGGAAAGGGGAAAAGCGCAGCCCCGGGACGGGGATGGAGATGGGATGGAGGGGAAGGGAGGAGCGGGGCGGCGGCGGCGTCGCGTCCCGGGCTCCCGTGAGCTCGATCCGCGGCTCCCGTGACCGGCGCCTCTCCCGCCGCCCTGCCAGGTCTGGTTCCAGAACCGGCGCTCCAAGGAGCGGCGGATGAAGCAGCTGAGCGCGCTGGGCGCCCGGCGACACGCGTTCTTCCGCAGCCCGCGCAGGATGCGGCCGCTCGTGGACCGGCTGGAGCCCGGCGAGCTCATCCCCAACGGGCCCTTCTCCTTCTACGGAGGTGGGTACCGCGCTCCCCCCTCGCTCCCTCGCTCCGTGCCGGGTTGCGGGAACACCCGCGGGGCCGCGCCGGGCTCCTGGCTCGGCTCCGGGCGCCTCTGGCCGCCGTCCCGCCCGGTTCCCTGCCGCGAATCGTGGGGCTCCCCGCACCCCGGGGCTCTCCCGCTGTTCCCCCGGTGCTTTCGGCAGTGCCGGTTTGTGTCGGTGCCCCCGCTGCTCTGCGGGAAGGCTGTCCCGGGGCTGCCGGAGCCCGGCCAGCCCGGTCACACGTTTCCCCCTCGGGTTCGTGGGTGACACCCGAGCCCCCCGCCGCAGCCGCGCCGCCCTGGGAGCGCTCCCGCGTCGTCCCCACTCGGGTACCTGCCCGCCTGTTACCTTCCCTCTGTCTCTCCTTGTCCGCCAGATTATCAGAGCGAGTATTACGGCCCTGGAAGCAATTACGATTTCTTCCCGCAAGGACCGCCTTCGTCTCAAGCGCAGACCCCCGTGGATCTCCCGTTCGTGCCCTCCTCGGGGCCGTCAGGGACCCCGCTGGGGGCCATGGACCACCCCCTGCCCGGACATCACCCCTCGAGTGAGGCTCAGCGCTTCACTGACATCATGTCGCACCCCCCGGGAGACTCGCCCAGCCCCGAACCCAACCTGCCCGGGTCCTTGCACTCCATGTCCGCGGAAGTTTTTGGCCCCAGCCCCCCATTTTCGTCGATATCCGTCAACGGTGGTGCTAACTACGGCAATCACTTGTCCCACCCTCCAGAGATGAACGAAGCAGCTGTGTGGTAGCTTTAAAACAAACTGGGTCTAAGTAAGTGATGATCATCTAGTCTGCTTATTGTTATGGTGTACAGAAATGAAATAATATAACATCTCTCCCGCCCTAAGACAATATTACCTTGGGAACAAACTGAATCCAATCGCTCCAAGGCAAGCTTTGCTCTAGACCAGGACAATCTCCATGTTATGGTTGTATCAAACAAGCGAGGGGACTTTTTTGTACCATTGACAAAGAAACTGGGGAAGCTGTACAGTAAAAGTGCTGCCATTCCGTAGGATGGCGTAAGTTTGATTACCCTGTTGGATGTCATCCTAAGAGCCACAATCCTTAGAAACTTCTCGTTTAAAAAAAAAAAAAAAATTAAAAAATAATTGAATGAAGGAAAGGTCAAAGAAAAGGGGGAAAAAAAGCTTCAAGAACTCTCTGTAGCGTTCCTGGTTAAGGATGGTTCTGGCATTATGAATCTGTTTGTTCATTTTTGTCTCTCAGAAAGTTCGACAACAAGAAACTCTTTTTAGCTTCAGCCATTTCAGCCTGCTGGCCATCAGGTGGGACAATTTTTCCTTTTTCCTTTCTTTTTTTCTTTTCTGTTTTGTTTCGGTCGTTTTGTTGTGTTTGGTTTTTTTTTTTCCAAAAATAGCAAATACTAAATGTTAAGCCCTCAGCACCAACTCTTCTACCTTCACAAAGCTACACGTACAAAACCTCCTCATCATAGCAAAGGTCACCACCCAGACCTCTAACGAAAATGACTTGAAAAAACAAACAAACAAACAAAAAGTATTCTACCTTCACAGAGAGAGAAAAGCTAAACAAAAAGACTCTATTGAACTAAAAACAGTCAACTGTTTACGTCTAATGTTAAATTCAGGAGCTCGATGTTTTACTAATAAATCCTGTTTTAGAAAAACCTCTTGTTCAAAAGCAAAAGATTTTGAGCAGCCAACCAAAATAGTTCATTTTCTTTTCTGTAGATGTTCTAACAGATTGCAGGGCTTGTGGTTCACTGTGCTAGTTTGTAAAAGGTGTTGTTTACAGAAGGCAAAGAAAAAAAAAAACCCACAAAACCCAGACAGTTGCCAAATAAAGTAAATATATAGCACAAATACTGTAAGGTGCTTTGCACCAGCAACCCAAGAAGGTGTTTAAAAAGTGTTACAAGGTTAAAAAGAAAAAAAAAAAAAAAACCAACAAACATATTTGCTAATTTTTAGTCCTGTTGAACATTCATGGAATTGTTAATATGACTTATATAGACCCACACAGGTTTTATTTTTGTGTCTTTAAAATAAAAGTCCAAAATATTTAAATTTTATGGTCAAATATGCAGTCAACAGCTGCTACTTTTTTCTTTATATATTAAATTTCTCATATGTCTTTTATTGTTCTAATGAACCTAAGCTTGTGTGACCTCCAGTGCATATTAGACCATTCACTGTATGAAAGAAAACATGTTGGATAAAATTTGTGCGTTTTTAATAAAATTAGAAAATCTGATGTTTAGATAACTTGTGTTTTATTTGATGTTTTAAGCAATTTTTGGAAATTGATTCTCTTGAGTAAAATAGCCCTGAGAAAGGATGATCCACTCTGCTGCTGATCCTGGGGAGCTCTTTTGCTCTGGTAGAAGTCTAAGCCCTGGTGTCAATGCAGACAGCGGCCAGAGGCAGCTCCAGCCTTTCTTTCCATCTCCAGGCTCAGTTGTTGAAGTCCAAATACCCTGTTCCGCTGTGTTTTAAATTTTAAAATTCAGGAATAATCAAATTATTTAGTTATTTGTGGTCTGTGCTAAGAAAGAACATTTGAAATGCTGATTTTATGCATAAACAAAAATGTGTTGTGAATGTAAAATGCTTGCAAAGATCTGGTTTGCAATTGATCCCGTTTTAGTTAATTCTCCAAAGGTAATTTTACTTTTTTTTTTTTTCTGATTGGATGGTTTGGACACGGCGTAACCTCAATGTCCTGAAAGTAATTTGAATCCTTTTTTCTTAGAGCTGAGGCAAAGTCAATGGTTTGATGGCGTTTGGTCGTTCTGAAGTTCTCTAAAGGGCAGCGGAGGAGAATATTTTGCTTTGCACTCGATACAGCCTCATTCTCTTGGAGAAAAATGAAACAAAAAAATCCTGCAGCCCTGCGAAATGCCAGATTTCACGTTTTAATTATCAATCGTGGCAGAATCCTGAATATTCGGTTCTTCAAAAGCAGAAGCCTCGCTGATTCCGAGAGGATTTGACCTGTGTGAGAGGCAGAGTCAGGTTCGGTTCTGGAAGGTCTCTGCTTTAGATGTGTTCCACCTGCTGGGGTAATGGAACGGGACGAGCTGTAATTGCATCTCTCCCTTCCTCTCCCGACTCACCGTGGCTTGGGCTGGCTTCTCTTTTATTTGATGGAGACACAGAATTTTATGCTAAACCCCAGACTTCCACATTCCCAGTGACTCCATTAATTCTCTCCTTGGACTGGGGGTGGGAAAAGAACCAACTCCAAATGCTTTAAAGTTGTGTAGTTTGTGATTTTCAATGGTGATTTTTGATTTTGTTCACTACCTAATTTCTATGCCCAGCAGAGGGGCCACCTAGATGAAGCAATAGTTCACTTTAAACACAAAATGTCTTATATAATAACAATATAAAGATAAAAACTATCTGCAAGGGATCTGTTAGTGTTTCTAAAAAAAAATTCATGCTTTATTAAATACAGGGGAGACTTCTTAAACTCCTGGACTCCGTGTCTAACTCATTTATTTGCCTTTTGTGCTATTGCCATGTTTTGTTGCTCTGGTTTGCATTAATATAAGCAGAGGAATGGGTGATTTATTTATTCCAAACTTCTACTTATCTGGGAAAGATAAATACTGCTGTTTGTGCTGCTGGGCTGGGCTGCTGCTTTATTGTTGAATCAGTGATTTTAAATGAGGGTTTCACCAAATAGGTTTGTTTTGTAGGAAATTCTGGGGGTTTCTTTCTTTCTTTCTTTTTTTCCTTCTTTCTTTCTTTCTTTCATGTGGTAACGAGCTCCTTGTACAGTTTATTCTGTGTTCATTTAGGCATCGACACGGCTCGGTTTAGGCCCGTGTTAGGCTCAGCTTAGGCCAGTGTTAGGCTCAGTTTAGGTTATAAAAAGCAGAGTTTGTCTTTTTGTGATGCTGCCATCCCTTCCCTGGGGCTTTGCCCGGTTTGGGGGAGCCCAGGAGCCGTTCCCATGGCCGAGGCCGAGCACGTCCCTCGCTCCGGAGGCCCCAGCCCTATGGAGATTGGAATTCTGCGCTCCTCAGAGCGAGCTCGGTGCGTCTGAAGCCCCTAATCCAGCAACAATTGCACAGTCAAAACTCCTTTTGAAAGCATTGTCACGTTGGGTTCTTGTAAGTCCTTGTTTACAAGAGCATTTCCATTGACTCCGGCGGCGCTGCCGGGGAATGGGTGGGTGGATGGAGGCTGTGGGAGAAGGGCCTGGAGGGATCCCGGCATCCCGGGCTCCTTCTGGGAGGCCGAGCAGCGCCCGGCTCGGCGTCCCTGCAAGGCCTCCCCACGAGCCTTTTGGGAAGTAACTGCTCTCTTTTGATCTCTCCTGCCTTTCCTGCTGCTGTTCCCGTGACCTCGGTGCCGTGTCCCAGCAGAGGGGACCCGGGTGATGTCCCTGCCCCGGCCTGGCCGCTCGCCCGGCTCGGGATGGCCGGGAATGCTCGGCCCTGGGAGGTGCCAGGCTGAAGATCTGTGCACAGCCACGTGTCAGACCCGCAGCAGCCCCTAGGAAAAGGGTTCCAGGCACATCCTGTGAGTATTTTCCGCGCTGAGCTGCTCTGTGGGAAGGGGATTTGTGCAGGTTGATCAAAGTGTCTGTGAAATGCCGCGAGTTTCCAGCAGCCAAAGCCCCGCTTTTGGCCCAAACCATCCCACACTGTCCCCACCGAGGCTCCTCTCTGCCCATTCCCTCCCTCCCCGGGCCCTGCTGGGATCTGTTTGCTCCGGCCTTTGCTTGGGGCTGGAAAGGGATTTGGGAAGATCTGTATCCCAGGAGTAAGGATGTACTTAAATGCTGATTTGTAGACAAATGATGTGTAATATTTTAATGCCTGCACGCAGGTGCTGAGCGATGGGTACAGGATACAAATGGATAAATAAATATAATTTTAAAATATCAGTGGTGATCTCCATACTTTTGCCATCCTAGGAAGTGGCAGATATTGCAGTGTCCCTTCAGGAATGGCTCCTTTTGCCATAGTCTGGATTTTTTATCAGGAATAACTGTGTTGTCTTTAAGCTTTGCGTGTTCTTACAATATGAAATAGAAGAATTTGCAATCTCCCTTTCTGTTCCTACCCCCAATAGAAAAACTTGCAATTACTAAGTTTATCTATTGATACATATCCTTCTATGCTGGTGAGCTGGGAACAAGGAATTGTGATGCTGGAGCAGGTTTTGGAAGGTCCTTTCTTTGTGTCTGCCATGGCACTGAGCTGCTCAGCATTCCTCATGCCAACAAAACACCCAGGGAGTTATAAATGAAATTAGTGGGTCCATTCAAATATATTTTGGTTATGAATCCTTCTGGGATTTGTTTATTTGCCGATAGCACTCGTGGTGGTTTAGCTACAGAGCGTGGGCTCGTGCTTTGGTGTGGTCTGGAGAGTTGTTCACTCAGGAAATGCAGAATTGTAATGCAGGAATTGGAGAGGAAACGCGGCCTGGTGGTGAGGTGGCCTCCAGATTCCTCAATCCATGTCCCTGGGGTTGCTGGAGCTGCAGCTGTGGGGTGTTCTCGGGTGCTCTTAGGGTGTCCCTGCGGGGCTGTTCCCGTTGGCACACGGGATCCCACGGGATCCCTGCTTGGGATGCAGTTGTTGTTTTTGCTGGCATCTCATGGATTAGTTCTGGGAGCATCCCCTGGTGACCCTGCTGGGACAGGGGGTGACTGGGCTCTCTTACACCTCCTGCTCCAGGATGTCACCAAATTCAGGGGCAGCTCTGCCTTGGTGCCTTTGGGCACTGTTCACAGTTTGGAAATTTTAAGAATTAGGGACATTTTTCCTGCTTGGTTTTACTACAAGCTCCCTTCCTGAGGAATCTGACTCTGCACAGAGGCTGCTGGGATCCCACGTGCTTTGGGAGGAAATCCTTGGCTCTGGGCAGAGTGGGAATTGTCACACAGCACAGCCTGGAACCCGGGCTGGAAAACACCCCATGGCTTCCTCAGAGCCGGAGTGAGAGGAATTCCCAGGGGCTGTGGGGAATTCCTGGGAGCGAAGCCCCTGGGAGAGGCTGCCTTGCACCCTTCCCTTGTGCCTGTCTCTGTGTTGGCATGGCTGTGCACAGGACAGCACGCATGTGGTTTGCTTGAAAATCAGACATTTTGTGCCTTCTAAAACCAGTTTTTGTCTAGTTTTTAGATTGCCTTTGGGTGGCCTTTAAAATTCTTATCTGCTGGAAGCATCTTTAGGCTGTGCATCTCTTCAGACACACTCTGTTCCTTCTATTTTTCAGTGTAGGAACAGTTAAAGGTTGATAAAATCTTTAAAACAATTGTGTTTTTTGAATGAGGGCTGGGTGAGGAACAGCAGAAGTACTCAAGTAAATAAAAGCACAGAAGAAAAATACTAATAAATATTTATAAGGAGAGTTTTTTTATGTACATAATCTAAATTTTATGTAATTTGTTTCAGTGGATGGGGTTTGTGTGCACTCTTTTCTGCTTCCCCCCCAGTTTTTTTCACTTCTTTTTTCTCTCCTTTTCATGGATAAATTGTGCTGCTGGTTTAAAAAGAAAATTTTAACTGAACCAGCATGACTGAAATGGAAAAGGTCAGTTTGGAAAAGGACATTTGCTCGCCCAAGCGTTGGCAAGATCAGCCCCAGCTCGTGGCTATTTTTGGCCAGCATGAGGCCCTCTCTATATGGGTCAAATTTTGCTGTTGATGAAGCAACTCAATTAAATTCAGCAGAGGCGACTCCAGGGCGGGTAGTTCCCGTGGATCTGGCTGGGAATCCCTCTGGAATGGGTGTCTGTGGGGCCGGGGACGGGCTGGGAGTCCCTCGCTGGTGGTGCCCGAGAGGTTCCACGTTTCCACCACCACCCTTCATTTCTGTGTTTGGGTGAAGGAGCAGCTCTGAGAGATGGATTCATATTAATGACCTGTAATTACACAGGCACAGGAGGATGACACTGCCCTTCCCTGCCAAAGCTTCCATCCAATGTGACAATTCCCCAAAAGCTGACGAGCTCCACGGATACAGCAGCAAAGGACGCTCAGTGGGAGAAATTGGAAGCCCTTTTCACAGCCCAGCCTGTCCCACGTTCCCTTGTTTATCTGCTCGGTGTTTAGGGCGTGATTCCCATCTTAGCAAACAGGCATGCAAATCAAAAAAGTAAAATGAAGAGGGAAAGTGCCAAAGAAGTGATGTCAGTGAGGCTGGTGGAGTTCCTAAACAGGCCGAGGGTTTCTCTGAACCAGACGTGAGGCATGAGAAGCCTTTCCTGGCCATCTAAAATGAAAATGTATCGATACCTTTTTTGTACAAATATTCCCCCGCTCGATTCTGAGTCCCAGGCACGGCGGCATGGTTGGAGGGCACGTGAACCAGAAATTAAAACCCAGCCCCGGAGTCTGATTTAATTACCCTGCTAAGTGAAAGGCAGAGGACAGAGAATAAACAGCGGCAAAGGCGACTCTGCGGGTGAAATATTTTAACAATCCCTGACTTTCACAGGCTGCAGTTGATGTTTGATGTGGCTTTGTATTGACTGCACCTCCTCCTGAAAAATTGTGAATTAACAGGTCCTGTGGCTGTGGGAGCGAGGTTGGGGTGACCCAGTGGTGTGGGGTCCCCCCACACCTGAGCACCCTTTTTGTTTTGCGCGGGTGTCAGTGATGGATGTGGGACACGAGAGGAACAGGTGAGCTCTGCCAGGACCCCTCGAGTTTACAGCTGCATGGACGTGGATTTTAATGCATTGCTGGATTTGGGATTTATATGGAGCAATTGTCCCATTAGTCTCAGTGGGTGAAATCCTGATCTCGGTGGCCTGAGTGTCAAAAACGCCGCGACTTCAAGGAGCTCATTTTTTACTCCAAAGGACTAATGCAACTCACTGTGTATTTTTTATTAATTCTACTGGGTATGTTTTATTTAACCATCACTAAAAGCCTCTCTCCCTTCATTAACAGGGCAATTCATTATTTGTGGGGGTAGAGAACATCCCTTTTTCACTCTAAGAGTGCAGAGGTTTGAAAATGCAATTATGCAGGGGAGCCTTGGCACCAGTTCTTTGGTTGTGCGAGTGGTTAGTTACTCATAAGTAACTGCACAGGTAAGCACTTGTTCCTGCTACTTAATTTTCCACGGATTTATTTCTCCAGGCTCCTCCCTTTGTTTATGGTGGCACCTGGGAACAAAACACCAACAAGCTCAAAGGGAAAAAAAAGGGAAAACCCAGAAGCAAAGCCAGGGAAGACACACTGTGCATGTCTCCCGGTTTATAAGTTTCCTGGTTTTTCAAACCATGTCTTAGGAGATAAATAAATGAATTAGTTTAAAAAAATCAGTGTTTAATTTCTCATTGCTGGAGCAGAGGCAAACTCCCATCACCGAACATGCAGAGCATTAGAGCCATCCATCCTGCCGTGACAAAATAAACACAAACTACAGAACTGAGTTGGATTTTATGCCGTTGTGTATTCTAAGGGTTTTGTGGGGCGGGGGNNGGGGGGGGGTTGCTGCGAAAATGTGCGTTTTCAGTAAATATTGGCTTTTATATCAATCCAGCTGTGTGCTGTCATCAAGGTGCCCAATGTCACCCGGGCTGGCGGGGAGGGTCACAGCGCCTTGAGAAGGGGAGGGCGATGTTTGGGCTTCCCGCCGCCTCCCTCTCGGTGCCGGCCGCGTTTCTCCCCGGCCGGCGGGAGCCGGGGCTGGAGGCGATGGGAATTCCTGATATTCCTCTGCCCTCTGTAGGAGAAGCGCCCGCATGAGCCGTGCTGAGGGCCGGGATCCGGCGGCATCCCGGCACCGCGCTCCCGGCACAAATCACCTCCTGCTCGTTTTCGTGGCACTTAAAGGCACGTCGGGGACAGGGAGGACAAGAAGGGGACGAGCATCAGCCTGCTCAGGTTCACAGGGGGCCGCTGGAACCTCCGCAGGTGAAATCCCAGCGCTGGGTGTGGGAAGCCCAAATCCCGGAGCCCAGGCGGGTCCCCTGCTCGCTGTGGGGTCTGGAGCTCAGACCAACATCTGCAACTCGCACTGGAGAGGCCGAGTGGGGCCCCTGCTCCCTTGTAACAAAATCTGTGCCAACCTGGACTGCCGTTCCCCAGTTCCAGGCAATTCCTTGAGTTTTGGGGCCACCCCAGTGCAGAAAGGGGCCGGGAGGGGCGGTCAGCAGCAAAACCGGAGCGGCTGTCCCTGGTAACGCTGTCAGCATCACTTGGCGCTGCTCCTCGGCCAGAGTCTGACCCCAGGAGCAGAAATTCCTGGATCCCCTGTGGCTGGTGTAACTCTGGTGTAACTCTGGTGTGCGAGGCCTGACCTGAGAACCCGGCTCTGGGATCTCACTGCTGTGAGAGGGACTCCAGCAGAGGCCGCAAAATATTTAACACGGGACGGGGAAAGAATTAATTCAGTCCTGCGCAGCTGGACAGGCTGAAGAAGTTCGACATTGACTTAAAGCAATAGCTGTCATTTTGTGCATTATTAACAGGACTTTGCTGCTGTGCTGCCGTTATCCGGCACCGTGAGACCCCAATTCCCACAGCCCCCTGTCCGCAAGTACCGGGAATGCCCCGTTAATGACGGGAGGCGGAGGCAGCGGGCGGGGGGCTCGGGGGAGAAATCGCTGTTTGTCACTGTCCCCCCTGGCCGCGCATCCCGGCCCAGACCCCGCCAGGCAAGGGGGGACACCCGCGGGGTCCCGGGACACGGCGATCTGGCTGGGACCCCGCCATCGCTCCCGGTTGGATCCCGGGATCGTTCCCGGTTGGATCCCGGGATCGTTCCCGGTTGGGTGCCGGTGTGGCCCCGCGATCATTCCCGGCTGGGTGCCGGCGAGGCCCCGCGATCATTCCCGGCTGGGTCCCGGGCTCGCTCCCGGTCGGATCCCGGCGGGAGCGGGGCGCACCCCCGGCCCCGCCCTGGCCTCAGGC
>VZRS01012683.1:8014-53753 GCA_013398055.1 Ifrita kowaldi
GATTTTTTTCTTTGGAAACCTTTTTTTTTTTTTTTTTTTTTAATACTACATCAGTGGACTCGATACAAGATACTGCATCTCTCTTCAGGTCTTCTCTGGCTTAAATAAAATTCCCTTGTTTCTGGAGGAATTTCTGGTTTCCCAGATGTAGGTTTACGGTGAAGTTATGCATCAAATTAATGTAACTTTATAAATCATTGCTTTAGTAGGTTAATTTCCAGTCACTTGAGCTGGTGGTTGTGACTCAGACGTGTTAAGGGAATGAGGAGGTGGAATGTGCTGGGTAAATGTTAATTGGAGAAGTGCTCCTACTGTGCTCCTTTGAAGTACTCAAGTTATGGAGAAAAGGAAGGATTTCCAGTTCTTTGATTTCGTATTTCATAGATGGCATACATAAATAGTAAAGTGTTTTGGTAGTGGGGAAACATACCTTCTGAGCAGGGAGAAAAGATAGGTGGTTTTCTTCCTAGCACTTGGGGGAAAAAAGGTGTAGATGTTCCATTAGTTTGGAAAAGGGCTGGGGAGTAATAGAAGTAAGGTGTAGTAAATATGCCATTGGAGCAGTGTGGGTTGGAATAAGGGGGCATGTTACAGGCAGGCAAGGTGTTCATTTCCCTGGCTATGTTTGATTAACTGCCTTTGTGTGGGTTTTTAACTGCAATTATGGGGTTTTTTTCTGTAGTACTTGAAATTCTAGGTTATTCTTGGTTTCTACGAGTTGCTTGAATAAGTAACTTTGAAAACACTTCGTTTACTATGAACAGATGTTTTTGTCACGAGGCTCTATTTCATTTTAATTCTTTTTCAGATTTAAGTCTTTATGGCTTTCTAAAATTGTAATGAAGAAGGATGTGGTTTCCAGTTGCTAGCCTAGTACTTTATGTATGCTGAGAGTCAGCTTTGGCAGAGTAACTTCTAAAAAGTAGTTGTGAAGTTGACATAATGTCTCTTGTAAGCTTAGTCAGTTTAAAAAATCTTTATGCATAATACAGAATATTTTTCTCCTGATTACAGAATGAGAAAAGAATTCAAGGAGATAATTATTTTGATTAATCAAAAGCTAGGAGCCCATAAATAAAATGAAAAAATTCAGGATTTGAGTCATAGATCAGTGAGTGTACTTGGTCTGTGTCTTTGGTTACAAGATCTATCAATGTATAGTTTTATTCAAGTCTGTTTAGGATAAAGCAATGAGATCCTATACTTTGAAGACTAAGGATTTGTGAAGTTAAAACACGAGAGAGGATTCTTCATTGCCTCTAATTTATAAAAATGTCATCAGCAGAAGTACGGAAGTGAACCGTACAAAAATAAATTTAACTGTATTTCTTTACACTGTTTAAAAAAGACAAATATGAATTACACTCTTCTAATGTTTTCTAGAAAAACTGGGAGCTAACACTGAGCTTTCAATTGCAGGGGGAGAAACACACCAAGCTTTCATATGGTGTTTCATTGGAATTTCCTGAAGCAAAAACCTGATCTCAGGGATTAAATTCATTAGAGCATCTTCTTTAAGAAGCCACATTTTAGAAAGGTAGCATGTACGTTAAACCTCTTAAGTTTTCATTTGC
The DNA here is from genome assembly GCA_013398055.1 of Ifrita kowaldi. Classification (NCBI taxonomy): domain Eukaryota; kingdom Metazoa; phylum Chordata; class Aves; order Passeriformes; family Cinclosomatidae; genus Ifrita; species Ifrita kowaldi. The sequence goes on from VZRS01012683.1 coordinate 9,589, forward strand.
CTAACGCAAAGACTTAATATCTACTTTTCAAAGCTGTTGATCTATTTTTGCCCAGGTTTTGGAGCCACTACTTTGGAGGAGTGCAGTTATTGTGGTGCTTTGATTGGAATCAGTCTGAGTGCTGAAGCAAGTGTGACCTGTGTAGATAGTGCTTTGATTTCCTGAATATCTTGGGTGCCTTCAGGTGAAGGAAAAGGAAGAAGAGAATAAAAAAGAAAAATAAAAACCTGAGATAGGTAAGTTTAGCTGAAGGGTGCATATCAGAGTGAAGTAGAAGACACTGAAGGAGTGCATTTGCTGCTTGTAGGGGAAAAACAACTCATGGCTTACTTAAATCAAGTTAGAATTGAAGTGATTTGTTGATTTATTGATAACTTGTAATTAACTGTTAGTCCATGAACTATACATGCAGGATTAATAGCAGCAATATAACAGATAAATGACTACTGGACCCTTACAAAACCTTAGTAAACACCTTCACACACCTAAACACACTCGTCTAGCACCCCCCTACACACACCCCCAAATTTGCAGGTAAGTGCTCACCCCTGTCCCTTTAACAGGAGGTTTCAGTGGTATGAGCCCACCCTTCTCAGAGTATGTTATCCTGTGTGCATCCCTCATCTTAGGAACAGCCCAGGCAAGAATGAGGCTACAGCATCCACATCTCCTATCACCCATGAATCCACCCAGCTGTTGGGGCAGGACCCCAAAGGTGACCCCTGAGCAGTGACCTGTGTTTGTTGTACCCTGTGCTCTCAGCTCACTGCCAGGGGAGAGTGTTCCCTCAGGCCTCCACAGAGCTTGAGGTGCCAGGGGCACCTTCTTGGTATCAGACCAGGTTTTCACTGCTTTTTTTCTCCCTGTTAGAAATGTTAGGGGTTTTTATATTTGATTTTTAAGCTGACTCTTCTTCCCCAGCTGAGGTCTCTTGGTAACTGCCTGATAACTATTTCATGTGGCTGATGGTTATCTTCATTTTCAGACAATCTCAGCAGATTTTGAGCAAACACTCTCTCAGTACTGGATGTTTTGTTCACACACATTGCACTTGTATTTCTATTATAGCAGCTGATGTCCAGGATTTTCTGCCACATTGTACTCCATGTAGGTTTCCCCCATTATTTGGAGGTGTTTCTTGGGATACAAGGTATGTTGATAAAGGAAGGGACAAAATCCTCAGAAAAAGTGTTCCTGTTTGGAACCCTATTTTGAAGCAGTGAATGATGAATACTGGGGAATCCTATTTGGCCTCAAACTGTTTGTGATAGGCCAGAATATATTAAAACTTACAAGTTTTCTAATAATAATAATACATAAAATAAGGAGGTTTCATTGTTATCATACTAATAAATCCCAATTCATGCATTTGTTTTTCTGCATTCTGTAGGCATTCCTTACAATTTGCACAAGTTGAAGAGCAACTTAAAGTTGGGATCTGCACATTAATGTGTGACTTCTCATCATTGATTTATTCTTTTAGCAGTACACCCAGTTTGTGTGAGTACACTAAGAAAACAAGTGTACAAGCAAAAAATAAAACTGCCCTTGTGCATCTACCATGAAAAATTCCATACTTCTTATCAAATATAATTTCTGGTTTCATAGATGACAAAACTACAGGGACAGAAATACATTGGATACATTTCAGCAGCCTTCCAGTATTAAAGGAGCTGCAAAAGAGCTGGTGAGGAGCTTTCTAAGGGCTTGTAGTGACAAGGGATGATGGCTTTAAACACTCAGGGGTGGGTTTAGATTAAATAATAGGAAAAAAGTTAGTCTCTGTGAGGGTGGTGAGGCCCTGAACAGGTTACCCAGGAGAGCTGTGGATGCCCCATCCCTGGAGAAATGTTCAAGGCCAAGTTGGATGGGGCTTGCAGCAACCTGGTCTAGCAGAAGGTCTCCCTGCCAGTGGCAGGGGGTGGAAACAAGGTGAGCTTTAACATTTCTCTCAACCCAAACCATTCTATGATCCTGTGTATAAAATACCTCTTTTTTAGCCAAATTAACAACGGAAAAGAAGTTATTTTACTTAGTACATGCATTAGTTTAAATGGTTTGAATCTCCAACGCTGAACTTTTTACATCTGAAGTAAAGCACCCTAATATTAAAATATCCCTTGTTCTGTGGAAATACTAGCCAAAATGAATAATTTACTAAGGGAGTCTACTGGGCAACAGGCCTAAGAGGTAGCAACTTAGAGTTTTTGTTGATGGTGGAATCATTGTACTACCTGAGGTTTTTTTCTCCCTGGATTTTTTTCCTCCCAGAGTTGTTTTCTCCCTAAACTGAGACACTGGTGGTTGTATGCAGTGCCCATTATTTTAGCCATTCCATCATCTTGTCTTCACGAAGTGTGTATTGCTGTAGCATTCAGGTGCCAGGGGCATCAGTTCTTACCAAAAACTACTTAAGGAATGTTTTGAAGTCTCCCATTTATTTTTCTACCATGCATTCTATTTTTAGTTTTGTGAAAATCTATTACTTAATTCCAGTTCTAGGACTATTGATTGCGGAACTTATAATTTGATGCAGAGCTTATATTTGTTACAGAACTGTTGATGTTATTTCCTAATGTCAGTTGCTTTCACTTCTGTAATTAAAAATGTAATTCCCATCAAGTACCACTTCAGATTTGGTGGTTATATTCCCAGTCAATATCTTTTCTGACTCAAAAGCAGGATGGCCAATCTTAGAGTAATATTGCAGTTCTGAGGCAGCAGCTGTAGTGAGCTTTACTTGGTAAACTAATGCTGAGCTTCATAGGTAGCTAATTTCAAAATATAAGCCAAAGTCATAGCTCGGTATCTGCTTAACACAGGTTTGTATAGCATCTTGTCCATGCCTGACTTTTTGTCTGTGATTTTTTTTTTTTTTTGACTTGTTTCTGAATTTCTAAAAGAATAGCTGAGCTGGAGCTACTGCCAAGAGATTTTGTTAATCACATCTCAAACAAAGCATTCCTCAGATGATTTTGCCTCCAGGATTCAACTTCGAAGGCATTCTCAGGGAGAGCTGCGGTGCTGTCACAGCACTGTTGAGTCAACAGATGTAGAGCACTTGTTTGATGCATGGATGACTGATCTTCGATTACCACCTTTCACAAAACAAACAAAAACATCTGTTCTTTTATTTATCTGAGCTTTCCAAGTAGGAGTGTACATTTTTCTTTTGTTTATTTTTGTTGTGTGTGTTCTTTTTCCCTCCTGACTCACTGAATCTTCATTGTATGGAAAGTGAAACTTTGAGCACTGAATGGATTGGGTGTTTGCATCTCTGTTCGGGATGTTTTACAGCATGGTGGCTGGTATTTTTTGGTACCTAAAAGTTTATTATTCCTTAGAAGATAGCTAAGCAGAGAGTTTTAAATTAAATTCTGTCCCAAAGATATGGCATTAAGATAATAGTATGATTATTTATTAGCCTATGTTTGGAGCAGACTTAGTTGTTCTGCTTTGGGAGAGAATTCAGGTCTATGAACCCAAAGGCCTCTGAAGTGTTTCCCTGCAGAGAGTTAGTAAGTCCTCACAACTATAAAATTACTCAGTCCCTGCACTCCTTTCTGGCATTTTCTGTGGGACAGCTTGGCTTTGTTATACTGGCTCTCCTCAATCTCTGAATAGCCGCGTAAAGACTGTGCATCATTTTAGAAGTCTTGAGAATTGAAATCAGAGCCCCTTAGCTGTAAAAAGGATCTGAGAGTTAGATCACAGAATGGCTTGGGTTGGAAGGGATCTTAAAGCTCATCTAGTTCAATACCCCTGCCATGGGGAGGGACACCTTCCTCTAGAGCACCACCCTGAGTACTGCAGCAATACAAATGCTTCTGTGCACCTACTTGTTCAGCCTCTGCTTCTGAGTATTGCTGAATAACTCCATTTAACTGTACTGTAAATATTATTTGTTTTCGAGCAGTTAACCATCTTGAAAACACATCAACATGACTTAGTAAGTATAACACTTGATGAATTCACAAATGAATCTTGGCATAAGGCAAATGCATTTTAACACTGTGGTTTGTATGCATGCTCCCTGCGTATTTATTTTCAACTTCCAGTTGATTAGCTGCTTTGTCTTGTGTGCAGAAATGGCCTGTTTAATGCAGTGGGAAGTCGAGTAGAAGCCAGCATTTGTTAATAGATGCTTTGAATAGGCACAGTCAGACATTTTAAATTATTCTAACTGAGCAGGAATTCTAATTTATTTCTAAAGATAGAAGTACAACAACCCAATTACCTAGTTTCCTCACAGAGTGTAATGAGTACAATTAGCATAAAATTGGTCTATAAATTTAATGGGCAGTTTCTTGTGTGGACATTGAAAACACTAGTAAAAATGTGGCAAGCTATATTAGAGTCCGTATAGTAACTTGTTCCCATTGGATGCGTCCTTGACAGAAGGCATTACTGCAAAATATCAATCAAATCTGTTCAGTACAAGGAGTTTCTAAAGTATTGGTTCAAACAGGCATGCCAGTAGGTTTGAAAGTGCCTTCAATAAGAGAATCTTTTTGGCTGGGTTGGCAGTAGGGTTTTTTACCTTTTAAAGATGGTATTCTGACTATGAGTTCAAATTTATAGTATATGTGAGGATGTGGCCAGTTCTGTGTGTGTAGCCTCATAAGAACAGTTGGATCAGTTGTTCTAAATGTAGACTATACCCACAGCTGATAATAAAGATAATAAAATACTGTTTAATACTCTTGAAAGTAGAAAGGGTGCTGGAGTCCCACAGCTGATTTAGAGGTTCTCAAATCATGATTCTGGCTGGTGCCAGCACTTGTGCAGTTGGTTGGATGTAACCAGCTGTGGGGCATTTCAGAAGTTCTCGATGATGGAACCCAAAGGATAATTTTCCCTCCCTTATACAGCTGATTTGTTTATCAAGAGAAGTTCTTTATGTGGATGTATTTTCATCTAGTACAGTAAACTGAGACATAACATAAGTTGCAGTGACCTGCTGGGACTAAAGTGGTGACAATGCTGTGAGAGAGAACACATACTTAGGAGAACATGAGGTTTCTTCTGCTTTGTCTGTCCCCTAGAGAGTGAATAAACAAACAAAAAACCCAACCCTGAGGCTTGAAGATTTGGACCAAGTTCTTCAAAGTATATTTTCATGATGGATTTTTGATTTCACCCTAGTGCAAGCTGACATTACTGGAAAGAGAGATAAATGTAAAAGACTTTTCTCTAAAACAAACTCACCAATCATGAAAATGCTTTAATTCCTTCAGGAGTACATCCATTTTAAAGGTACTTTTATTGCATTATTCTGTTAAGTACAATGAATAAAATTATAGCTGCGACTGTGAAAATAGCAAGTTATTTCTTGTGCATTAGAACAGCAACTCTCTTAGGGATTTATGCCCTACCGCACTTTTCCCTGTCTGATAATTTCATACAGCACTTGCCTGCCTTCCTCTTTTGCCTTATCACTGAGCAAATGAAATAGTTTGCAGGTTCTGGGCTGCTTTGGAGAGCTGGTGGGCCACTGTGTGTACTCTGTGACTAGCAGGCTGCCAAAAAAACCCAGGCAGTGTGTTCAATTTATTTGGTTGTAGGGCCATTAAAAGATGTATCTTTACATTTGTAGGCTTTAACTCACGGCAATGTAAATTATTTTATTAAAATATATTAACACACAATTAACAATTCTGTTCCAGGTTAAACTCAAAGAATGTTAATCCTATGGGATTTCTAACTTTGGTTTATTCAAGAAACAGTATTTTAAAGTAGGTATTAAAAAAAAATGAGCTTTTTTAAGTTCCTGAACTCAATGTGAACCCCACAGCGAGGGGAGAAAAGCGTGGAGCACTCCATTGCTGGCCTCCCTCAAACTGAGCTGTACTCTGCTAAAATAGAAGTTCTTATGGAGGAGAAGTGTCCTTAGGTCTTTTGTTCAGAGAGAATCACAGAAAAGATAGGTCAAAGTTTTAAATAAATCTCTTGGGGCAGTGTATTCGTATCTTGCCTGGTAAATCAGTGCATCTCTCTTCACTAGTAGCTGAAGATTAAAGATCTGATTCTCTGATAAGGGTCTTTTGGCAGTAGAACTAATAAGAAATAAAATATTTTGTTGGTCTGTGTGGGAATTTGGGTGTGTTTGACTTGGAATGTGAGAACTGCCTCACTTAATCCTGATTATAGGAATAAAGTTATTCACAGCTAGTGCAGGAAGGGGCTCATTTTTGTGGCTGTGCTCACGGGGGTAACTGCTCCTGAGCCCCAGCAGTGTTTCAGGGCTGCCCTCACTTCTGCAGGCAAAAAAATTGAAAAAAATTGAAAGTTCCCATCTCTGGAAAGATGGTCAAGCTGGATGGGGCTCTGAGCAACCTGATCTGGTTGAAGGTGTCCCTGCTCATTGCAGGGAGGTTGGATTAGATGGCCTTTAAAAGGCATTTAAACCCAAACCATTCTATGATTCTGTGATCTTACTAAAGTGGAAATTGTAATGTATTTCTCCCATAAAATGCTTTGTGATTGACAAACTAGGACTAAATGTAAGCACAAAGCAAACCCCTATTTCCCAAGAAGTTTCAGAAGCTAAAAATATACATATGTGTAAATTTGGAAGATGGCTGCAAGGTCAGGTAAGTAGAGCAACATTATTGCTTGTAAAAATAATTGTGTTGATTTTCCTCTTTGAATTTTTTTCAGCACAGGCTTTTACCATCTATTGGAAGCAGAACACTTGTGCTCTGAAATGAATAATTAGCTGTTGAAGTAGGTCTGTACTGTGTCAGTACTGTCTTCCACTTGCCTTCTCTTATGTAACAGAGAAATTAAAACTAAAATGGGGAAAAGTTACTAAATCCTGTACAGAGGTTTAACTTTTAAGTGAAAATGGGATTGGGATGTTAGGAAGATGCTGCTTGGGAAAGACACCTTTCCAACTAGTGTTCTCCTAGTAATCATGTTTTCAGCAGTGTTCTTGCAGAACTGAATTTCTGAGCATAGTTCATTTAAAAAAATAATAGTGATTAAAACTCTAATATGGTGCCATTAACTGACAATTTTTGTGGAATGGTACCATGAGAAGCAAATCATGTAATAAGTAATAATCATATAATAACAGTAATAAGGACATTAAATTCAGCATTCTATGAACCATATATGGTTTGAATTTTAGTAAAACCTGCACATTTCATTTTTTATAATGTATTTTGCATAAATGCTGAGTGCGATTACTCTTTTTTGTCTATACTTGCAGCTGTTGTCACTTGTATTAAGCTGTTTTGCAACTTGTCCAGCTCTGTGGAATACAGCTAACTGTATGTTGCTGTCTATAATTAACTGTTTTATTAAAAGGCATAATTATTTATTAAAAAAAACTATTAAAATCCCTGTTCTGGTAAAGTTTACTCAGCAACACAATATAAACTGACCACAGGAGAATGAAGTCCATGGTGGAAAGGAAATGTAATTTGGAAAGGTACAGCTCTAATAGCGGAATGTGTGTGATAACCATGAAGGCCTGCCTCTTTCACTGAGAACTGGAACAGTGAAGACAAGGGAAGGAAACTGAGGAAAGAAAGATAGCTCATAACCTACATGTTGAAATTCACACTCAAAACTAATGAGAGAGACAGGTTATTACCAGCTCAAGATTTTAAAAAGTGAAGTATCCTATTTTTCACTAACCTTCTTTAGTAATTTAGATTGCATGTGTATTTTTCCATGTCACCTTTTCATGTCCTGCCTTCCCCTTTATGTACTGTAGATAACTCTCTGCTAGTTTTTCATTGCCAAGCTCCGTTACCTAGAGGTACTCAATTATATAATCACAGTGGTGTCTTTCTTTCCATTTACTGAATGACAGAGTGCATATCATTTCTGCATTGATTCATATGTTAGGTTGCCACAAACGCTTAGGCTTAAGACCTTGACATTAATTCCTTCTTCACAGCCATTTATGTCAGGAAAACTCAATTGTTTGAGCACTCCTGGAAAGTACATGCAAGAAGTGCCCTGATATCATTAAATCAAATTCACTGTATAATATGAGAAGGAAAAAGGTGCAAAGTGAAGATAAGTGGCTGCAGATCTGGAGTGTGGTTCGACATGGAGATAAGCCTTGATGGCTGCTTGAGCTCAGGTATTTTTATTGCTTATGCAGAAATCAGTTGCATATATAATCTGACAGCAGGTCACACAACAGTTTAGCTGGAACAGGTCTGGAACTTCGACCTCTGGATTGCCAAGCTACTGCAGTTGGTGTTTTCCTTTGCTGCAGGCTTTTGTTAGTGTTTTTTAAAGCAACGGGTATAGCTACAAACAGTGAAACTGTGGCCAATATGTAAATGATGATGTTGTTCTAAGCGGTCTGAGATAGTTGCAGGGATGGAAGTTTTGGCTCCTGATGAGGGAGCCTCTGCAAAGGAAAGGCAGAAGGCACAAAGAATTGAGGAACGAATCTTAATCGTACTTTCTGTCTGCTCCTTGTTGCTCAGGCCCTGAAGTGCCAAGGTTGCTAAGTGGCTTGAATGTGTCTGAGATGGCTTGGTTTTTTTTCCCAAGTGGAATAAAAACAGTTCAGAGCAGCACATTTGTTATAGTTCTGTGTTCAGTTGGAATGCAGAAGGACTTCTGAGGGCAAAACCCTTGTTTTGGGACCTGACTCAAGAAAGCATTTTTGCTTCCTCTTCTTGTTACCAAAAATAAAAAGCCTTACTAAGCTAATGATGTTTGCAGCTATGCCAGAGAAGCTGTATTGCTTCCATTGCTTCCATGTGATTGCACAGAGTATTGACAGAGAACACTAGGAAAAGGACTGTGAAACACAGGGCATTTGGAGAGGAGAGCTCAGAGGGCACCACAGGCTAAGCTAAAGCCTGAGATACCAGTTCACGTAAGAGTCAGAGACTTTCAAATCTGAAAATGAAAAGCCTAAGTGTCAAAGGTGAAGGCATGGTAAAAGCAGCTTGTCAAGGGTGGGGTGGTCAGTAGCTGGATCCCCAATACACCAAAGAACTCAGGGTGACAAGCAGGAAAAGGGGTACTGTCAAAAGCATCGACTATGGTTTCAGGATCAGAGACAGAGAGAGGAAAACAGGTTTATAGAACAATATGAAAGATAGGATTTAGCAACAGCTTCGCTAAAGGAGAAGTAGGTTTGAGTGTTCTAATGATGGGAAAGAAGAACAAGTTTGAATGAGGGGAAGGGGATCTGACAAACTTGAAACTTTCTTTTTGTTAGTTAGCTGGAGGTGACAAGGCACACCTTCATTTCTGGTGCTAAAAATGGGAGCTTGGAGTACAGCCAGCAGATATTTAGATCACTCAAAGGCAGAAATGACTTTTGGAAATACTGAGAATAGGTGATGTCATTTAGGTGAAAGAGACAAAGTGCACCAAAAGAGGCTGCAGGAAAAGGAAATCTCTCTTTTTATCAGCTTATTCAATCAGATTAAGTTTTAGGAGGAGAAGTAGTTATTGCTTCTCCTTTCTTCTTTGACATTATATAGATTGATAGGTGCAGTCATTGAAAATATTTTAAAAGTTATTATGAAGATAAGATTTGGCCTTTGTCATCCTGGTCACTCAGATATGTCAAATTTCAGTGAAGGAAAGGAAAAAGTACATTGTAGATTGAAAAGGATTGGAAGTAGTAGAGCAACAGGAATTACTTTGCTATACAAAACACTGAAAAAGTTTTGGAGAGAGGTTGACTGGAACAGGTTCAGTGATGAAGGTGAGAGGCTGAAAATGAGACGAGTTGGTGTGGGGAGTGGTACAGGCTGACTCCTACACTATGTGAAATTCACGGTCAGCTCAGTATTTCTTGGCACTGTGAACAAGGTTGAGTTTTAATGCCTAGGAGGTGAGAGGAAAATAAATTTCCTCTCCCAGAGAGGATGAAAACCAACTCCTGTGGCTGCTGCTACCTGCCAGAGAGTGAGTAAATCTGCAGCCGTTGTAGACAAGAAGTCAGATGCAGTGCCATGGCAACTGCTCTGAGACCAAGCAAGTCTGCCTCTCCTTGCTTTCTTATGTTATGCTTTTTCCATCCCATTGGTCTGAAAGGTTATTTGTCTTTTCTCTCCCTCCCCCCCACTAATTGCTTGCTTTGATAATAGTGCATAAATATGAGGAAAGACATCCAAATTGTTAAGGAAAGATAAGAACGCAGGGATTAAATCACTTGAGAAGGCATCAACAATACTGATTGTTTTTAATGGACAGATGAGAAGGTATGTTACTGTTTTCTGAATAAAACCTTTTCCTCAGCACATTAGCAAAATAAAGTCTGTCAGTAGGATTGATTTAAGGATACAGATGAGGAAGTACTTCAGGATATCATCTTATTTTATGTTGGCAGCTTCATACAATACAGTCCATTAGTTTTTGAAGGCTCTGGTGGGGTCGTGCTGGCTTTAAAGTTTCTCAAGAGTTTTCATGCTGATTGGTAAAACTTTTTGTGCCTGGGGCCTTCAGGAGCTCGATGTCTGTCTTTGGGGCAGCACCTCTTAGGGACATCCTTCAGAATACTGGAGAAGCCTTAGTAACTTCAGTAAAGACATTTAATCTTGATTTGAGAGCTCAAACGCCAGAGAAGCTATCACAGGCCTTATTTGCAACGGGTAATTATTCACAATTTTAGAAGGTGAACCTTACTTTCAGCCTTAAATCTGGAGTTTGCAGCTGTTGCATTGATTATAGATTGCTATAATAATAGCCCTTCAGAGTAAAAACATACCCAAGAGTGAATGGTGATCAAATTATGTTTTAACACACTTGGATGAAAAATAAAGTAAATGTCTTTAGAACTGCTTATTCTTTAAATAGCATTTAATTGAACTAAGGACTGTATATTTAACAGGGAATATATTTTTACCTGTTTCCCCTCAATTTTTATGCTTAATGTCTTTCAATTTTTTGAGGGAACTTGATGACTTTTTTCCAGAAGAGATTCATTTAGCTAAAGACATTTTTTTTCTTTTATAGTTTTACTGACTGTAGATATGGTACAGAGTAGATAACATTTGATGCAAAGAATATTTAGGTATGATGATTATGTAAGTGAGAGGTATGGTTGCACAACCTGATGATGTGAAAACCTGCTGTCCACCATTTTTAATATGCATGAAGTTCCATAGCATGCTATGTTGTGAACTGATCACAGAATAAATGCTTTGATGACAGCACAACTGCATTCTCAGGACCAAACGGGGCTTGATTTCACCAGTGTGAGAAAGAAAATACACAGTACAGAAGTTCTTGGAGCAGCTTTCCAGTTCAAAAGCCCTTTGGTAATGGTGGACAGAAAAGCAGCAGTAGAACCAAGTGAGACTTTACACTTCTGCAGCACAGCTAAGCAATGAGCCAGCCCTTAGTGTTTTAATATGCATAAAGTATTCTATGGTTTAATGAGATCTTGAGCTTTGGCTCTGAAGATTGTTAGTGCCCTGGTGAATAGCCCTTCAGACTTCAGGCACACAATGAGAATTTGCTTCCTCTTCCAATTCTTCAACTTCTTGGATAGAATTTATTATTTCCCTAAATATAGGCAGCTGTCAAAATTCATTATATATTATAGTACCCCTTTTTGCTATTTTTAACTCCATCTCATTAAGTGGATTACATGGTTTCCTTCAGTAATTAAGTGCAGATTAAATATTATATTAAAAACATAAGAAATGCCACTTTTTCAACTGCCATTACGAAATTTTTAAAGGCAAAAGAGCTACTCTGATGTTTTTTTCCAGAAATGCTGATCAATAAAATAAATATATCTTGTCCTTGCTAATGTGATTGTAGAGTCAAAAATGTCAAGATGAAATGTGCTCTGTTCTTTCCCACTTAAATTCCATTCAAAGATAATACATTTTTTGCCTATTTTATCCTTTCATTCTTTGGGTAATAATGACTTCCTTCCAAGAATTTTGTTGGGTATGGGTTATCTGGACACCAGGAAACCTAAATATTAGTAGAGTCAGGGAACAGAGAAAAAATGTAAATCTAGTAGGGGCTTGCATATTAATTTGGTAAATATTTGCTTTATTTAGTAATAAAATAGCATTTCTATTTCCACCAGCTACATAGAGTCAATCCATGAAAATTACTTTTAAAAATTCTTCTGCATGTTTTAAAATTTGATCAAGACAAGCATTATGGACCCAAACCTTTCTTCATATGTACTTGCAGAGTCCCAAATCGAAATTCAACCTCTTTCACATCAATCAATTAAGAGTCTCTATAGAAATAAGAGAGATATTTGTTCATCCAGGGATTTGATTCCCACCTAAGACTTGCGTCACCCTTGAAAGCACCTCTCTGCTTTTACTGCCCATAAGGCAGTGCAAGGCAGCCACTCTCCAGCTCCAAGTGCCCTGTTAATGCCTGAAGTTGGGGGAAAATAAAGTTGGTGGTCCCCACTGAGCTCAGTGTAGCCAAACTGCTCAGTGTAACTTGGCCCTGTGTCTTTGGAGTTGAGCTCTACCTTCGCCTCCTGCTTTTCTTCAAGTTTGGTTCAGGTATGGTTTAAGTATAAAGTAAGTGTATGTTGTTAATTATCTCAATCTGGATCCTAGAGAGATTTCTTTGGGTAACACTATTGCTAATTCTAATTCATCTGATTTCAAACTAAGTCACCAATGCATAATTTCTAAGAGCTAAATTCTGCTCCCCAGGTTGGGATGTAGTGACAATCAGCCCATTCTGTCACAAGTGGTCAAGTGAAGCCACAGCATTTTCTGGAAAAGAACAAAAAGCAGCCATCATACTACCCTTATGCACCTGAGCAGCTGCATTAGACTTAGCCATTATCAAGTCCTTAATGACGGCAATTTATCAAATTAGCCTTAAAATAATACATACCTTTTTCCAAATGCTATACCATTAGCATGCCCAATTTTGACTGTCTTTATCAAATAGTAAAAAGCTTTCTTTAAAATAAAACAGTCTTTCCACTCACCTCCAAAAGGTGAAATGAGTTTGATATATTCTGCATTTTCATTTTGTTTCATATGAATTGAAAAATATTAAAATGCACAAAAATATGTTTCCCTGATTAGCTTTTTAATCTGATTTCTTGCTAAAAGTGATTATTGCACACGCAGTCCCACTCAGATTTGTCATTCATGATAAAATAGCCATAGTTTAGCATGACAGGAAAGTGGCTGAATTTGAGTGTATATGTGAAGAGTTAGATATTTCAGCAGGAAAGAATTCTGTCTAAAGAACAAGCTCAGGTTAACTCTGCTAGAGCCAGACAAACCAGCAATGTGGAATGCTTGTTGCAACGCATTGGTTTATATGGAAGATGATACTTTTTCTGAAAACATGAAATGGTGTTCCAAAGTATTATCACTGAAAATACATTCCCTGCTCTGCCCAGCTGATGCTAGTATCTCTGAAAGTGCTCACCAAGTAGAAAATTAATGAATATATATATATTTATGTGTGTATGGTTTATATATAAGTCTTTTGAGAGGGCAAGCCTTAGGCACAAGAAACTACTTACATCTTTGTTGTTTTCCAAAGCCTTGCAGACTATGCTGACCTAATAAGTCAGAATTGTTCCTTCTTTTCTGACAGTGGGGATAGAAAGAAAAGAGACTCACCTTCTGATTCAATTGCTTTTCCTACAGCACTGAAGTAGGAAGGAACTTTCTCCTAGTTTGATGCCGTCTGGCAGCCTCAGTTCCCCTCTTGCTGGAGACCTAGAACCTACTCTGATTCCATATTTGCAGCCTATTATCCTTCTTTCATATTTCTGGGTTTTATAACTATTGCAATATTGGATCTTAGGATCTAGATCGAAATCTTACTATTCTGGGCACCGTGAAAACAAGTACAAGAACCAGCTCCCACCCTGAGTAGTCTTAAAATACAATCTGCTCTTCTGCAAGCTTTAAATTCTGTAGGCTGTGTCTGTGTTAGCAAACAGTGTGGAGCAGTGGATGTGGATGTGCAGGTACTCACTGTGTGGGTTTTGAAGGGATGAGGGGAGGCTTTACATCAGACTAGTTAAGATCTCATTCTGTGAACTAAATGCCAATTAATGGTGCATTACCAATTAAGTTTCACCATAAGCTAATCGAGTTAGTGCACATCAGAACTGGTCCACAGTGTGAACCAACTCAGGTAAAGGGGGACAGTGAGATTTGCTTTGAAAAGTACATTCTTGGGCACAAGGGGCAAACCCAGGACTTTTTGTGTGAAAGTCGCTGTTGTAGTAGCGCAGACGTGATTGGTGTCCAAGACATACACATGCAGAGTGCCTAGGGAATCCATGTATCTAAATGGATCCAGTTGAAACCAGTGGCTTAATATCTTCTGGTAATGCTTGGTTTCTATGATTTTCTGTGCCCAAAACACAGGCCTTAATGACTTACTCACACAACACTCACAAGTTTTTTGTGTGTGACAGTGCCTGCCTTGAGCACAACTCAAGAAACACTGTTAGAGCAGAGGGCTGAAATATATCCCCGTAAATACCCAAACCACTCTTGCCTTTTGTGTTGCTCCTGTTTGCCCCAGACCCCCAGATAATTTTAACAAGATATCTGAGAGTTTACCCCAAACCTTCTGTTACCCAACACATAGTTTAGTGCTTAAACACTCAACTTTTGTCCATCTTCAATCCTTTTAATCCAACAGCAGTTGTTAAAAAGCTGTAAGACTTAATGCTGAGACGAAAAAAGAGCAGTATATAGTGACCCAGAGATATCAAACCAGCCAGCTTATGCTAAACATAATGAAACTGCATAAACATGTTGGGTAACTAGAGTAAACATGCACAAAGAAATATTTCCAATATTCTTTTCTCTTCTTACTAATTATTGGACTGTCCAGTAAAAAAAGAACAGTAGCTGGAAAAATTCAGTGCCAGGGCTTACACTGGAAATTATCAACAATTCACCCCTCATGTGGTTGCAGATATAAGGCCAACAAGAAATAAGAAATAATGGTCTTATTTACCAAAACGTAGGGTTTCTGTTGGCTCTGTATGTTTCTGTTAGCTCTGTATTTGCTGTTGCTGCACTAAGGACACTATTTCAAGACTGTTGGTTTGCAAAATACGATACTTTCGTTTTACCATTGCTCATGTAAACTGGATGTTCTACTGATGATGCTTTAAGGATAAAATTATCTCTGGCAAAAGCAGAATAATATAAGAAAACTCAAATTGATTATACTAACTTCAAATGGTGAAATATGGTTTCAGCCATTACAAATAGAATTTCTTATGAAGCTCACTATGCTTCAGAAGCAGAGTTAAAAGTAAAAATTTATGATTTAAAGTACAACATGGCTACTTTTTTTTTTTTTTTTGAAGTGCAGCATAATCTTGGGAATTAGGGAAACTTCTAGGTGGTGCTTCAGTATCACGGCTAGCAAGGCTCCTATCCCTACCCACCTGCAGAACAGAGCTTGGCACCATTTCCCACAGGAAGCTTAGCCAGCTCTGTTAAATAAATTGCAATAGTATGGTTTTAAGCAGTATGACAAAACTTAACACCTACTCTTGCAGTTAATGTAGGGTACAGTCATTTTGAAAGAATAAAGTATTTGGGGAGCCCGTAACTCAAAGGGTTGAGCTGGTTTTGCTTGTAACATCAGGGAAGCAGCACAGGTCTCGTGAGCTGTGGCTCTGCTGGCTCAGCTTTATTTCTGAGAAGTCTTAAATGTAGTTTTCTCGTGCTCTGCAAGACTGAATAGGGTATAAATATAGTCAAATATTAAGCCATTAAAGCTGCAAAGCTGTACAGTCAGGTTCATTTTCTTGGCTTAAAGCACTAGTGCCCTGTGCCGGAGCTCACAGTCTTCTGAGTCTTGAATTATGATTTCTCAGCACAGAGCTCCAGCAGCACACAACCACCTCCCAGGGCTATATTTATAGGGCTTGTGCCCGCCCTGCAGCTACAGCTGTTTGGAGGAGGTTAACGAGCACTTTAGGTTGAGGTAGTCCCAATTGGATTCAGGTGTAGAATCCTGGTCTTGAGTGAGAGTTTGGCTAGTGCACACCATCAGGGTTTAAATACATATTACTACAGTGCACAGTTGAAATTTGAGATGCAAGGCTATAGTGGCACAAAATGTAGCAAGTTATGTCTGATGGAACCTCTGCATGGTGGGTTGTTTGGTTTGGTTTGGGAGTTTTTTTGGGTGGTTTTTTTGGCGTGTGTTTGTTTGGTTTGGTTTTGGTTTGGGGTTTTTTTATGGAATGTGTCAACTGCTGAAACTAGAAATGTTTTTCAGGAATGTATACCTATTTGATTTAGTAAAGATTTTGTAGGCACACTTTGGAAGTTCTAATGAAGAATTGGAAGAGATTTCATTGGCTTGTGGTTTTCATTTTAAAAAAATCAACAAAAATAACAAAAAAACCACCCACCTCAAAACCTTAAGTTTTGTATGGAATTTAGAATAAAAATGGTCTCAGTCACAATATCTTTGATATTTCCAGTGTAGGCTACTGAGAACTGGACATAGTCCAGTGAACTCAATGGCTCAGAAATGCAGATAATCACAAAATCATAAAGGCTGGGAGCCTACAAATCAAGCCAATGGAAACTGATGAAGAGTCTGGGGTATGCCATTTTTGCTGTGTGTTCCAAGATTTTTGGTAGGTACAATCTGGAATTAGAAGCATTAATGATAATTGAGATTAGAAAGATAGAAATCTACAGCAGATCCTGCAGATATTCTAGTGAAGCTCCTTCCATGTACCCAAGGAAATAGTACTGTACATATTTAAAATAGAGGTAATTCTTAGAGATAATTCTAGAGATTATTATAATATCAGACATAATTTTTATTATTTTGATTGAATTAATGTCCATTTTATGTATTAATGTATTTTTTGTAAGGAGTATACAGTTCTTCAGAGCCTTTAAAATGAATGAAGGTGGAAGATAAGTTCATGGACCATTTGCAGCCCACCATTCTGCACCAGAGGGAAAGTTCAGAGAAAAAAAAAAGCAATCACCTGTGCGATTTAAAAGAAGTTGCTGTGATGTTAAATAAGGAAGAAACAGAACTTCTCTTCCACAATTTCCTCTGAAATGTGAGTTAAGTCTAAAGGAAAACCGTGCTGAAGCACTGGAGAGACTTTTGACCAAGGCGGTGGAGGTTTCACAGTTGAGAGTGTCAATTTCTAAATATAACTGCATTGTCGCACACTGTTTCTTGCAAAGCTGTAACAAACTGCCATCCTAACAATCTCTTAGTGTACAATTGCACATTAAATTGTCACCCACTACAGAACTCCTTGTTGGTCACGTATTTTTTAATCTTGTCTACTGTAAAACTACAGGAAATACTGCAAAGGAACATTATAGGAAAAATAAATGTTATTTTTCAGGTTCTCTGCAGGAGACGAGCAGGCTGCCAGGCAGAAATTTCAAAAGCAGACTTGCTGTCTGAGATGCTATGAGAGCATGGAGCAGCTGAGGAACAGAGAATTACTGTTATATAAGCCTTCTATTTCCTGGCTGAACAAGACAGGTCTCTTGTAGAAACTGAAGCTACGAACTAACATGAATCCCTAATATGTGTGACAAAGCGTAAAAGCGAAGTGGGAAAAGGCATCCAGGTGTCAGAGCTCTGCAGGATGCACCCCAGAGCTGCCCCAGGTGTCTGTCTCTGGGGTGCATCAGCAGAAATGTAGGTGAGTGAAATTGTTTTACTGATAAAAACTTTCACACGGGAAGCAGAATGGGCAGATCTGGTTTGTAGGGACAAGGGAAGGGGTAAATGGTGCTGGGCCAACATGTTCCTTCTCTCCAGTTGGTGCCTTTCGTGGCAGTTTTTATCAATTCTTTTGCAGTGGGATGCAGTCACTAAACTGTGCCATGTGTGGTATCTTGCTCCTTTGAAGTTCATACTTCAAGGGGAAGGAGCGAAGAAAGATCCTGCCAGAGTATTCGGGTGGATTCAGTTCAGCCTTCTTTGTGTCTTAAGAAGGAAGGAAAAAAGGCAAAGTAAGTGGAGAGGGAAAAGAAATTCTTGCTCAATCCCGGACTGGGTAAAGTTGATGCAAATCTTGGTTTGATTAGCATGTATAGGAGTAATTTACAGTCATTTATCTGCTTTTTCCCTAGTGCTTTTGTCCTAAACTTCTTATTTTGCACTGCAAAATAAGGCAGTTATCAGCTGCTTTTCTGTTATCCTCTGAGGGGAGCATTCTGCAGCTGCTCAATTGCACTCAGAACAGTGGAGAATGATCACCGTGATTTACAAGGAGGCTTCAGGTCAATACCCTGCTGAGGAAGTGAAGGAGCAGGGGTTGATCAGACAAAGACAACTGCTTCTGCCTGGAAGTTAAACGGCTGCCCTTGAGGGGAGACCACATAGGGACTGCAGGTTCAATCGTCCAGCGACGACGTGGTAATCCACTAGATGGGTCATTTACCTAAGGAGTCTGGAGATAGCAATAACTATTCATTACTGCAGAGCTATCAAAATGATGGCTCTCTTTTTTCCTTATTTTCTTTGGCTTCTCTTCCCTGAGCATATAGAGAGCAAAACAGGAAAGCCATTGTATTAGACAGCCTTAAACAAGATGTAACAATGAGCTTGGTTATAAGTAGTATTTATAAATGGTACTGAAGAAGAATAAAATCCAGAGAGGACAGTCTACTGCTATTAACACAAATTATTTCCACTTATGGGTTTGTGAAGTTCTTAGTCCAAATGAACTGAACTTCCTACTTTGGAGAGAGTAATGTCACAAGAGATTGACACTCTTCCCTTCCCAGCGCGAGAGTAAAAGGAGAAAGATGGGCATTCAGATTGGTGTCATCCGAAGAAAGGTAGACTCATGCCAAAGAAATCTTTGTTCAAACTGCCTGGGGCACTACGTGGTGAAAGAGTCTAAACATGTTATTCAAAGCTGCATGGTTAAAGAGCATAGGTTATAGAGGCCAGACAGCTGATACCCATTAAAGGGAGAGCTGTTTGATGAAACTGATCTGTTGGCTTAGACACTTAGCTGGGATGCAGAAGACTTGTATTCTATTTCAGGTTTTATAAAGACAGCCCATGCTCCCTGGACAGTTAGTCATCCAACTTCTTCTGTGGTTCCTCTGTGAGAAATTGGTGTAATTATTCTCTTGCTCATGGTCATGTGCTGGTAACCAGTAGAAAAGATGACTGCCATGGTGCTTTAACTCCATGCTCCCTCCACTAGAAGTTCAGAGAAACAAGGATAGATGTGTTTTTTCTGTGGGTTTTGCTTATGAAATATGTTCTCACTGAAACCCATTAATCGAAGTAGAGTTTGATGCATGGTTATTTGCTTGATCTAATGTTTACTGAAGTCAGCAGAAATCTTTCACTGGGTGTTTAATGTCTTCCCCTCCCTGTCTTGCTGTGATGCTTTATGGTCAGTGGAGCAGCTGAGGAAAAATGCTTGAGATTAAAAGCTCTTAGGATGAGTATTGAGGCGATAGGGATCCAGCAAAAATAAGCTGAAGGGTCACATAGTTCATATTTTAAAAGTAATTGTAGCCCTACAGAGACAGTGTTAGTGTAAGGACTGTTGCAGCCTTGATGGTTCAAAGGTATATGGGAAATAAGGTTGTTTAACTCAAGGTCTAAATCAGATTTAAATGCATTTATTCTAACTTTTATTACACTTATCCCCACAATCTGAACTGCAGAATAGAGTGCCCAATAAGCTGAACACTGACCCAATAAATCTTTGTATTTCATCAGGTAAAGCAATTGAATTTTGAAGTTGAAAATGCCATTTTTTCAACTTTTGGAACTCTTTGCTTGAGACATAACCTTCATTAGATACCACTGCCTTGAATTTGCCTTCTTTTCCCACAAAGACTTGTAATAATAACCTGGAATACAGGCAAGGAACAGAAGCAGGAGGAGCATGTTGCACAAGGAAAGGCTGTGTCCAGCCACAGCCCACCTAGCTCTGCTCCAGGACAGGTGGTCCTGGTCACAGAGAGGAGCTTGGTGATGGAGGGGTCACATTCAAGCTCTGGGGATATCAGTGTCAGCTCCAGACAAACTCAGTGCACCAGGATGTGGCAATGTGCTGAAAGAAGCCAGGCAGGTTGTTCCCGAAATTGCAGGATTTTGTTCAGACAGGAATGAGGAGGATTTCAGTTTTACTTCTCTTAGGAAAAACAAAATTTTAGTGTAGTTGTCTTTCTGCTTCACTCCTGTTCTGTGATTCACAAATCCTGACTTATTTTCTCATACGTAAGAGCTACGTGATGAACTCTAGTCATAATTTTGGCATGTATAGCCCCTTTTCACATCAAATGCTTATTTAGGAAATACTTGGAGGACTATTTGTAATTACTATGACACATTCAGTATATAGAGTGTTTAAGAGTGACCATAGAGTGTTTAAAAGGAGATTTACTATTATCTACTTCCTTTATCTTTTTGTTCATAGTTTCCAGAGAGATTTTTATGTCTTTAAGACAAATTAAGTGATGAACCTGGCCTGACAAACAGCATTTAGATCTAAAGACCAAAATTCCTAAAAGGTCTTCAAGTTCTACAGCTAGGGGATTTTTATGAATGAAGTAAGGAGCAGACACAAGAGCTCTTCAGGTAAGACACTTTCCACAGTCTCAATAGTAAGTGAAAATGTCTTGAAAATTCTGCCCTCACTTGATATTTATTCTACTGTCCATTGTGCACTGTCTTTTAGCCTATGCTTTCTATACCATATTGTTATGCAGTGATAAAGGGTTCAATGAAATGAAAAATTATTAGAATGAAAAATAAGACTATGACTCGTCTGGTTTGTACAGATAAGGGAGTATATGAAATATAATGTTATCAGTTTAATCCATGTTACTTTGGGCATTACCACACTTATAGTTTATTAACAGTAGGATTTCTGCTCTGTAGGTTTTGTACCAGCTAAGTTGCTTAGCAACCTTAACTCCGAGATAACGATGTCTTGCTGCCTGTGATTAAAGAATGATTTCTCCTGTATTCTGTTTATGATCTAACTTACATATTTTGTTGTTTGCAAAGTCTTTTCCTCAATTTTCGTTCCAATTATAGCAAGATATATAGATGTTCCTTGAAGCATTTTATCTTTAAAATTCACCACAGTCACGTACTTGAGTGAGTGCAAGTAGCACAATAGTATTATGAGAAAACCCACACTGTACAGTAACGCAAAGAACATAAAATGGAGAAGCAGCCTATAGGGCTGCTCCTGATACTGCTGTATAAATCCTTAAAACCTTTTCAGCACAAGTGCATTGCTAATAACCATGGATAATGCTCTAGTTCTGTGGTTTAATTCTCCTCTTAAATAAATAAATAGAAAGCTCTGGGGCTTGCCCATATGTGATGCTGTGCTTTGGAACTGGTCCAGAAAAGTGAAATACTGTGCTTTAAATGGTAACAAATGCCTCTTGCTAAAGCTGGGAGCTGGATCAACTACTTTTATAGTATTACAGAAGTCCACTGGACCTCAACACTAACAGTATTCTGAGCTAGCGTCTGAAGGATGGCACACATTAAAATGGATATGGGATGGCATTAATATATTTCAAAATATTCTGTTAATTCCCGAACAGCTTATCACCATGGTTACTGTGACAGGAAATTAAACAAACAGGAAAAATTTTAAATTAATCCATCCTGAATAAGATTCCAATGGAATCTAGAGTCTCATTTAAGCATTGGGACCCACAATAAAGAGTGACAGCTCTTTGGCTAATAATATAACCCATGTCTGCTGGAAGAGGAGGAGTTCTGTCCTGGGATTTGGGGTGTCTATCATAAATTACTTTCCATATTGTAGGAAGTGGTGGGTTTGCAATGGAGGCCTAAATAGGAGCTACTGATGTAAACTGTCTGCTTCCAGCAGAGTGGAGTTAAATTGGTAACTCTTCATTGAGTAGAGGTTTGTAACTGAAGTACTGATATTGGTATGGAGGCAATGGGAATATCTGTATGTGGCAGCACCAGAAGTCACAGCAAAGTGTTGTGAGGCTGGGATCTGTCTTGAACTCCCAGGACATGGTACCCAGTGGTAACACTGAGGAAAATGCTCTTCAAATCCAAATGAGAAAGGAGCACAGCACAGATGCTTCCTCAAGACAAGACCCTCCATCCTAAACTCGGGATGCAACAAGTTGCAGCACATCGTGTGTGCCAATCCTTTCCTTTTTCCCCGACAGGAAAACATACATTTCAATCAAACAAAAGAAAAAAAAAAAAGGAAAAATAGACAATGCATAATGAGCTGACCAAAAGCTTATGGCTCTACTGGAATCAAAAGCAAAGTACTACCTGTCAAAATTGGTAAATGTGTTGTCTTTGTGCTTAAGTATTAACTTAATTCTACATTCAACTCTCTTCATCTAAGAGATGTGAACAAGTCCTGTAGTATGGCATTTACCTGCTGCTTTGAAGGGTTTCTAACATATCAAGTTGTTTGCAGTTTCTAGCTGTTTATTTGAACAATTATCATTACTTAAAAGTACAGCAAATGTGCTCTGAGTATTTGGAGTGAGTTTTTAGTGATTGGCCTGGACTGGCTTTCACTGCAGTGTTGGGTGTGTGAGGGTATTACAGAAGCAGGAGGGGAAGGTATCTGTGATACACAATGATGTTAATGTCTGTAGTGAACATTCTTTAGACCAATGATGGAAAAATCTGAGCGTTTCTGCAGTGAATTCCTGCTGGATCAGCCTGGTGTTTCTTGAATATTTTTGTAAAGAATACTTTAAAGAACAGAAGCGTTGCCTCAATTGAAGTAGCAGTTGTCCCATGCAGGATATAGTTCCCTCACATGAAGCATTTGTTTCAAATGTCTACATGCCAGGTGGATATCAAATCTGAGATTGTGTTTGGTGCTTAGTTTAGAGTGGAAACTCTGTCTGTTCATCCTATTGTTGCCATAGGTGCCATGGAATCTGAAACAGATGACAAAACTATTCTTTCCAGGGAAATTCATGCAACCAAAATGCAAAACCTTGGCAAGAGCAATACAAAGGCGTAACAGGAATACAGTAACATCAATTAAAATACTCTCTTGAGTGACAGGTTTAGGTCACATTTACTTTACTTAACCAAACAAACATGTTTATGCAAGTAATTATTTGGCATCTGGAGATCCCCCTTGACTTGAAATTAGGCATCAATTAAAGCACTTCAGCTTATGCTGAACTAAATATTAGACTGTACTAAACAATACAGTGAGAAACATCTTAACGGATATACATGGCTGAGGATCTCATCCACTGATAATTATGAATGGAATTAATAGAATCTGGAGTACTTGATTTTGTAGTGAAATTCCCAGTGGGGAGCTCACAGTGGTAATGCTGGCTGGCTCTGGAAATGAAGGTGCATTAAATGATAGTGAGTTGTAATGGGAAGTGAATCTGGTATGAGTCATCAGAAAAGAGCAACTGGGAAAAACTTCTAAGGGAAGACCTTTAACCCATGTATTTAGTGCATATGTAGTCACAAAAGAGTTTCACTCAGACTAAAATTCTTCAAAATTATATCTGGTATTCAAGAGACTTAGGCAAATCAGAAAGTCTTCACTGTGAGAAGTTAAAGTATTTTCTATTTTTGAATTCTAGCTAATGTTTTTTCACAGGAAAATATTTTGACCTTGTTAGCTTTTAAAGATGAACCTATAACTTCGACAGCTAAATACAGTCTTTGGTGGTAGTGTAAAAACATCTGAATCAAAATAGTCAAAACATCTCTCACATTATGCACTCACTCAAAATTCAGGTTTAAAACCTTCTTGGGGATTCATATTTAATATTTAGTTAAACATTGCCAATTATCTTTGCAGCCACAGAATAAAACAGAACTTTAGTAATTGTCACAAAAAGTGACATGGAACAGCTTATTCCAATATGAATGAAGCTCTGAAGAAGTAATTCTTTCAAAGAATAAAAAGGAAGTACATTAAAGGTTCAGTGGCACTCATTAATATTAGTTATTTCCAACATTGATCAGGAAATGTGATCCTCTTAAAACTATTTCAAAGAGGATGCTGTCATTTGGATAATTACATGTGACCCCAATTTCTGCCAAGATACATGTAAAAGTAAACTACTTCTTACTGCTATTCAAATATTTATAAGCTTTCCAGCTGAGTAGTGCTAATTAAAGCTTTATACACTTACAAAGAAAACTTAAAATAGTGCTTTTAGCTTGGCTTTTATAAAATCTTTTTCTTTATTTCTTTTCCCAAAGGTGTGACGCTGCAACACAGCTGCAGTGGCATTGTGTGCAGAAGCCCATGAGGTCTGAAGAGTAAACCAGGACCTGCTCTTTCCATTGCGTTCAGATTTCCTATGGCTGTCGTTTTGCTGGCATTGATAGACTCTAATTCAGAACTGAGGGGTTCATATTGAGTTTGAATGTTTCCTAAGGCCTTTAAGAGTAGTTACAGAGAGTATAGAGCAGTGGCCTGAACACCAATAGCTACTATTCCACTGTCTGCCAGCTAACTACAACACTTTTTTTTGGCAACAAAGATCTTTCAAGTTCTGTTTCTCCTCCCACGCTCCCAGAGTAGTAGTTTCAACTTAACGTGACTATTACTTGGGAACATTAATATTAACATGAGGTTTGGGTTAATAACATTAAAGGAATAAAAAAAGATTGCCTGGAAGTTAACTTGCAGAAAAACAGTCTGGTTCAGGCTTACATAAAGCTTCTGGTGGGAGAGGACTTCTAAAGCCCTTTGCATATATAAAAGGGAGGGCTAGATTTACACCCAAAGCTGCAGAAACCTAAAGGAAGCCACCAGAGGGCCAGTAAAATA
Organism: Ifrita kowaldi; assembly: GCA_013398055.1. NCBI lineage: Eukaryota > Metazoa > Chordata > Aves > Passeriformes > Cinclosomatidae > Ifrita > Ifrita kowaldi. The sequence continues at coordinate 34,325 of VZRS01012683.1, forward strand.
CTGTCAGGTCACTGATACCCAGATCAGTTTCTTCACCCAGACCAGCACTTGTGCCAGTGCAAGGGGAGGATGGCATGAGGTAAGAATAAGGAACAGATGAATATTTCTTTTGGTGCCAATGCATTTCCAACTCAAACTTTGTGTGAAAAGATAAGTTGTTGTCTTTGGTGTGGAGGAAATTCTGCTTGAAGATTAAGTGGAAGAGAAAGAAACAACCTTTTCCTTCATTCTACCTAAAGTACCAGTAATTCCTCTGGTTGGAAATGTATTACTCTGAAGCTTAATTTCTGAGTACAAAGTATGTGCTTTTGGAAACTTTGTTTCTAGCAGACCCATAGAGTTTTCCTCTGAGTAAAAGAGGGACAGAGCATGTAACGTGTGTGTGCATCCGTGCTACACAACTGCTCTGCACCTTGGTAATTAGTTGGGCTGTTCTGGGGAATAGATGGGGAAGTACTTCCATCAAAAGGAAAAATACACACCCTGAAATTGGTGATTCCAGATGTTTGTCACTGACTAAAATAAAATAGCTCACTGTTGTTACTATTTGAGAAAGAGAGTGCTGCAGCCTCGAGTGCTCTCTCTGTGGTAGCCCTGTGCTTCAGGCCACAGCTCTTTATAGGAAGGTGCCTTAGGTGCTAAAATCTTTCAGTGCACCTGTCGTATATTCTTAGTGAGCATGCTGGATGCTTATTTTTCTGCAATAAAGATGAGTGAAGGAATGCCATCACAAGTTATTTCTTTAATTCTTTAGTTGACTTTTGTGCTGTGAATGGCTGCTAGAAAAGAACAAATTGCTGCTCCCTCACAAAGAACACACTTCCTTCTCAATACATCTTCCCTCATCCTCAAGCTCTAAATGAGGATTTCACCTATTTTTGTGCGTGTTTTTAAGGATTACAAGTTAACATTATCTTGCATATTTCTTCCTTTGATTTCATTATGTTAAAACCTACAATGACTTGAAGGAGAAGGTTATATAAAAGACTGGGACCTATAAAATCTGTTAAGTCTTAATGTGTTTTATTCAGGTATGGCTGTGCTAGTTTTTACCTAAGCTGCATTCTGAATGAATGTCACTGGTTTTCAAAAGCTTTATTTCAATGCATAACTTTTTTTACATATATAATATCTTATTTTTGTAGAGTTATTTAACTTGTAACAGTCACGCATTGATATGAGGCAAATTAATCAAAGCATTTATCATTTGGGTAATCACAGTAATATAACTGCATAAAGTAACACAATCTTCCTGCAATAATATTGTAAAATGATACATCTTATTATCACATTTACTGTGAAGTTCATACTGCGTTTGACATTTGCCAGTGGTCACACAGTTCAGACCACAGATCGTGTGCCCCCAGGCACTGACCAGTGTTGACCAGGCAATGTATATTTGAAGACAGCAGTCAAATGCTGTCAAGGGTGGCCTCGATCTCCTCCTTTTTTTTATTTTCTTTTCTTCTTCATTTTGATCTTCCCCTCCACCTTTTCTGTTTCCTGTCTTCTGTAATTATTTGTTTCTTCCTGCATTGCTTAGGGAAAACACTTCAGCCTGTCCTGGAGACTCACAGGAAGAGTGACCAAATGGGAATGTTCTTGGAAGATTACAAAGGGGTAGAGTACACAGGATACCTTCTAGCCTGCATCTGCTGAGTAGCTCAGAGACTTCTTGATCTAGATACAGTGCTTGAGTATTTAACAACCCTCAGTGGTTTTATTTTCTGTGAAGTTGTTCAGTGTCCCCTAGTGCTCATGCAAGTTTTTGGCACACACCGCACCTTTCAGCACGTAGTTCCTTAGATCTCCTCTCTGCTACATGAAGAAAACTTTCACTTGTTTCCAGTGTAGCTCCCAATAGCTTAATTTGATCCCCCACAGGTTTTGTTTTGGAAGAGGCAGTGAATACTTGGTCTCTATCCAACTTCTCCATGCAACTCATGATTTTGTAGATCTTTGTCATACCCCTTTTTAGTCATCCCTTTTTCAGATTAGAGAAAAATGTCTTGGACAAGTTCAAGAAAAAGCCAAAACAAAACCATTTCTAAGGCTTTCAGAAAACACTGCTCCTTATGTACTACACAGTCTATTGGGTAGAACGATGGGCAGCATTCTGCTTTGCTCCAAGATTAATAGATGCTGGAGCTGTCTAATTTCACGTTTGTTATGCCTTTATCATCACTAGCAATGGATTTACTTGCAAGGCAGCAATCCTTACCATGATGAGGTTTGCTGTGGTCTGCCAGGTTGTTTTGCAGGCAAAAAGAACCACCCAAATAAATTACAGCACCAATCACAGCTAAGAGATGTTTTCTTTTTCCCTATTAACTTACTGAAACAGCTTTAGTAGTAAATAGTTAATGGAAACACTTCTCAATGTCTTTTTAAAAAGGACTGTCAATCACAATGAAAGTAAGGTATTCCCATCTCCAATCAGACAATATCAATAATAATCAAAAGAATTCTACTGTCAATGCACTACCTGGAAAAATCCAGCAGTCAAATAAGAAATTATTATTTTTGAGTACTTGAGTATAGATTAGATTACATTAAGGGAAAAATACCATGACTCCAGCTTTTGTCTTTTGTAGTAAAGAAAATTTGCTTTCTTTACTTAATTTTATCACAGAATTACAGAGTGGATGAGGTTGGGTGAGATCTCTGGAGATGACCTGGTCCAGTGCCCCTGATCAGGCATGGTCTCCAGAGAGGTTGTGAAGGCTTCATCCTTGGACATACTCAAAACCTGATGGGATGGGGTCCTGGGCAAACTGTTACAGTGATCACCTTCACATAAATAAGCGTTTTCTTATATTTAGCTGGAGTTTCCTGTATTTTAAGATGCTTCTTGTCCTGTCTAGATACCACTGAGAAGAGAGGGGCAGTTTTCTTTACTGAAGGTCAGACTGAAGTGAAGAAGGCATGAATACTTTGCTCTTTTCTATGTCCCCTGTCATCAGTTCCCTGTCCCGCCAAGGAGCAGTCCCACAATTTCCCTAGACTTCCTCTTGCTGCTGATCTACTTGTAGAAACCCACCTTTTTACACCTCGCATTTTTCAGTAATTCATCTGCAGATGAGTTTCGGTTTCAATGCAACAGATGAGTTTAGATAGATTTAGCTAATTCCAAAACTTCTTGCAAATTAGTCTGGTTGAGTTTTACAGTTGCTACTTGTTACTTGTTTTCCTGAGGAAACAAAATGTCTTTGTTGCTCAGCTTAGCTGGAGCTTATGTAAAACCAGTAGTTTACTAGAATTAGGTTGTATATTATGTATACTTTGCTAATTATATTTAATTGATTTCTGGGTAATGATAAAAAAATTAGTCTAGATGGTTTAGCATTCTAAAAGCTCTAGGTTAGAAAACTTCTTTGCCTCACAAATCCCTCAGACATCTACTACAGCACTGAAAATCACTATTGACCATGATATAGATCTGAAGACTGTGTATTTCACAGTTAAAATACACCAAACATTTAAGAAATCTTCATTATTTTTCTCTGTGACTGTTTCTTCATTTTGATGTACTCACTGCACACTTCCCCACTGAGTCACTTTCTTGGATCATCAAACAATCTATAATCTGCATTTTACAGAACGGTTTTCAAAAAATAATAATCTACTCCCAAATGCAAATCAAGTGAATAATGATGAATTGGGTCCACATTCAATCAAAAGTTTAGGCAAATGCTCAAACGTTTTACCACATGGAAGCACTTCTGAATGTGAATTGAAAATTAACCCCATATGGGGATTACAAAGCTGAACTGGGAAGGCAGGTCATGTGAGCACCTAGAAATCAAATATGACACTCGTATTTACTGACTCATTCATTGTCCCCTTTTTTGGCAATATTAAGATTAGATTGGGGATGTATTGAGTTTGCATGGCCTGGTTTTGGCAGCGGGGGCCTACAGGGATGGCTTCTGCGAGGAGCTGCCAGAAGCTTCTACCATGTCTGTCAGAGCCAATCCCTGGTGGCTCCAAAGATGGACATACCACTGGCTAAGGCTGAGCCAACTAGAAATGGTGGTAACACCTCTTTGATAACACATTTAAGAAGAAAGAAAAAGAAAAAGTTATTGCACAGTTGTAATTGCAGCCAGAGAAGAGAGGAGTGAGAATGCGTGGGAGGAACAACTCTGCAGACACCAAGTTCAGTGGAGAAGGCAAGGCAGGGCAGGAGGTGCTCCAGGCACCAAAGCTGGGATTCCCTGCAGTCCATGGTGAGGCAGCTGTGCCCTGCAGCCCATGGGGATCCACCTGCAGCCCATGGAGGAGCTATGGATGCCTGGGAGGTGGCTGTGACCCTGTGGGAGGCCCATGGAGAGAGGAACCCATGCTGGAGCAGCCTGTCCTTGAAGGACTGCACCCCGTGCAAGAGTGACCCACACTGCAGCGGTTTGGAGAGGACTGCTGCCCGCATGAGATGGACTCACATTGGAGAAGTTCATGGAGAACTGTCTCCTGTGGGGGGACCTCCAGTGCAGCAGGGGAACATCTGCAATGGACATGATGTAACACGTAAAAGTAGAAGAAAGTGAAATTTTTTGTTAAAGATGGTGCTTTAAATTTCTGAGACACGTCTGCTTTAGAAAAGCTGTGTAATTCCATTGTCTCACACTGCCAGCATGCTTTACACAGGGCAAGCAGCATGTGGGGAAAGCAGGTACTTAAAGTCAAGGCAGTTAACTTGCAGTGAGGTGATGTCTTCCATTCTTAATCTTTGAAATTCATTCAGTGTGTCCTGGATGTGAGAAGAAAAGAAATGATGCACCATTTCTTTCAAAGCCTTTGTTATTTTTGAGGCATACACATGCATTTATGTGTATTTCTAGATATCGTTCATCATTCATATTAGCAATAACTGACGTAAAATGTCACTCAGTTCTCTAGTTTTATTCTTTATATATAGGGTTTAAACAGTCTTGTTATGCTGCTGAGCTGTATTTGCAACATTTGTTAAGACTGACATCCCATACATAAAACATCTAAAAATTCAGCTTATCTGCTTTTGAGATGGCACAAATGTGTTCACATATTGTATGAGCTGAAGGAATCTGGACTCCTTAGATGGAAGAAAAGCAGGTTATAATTGGTAGCTGCAAACAGCATGATCATTGAGAAAATATACTCTGTATGTATTGACTTCTAATAATCAGGATTAATGGCCCATTCACTGTTTAGAAGACACTTCAGTAAGTATTTAAAGATTCTGCTATATTAGCACTAGGAATTGGTAACAGATATCAGAAGTCTAGTGTTTTCAATGAAATCTCATATTTAATGATATTAATATTTATCAGATTTTGCAGAAAACAAAATGTAAAAGAAGATATGGTTGTGTAGTAAACATCCTTTATTTGTTACTATTAATAATTTTGCACCTGTGCTCCTCTATTTTAATTCTATTTTTTTTTTAAATTGTTCTTATTCAAGGAGGCTGCTCTTTTCCCAGACACTATGCATTTGCTTACATGTGCACTACAGAGATTTCACCCAAGTCAACATGTTTCTGGAACTTACAAACCTGGAACCAAAACACTTTTCTCCGTAAGTAAATCTGATAGATTCTTCCTGAGTATAGTGTCTGACGGAATAACTGAGATCTAGCCTGTTGTCATTGACTTATACCAGCCTTACAAGTGTGACAGGCATAGAGTGAAAGCTGTTTTATTAGGGATGATTGTTCCCTCTAATGCTAGCATTGCTCACATTTTGGTGACATCATTCATTATATACTTTGAGGAGTCTTCCTGCTTAAGGCACATAAAAGTTCACCACAATTCTCAAAAACCTATTGTTTCATTTAGTGTGCCATGGGCATCACAATCACTTGAGCATTTTTTTCTGAATGTTTGCCTGATTGTGTTTCACATTAGCCTGACCTAATTTACCCACATCTGAAAGGCCATGCCAGGTTTCATTCCCTGTAAGTCAGCGTAGCCTCCACAGCCAGCCTGGGGATATATACAGATCCAGGGATTGTAGTAGCTATAGCCTTGTCTTATTATTGCTGGAATTTGACCTATAAGAAGAAACCTTGCTTCCATTTTTATCCTGCCAAAGCTGTTTCTTAAGCCAAGGAACCCAAATTCTGATTTTCTCTAAGAAAACAAACAAACTCCAACAAAACACATACACAGTTTCCCACCCCTCCACCCACCAAAATACTGTCCATGGCTACTGATATAAATCTTGTTAATTCCCCTCAGTTAATGCCCCTCACTGTTACTTCCTGTTTGGAGCTATCCTTGATCTACTTTTTCTTCCTGAAGAAAACTCTTATAATCAACTTTTCTATAAAGGCAGTATCTTGTAAGTCTTTGAAGAAATAAAATTTCAGCATTCTCATTAATATTTCTTCAGAATCTGGAGCACAGTGCCTGGTGTTCAGGTAGTTCCCATTTTAGTTTTCTCTTTTAGGGTGCTACTTTTTCAGCTGGAACCTGACATCAGTTCTGAAATGGCATTTGTGACCACAGATGATATTCAACCATCATTGAAGGCAATGGGCACTTTTGCCTGCAGCATCTGCCCTTTGGGACTAGAAACCTTTTCAGGCTTCTCTCTAATCCTGCTCAGATGCAGGAATATACCAGGAGAATCCAACAAGACTCTGACATCAGACCAGTTATGACAGTTTTATACAGTTTACTTATTTTAATCTAGCATTAAAAAAAGGTCAAATGCGAACGTTTTAAACCTGTAGCTGTCACTGCTGAATCACTGCAGTATTTCATTTGGATAGCATGATGTGAAACTGCCTAAAGAGGGTGATGGCCAATTAGGGATCGAAAGAAAGGCAGAGGCAGACCTTGTACAAGGGTGGATAATACACACGAAACAGTCTGCTGGCAGAGTTATGTCAGTAAATGAGTATTTTGGCAAGGATTGGTTCCTCAAGCAAAGTCAGCTGTGCTAACAAAAGCACTTTAATATCAGCCTTGTTGTGTCTATAATGGAAGGACAGTGGAGAATTAATAAAAATAAAATTCACTGATGTTGCTAATTTAGAACTTTTTTAGAGTGGGTTTAAATTGATTTTTCATTAAATAACTACTGCTAGGATTTCTACTTTCTGTTTTTTCATTTCCCTCTGTCCATGATTTGCTCTGTGATGACCTCCTTAATCTAGGTTTTAAATAATTTCTATCAAACTAAGACCAAACTATCTCATCTTGGTATTATAATATTAATATGCTTTGGTTTTTTTCAGCTTGGCAGCCTTGTTCAAAAATGCTCATCATTTATATTCAGGTAAGTCTTTATTTACATGAAGAAGTTCCAAGTGCAGCAGCTTTTCTATTTTCCCTGGAATATTTTTTACTTTTGAAACATGTAACCATTCTAGATCACCTTTTCCATAGCTTGTGTAAGTCTATCAAAATCAAATTTGCTCTAGGCAGTAAAGCAGACTAAAGCTGAAATACTAACTGTGACCCTTTGGAAAAATGGAAAGAATTTATCAGTAAAAGTGTTATGTCCCTTTCACAATGTCTCAATTAATTATCCTTATGCTACTGTAGGTCTGACAGCTATATTGCCATCAAATGGCCAGGGTGAGCTAAAATGCATTCTGTTATTCCATCTTTAATACACAAACCATTTTAAAGCTAAGCAGATACTGTTATTATAGAAAGGGGGAAATTGTGCAAACTTACTGCAGAGCTCTGCTAAGGCAGATGTGGTTTAAAATGCCAGATTAACACTGTTAATGTGGCACTTTAACTTCTCATAAAGGTTGTGGTCTGTACCTTCTAACACTGTCTTAAGTTGTGTGTTTAACCAGAAAACCAGAAGTAGAAACCACAGAAAAATTGTAGCTGATTGTGTGATAGTTTAAGGTGAATATTACCTGCTGCATCTGGATATATGACTTAGTGTTGGGGGGACTGATAGAGTTGTTCTGTCAGCTCCACTTGAACTAACCTCATTACTTTTGGATTCTTCCCTGAGGCTATTTCTACCCCATTTTGTACAACTAGAGCAACATGATGAGACTGAAGTTTTGCAGACTCGAGTCTATGACATGAACTACTAATTCACTTCTCTTTTTTTTTTTTTTTTTTTAAGGAGTAGCTGATTTCCCTTGCATAGGAAAATTTTTAAATTGTCTGATTAGATTGCCAGAAGGGGCAATTTATTATTAAGGTCTGAGAAGTCATATTCTAGCTGGGTTTTTTGTGGGTTTACATCTGTTATGATTAAATATTTTTTTTGGTAACATTTCATATTGATTTATTTTTAAGGTGATGTTAAATAGGAGAAATTATCAGCAAGTAAGATGAGTGTCAAAACCAGAAATCATCATGAAAGCTGTTTTGCTGCCTTACAGAGGCAGTCCATAATAACATTTTTAAAAACTGGAATATATATTCTGTCCACAGAAAGCTGTTAATATTTCACGAACCATGGAAGTCCTTCATGATGAACATAGCATTTTTCCTATTGTTTACAGTGCTCTTTACCAATCCAGAAAAGTTAACCTTGTTTTCAAATGCAACTGAAGCAAGGCCCAAAGAAGTAACTCAATTATTTAATAAATACACTGGTTTTGGATGGATTGTATATTGATAAACCTTTTTATCGCCCTACATGCAAAGCATTAGCACAAAATAAGTTTAGTCTAAAATATGTGCAAGTCTCCAGCAGAAAAAAATTAACAATAAAAAGCTTATGGAGAGCAGCCTATGATTCTCTTGTTTGCAGACAAGACTGTCTCTGGTATAGCTTATTTCCACTAAAAACATTCAAATGCAGCTGGATTTAGGCATGAAATAAGATTTTATTTCAAAAATTTACTACTAAAATAATTGCATCTGGAAGCAAATATTTGATAAGTATTTCTTACATACATCTCATCTATAGCTTAACACTTGAAACTGAACTCATTTAATTAGTGCCCTCTTCACAAATCACATCTATGAGGTATTGATTTGGATACTAAAAATGAGCAGAACCAAAATTAATGACCACTTTGCAATATGTGATTGAAATCAAATATTGTGGGGCAACTCTAGCTGTATGTGGTGAATTTCCATTTCCACCTGATTCCTAGTTTATGAACCTGATTCATAATCCTGGAAGGATTTTTCAGGTTCCTGCTTTATCAGCAGCAAGATACAAGGCATTGATAGTATGTGCTGTTATATTTAACAGCAGCTTAAAGCTATTTCATTTTTCCAATAATAACAATATATCTCACCACAGTAATGATAGCATATTGTAAGACTTTATTGAAAATTGCAATTTTTAGCTATCACTTGAGAGAACACTTACTGTAAGAAACAGTCTTTAAGACTCAGGATGTAAAAATTAGCTCTCATTAGCTCTACCCATTTCTGTGGTCAAATGTGTTTCACTGCCCAGTTCTGTAGTGGTGACCAGCTACCAGAGAGAGGGACAGATGATGAGAGATGCTTGTGGCTCAGCTAATTACTAGTAAGTCCATCTGTAGTGAGATGTGTGGTTGGGGGAGGGAGAACAATTTCTGTGAGGTGGCAGCTGTTTACCGAATTAATTTCTGGGTCCTGGGGACAAATGCCAGGCAATGTATCCCACTGATGGTCCTGCTCCCCCTGAGCACAGGACACAGCTGCTGGACTTTACTGCTGTGTGAAGTGCAGACCTGAGCTCTCCAGCAGCTTTGGGTGACAAGTCATTTGGGAACATATGGTATCGACATCTGTGGTGGCCAGGGTCGGGCAGCCAAGTTGCGAAGGCGGGCAGTTGCACTCTGAAGTGCACAGACTTATTTCTTCAGCAACTTCTTCTCTGTGGAAGCTGCCCTCCAGAGACTTGTTTAGATTGTGTCCCATTATAGCCATTCATAAGAGCTGTGAGTGTCTCTGAGACATCATCTGATCTCTCTTGTTCCTGCCTGCTGTGTCCTCAAGTGTCACCTCAGTATCCAGACAGAACAGTAACCCTCTGAGTGAGGGCTCGACAAGAAGTGCAAGTCCCTGCAGTGTGTCCCTGGGAGTAACTGGAATTGTTGTCATTGCTTTGTGATCTTCCAGCCCTGGCAGGCTCTGCAAGTCATTCACACAAATATCAATGGTGCTGTTGTCTCACCCCCTGGAAACTCAGGGTACACACACCGACTGACCCTCCCTTCTTGTTATTCCTCAGCGATGTGACTGGTTCATGCTGATTTTTGCCAAGCTTGGCCAACCTCATTACCATGGTACCCAGCAGGTTCTCAGCTCCTGCTGGCCTCCACAGCACTGCTTTGGGTCTCCCCAGATACCGCCATAGCCTGCCTTGAGCCTCCTGAAAGCTGCTTCCAGGTGGGCAGTAAATGCTACAGTTCTGAAGGTTCTATCAGCAGTGAATGTGTGGGACTGCTGCCTATCCATGCTACCTTTAAATAACTGTGTGGATGCAGTTTGGGTGCTAGTAAAAAACACTGGTACTTCAGAGAATTTTTCAAATTCATTAAGAGAAGTAATGCGCAACACAGTTTGTGACTGTGTTGGAGGGACTAAACCTTCCTCCTGATAAATTATACAATTATGCTTTGAAATGCATTTACGTGTTTTGAAACATTATTTCTCTGTGGTTTAAAAAAAAAGGATGTTTTCTGCTTCTGAAAATAAGCAAGTTATTGATAAGAGCATTCATTTTGTTATAAAACTGTTTTGTTTCTATTCAAACAGAATGTATCTGGGAGACAAATAGCCTTAATTTGCTAACTAGTTTTATATATATATATATTAGATTATTCTAGCACCTTAATAACCTGGTAGGACAGTTATTGAAACATAAGAGATTAAATTCTAATGAGAACACTACAGTCCAGTTCTTGAAAGGGCTTTCAGGAGGGGATTGCTAAAAGAAATAAAGAAAGAGTAAATTAATTTTCCACTTTATAACAAAAGGCAGTATAGTAGTACCGAGCTGTAGCCACCTACACGAATAACCATAAATTAAGTGGTGTTTTAGCCAGCTAGTTTTAGACTGCCATGCATAAGCAGGCAGAAAGTCTTCATTTTCCCTGGAATGGATTATTTGGAGAATTTACTATATAACAGCCCTAACTGTACTACTTCTTGTACATAAGTACAGATGGATTAACAGCAAAGAGGATATCAGGACCTCTGTCAAGCTTGTAGATAACCCACGGAAGAGGATGCACAATACAAACTCCTCTGTGTTACTGTGCAGTCAGGAAATGGCCTGGAAGCAAGACAGCATTGTAGAGCCATGGGGATAAGGCTGCTGGATCAGGGAGATCCTCCGAGGAGAGTGGGCAGTGACCAGCGCTGGAGTCCTGCCCAGCTCCCAGCAGGAGGGAGCGAAGTGTTTTATACTCCCTGCTCTCACTGACACTGTTAGCACCTGGATATGGTTTCACTGTTGCACAGGACATTCTGTATCCACAGTAAATAATTCACTCATGGTCAAAACAAAAGGAGGGTTTCACAGGGAGTTCAGTATGAGCAGAATAGAACTCATAATACAATTCTTGACTGACTTGAGACGGGAATAAAAACAAACCTGCTTCCTACAAGTCAAGAAATACTTGTGGATTATGGATTACTAGTAAAAAGATTTGCACTGATTTGGGCACTTTAGGAAAAGCTATTAACATACTAGCAACAACAACCACTGTAACAAGGCAAAAACTAGATAATGGTGATGAGGACTATAAACAAATTAAAGTCAGAATTAAAACATCTCGCAAGAATTGTGACGTAAATCTCTTACTTTCCTTGTATATCATACAGTATGTCACTGATACAGTAACCACTATTTACAAAGCAATAAATTCCAATTGATGGGGAGGACATTTTAATTAACACCATTCAGGCCCAGTATTATTATATATAATATAAAATTATTTTTAATTTTATCTCCTCTAAAACCTGAACTCCCAAATTTTGAACCAATTTTTGCCAAGTGATATCACATAGTTACACTGAATACAATACACACAAACTGTTGATACCCAGGTGATTAAAGGTAAAGCAGTTATTTTTATGACATTTCTGTTCTCCCTTCACACCAAACAAATAACTAAGAACAATTTAATTGAGAGGAAAGTAGTGAAGTGGATATGGTGCATATTGCATTAAGATGAAAGAAAAAGAAAAAGAAAATGTAGATATGCTTGTGCAGTGCTGGAAGCATTACAAGAAAAGGAGCAGGAGCATGTGTTGCATTTACAGGGGATAAAAATACAGTGTGCTACTAATGGAACTATGAGCAATAAACAACATGAAATGTTAGACGAAGCAAACAAAATGCAAGAGAAGACAAAAGAGTAAAGTAAAATTAGAAAGAAAAATTACCTGGAAAGTACCCATGCCATTGCTTCAGCAGACACCCTCCACCCCAACCCTTTCTTTCATGTTAGACTCCATACAGTATAAAGATACAGTTCTTTGCCTAAAAGCCACGCTAGCCAGCAGAGGTCTGAGGCAACAGTAGGATCAATGTAGTGCAAGAAAGGTACAGAGTGTGGGGATGTGCTCGCTCAGCCCTATGTATTGTGCTACCTCAGTCAATTAAATTGAAATTCCTTGGACTATTCCTTTAAAGCTGGATTCTAGATGAAAATGTAAAAAGGATGGTGGTAAACTTCAGCAAATCCAGCCAAGGCTGGGACAGATTGCCCGGAGAGGCTGTGAATCCACTGCCCCAGGAGGTGTTCAGCACCTAACCTGTCAAATCCCTGAGCACCCTGATGTGAATTCGGTGCAACCCTGCTTTGTACGAAGATTTTCTGTGGGCCTTCCAGCCACAGTGTGTCCGTGATTCCTTCATTTTGTACAATGCTGGGATTCTGTTTGTATCACACACAGATTCTCACTAATGTTCACTAGCACCTGTACTTTCATAATCAAAATGTGCCTTGATATTTGCTTCCAGTCTGGGCACCAAAAGGTGTGTAGGAATGGATGGATTTAACAACAAAATCAATCAGAAATGGTGAGAATAGCAAGCTGTGGATAGATGGCATCATTTGGAGGGAAAAAAGCTAAACCAAACAAATTAACCAAGCAAAGGAGAGAGATGGAAAAGCAGACTTGAAAATTAATTCAAATATTTCTTGTTATATATTAAATAAATATATATTTGTAGTGGTATAATTCCACTGATTTTGATGATGCATGTTATCACTTCAAAAAAAATTGTAAGATGTATAACATCTACATCCCAAATAGCCTCACTTTTTATCAACTGTTTTGTACCAGCTTTACACTGTATGTAATTTTAAAATTTTGAGTAATTTTTCCAATTCTTACATCATTTATCTGTTCTCTCTGCTCATTCTTTCAATTCTCAACCATCTCTTAGCTTTTTTTTTTTTTCTGTCTGGCGACAAAGTTGTTATAAAAGGCAAAACAGATAAAGTAGCAGAATAATGACAGTGGATGTCCCCTCTAGTGAGATCTAGATTTCCTCAGTGGAGAATGTATGACATTCTTTAATTTCTGACACTTGAAACCTTTCTTTAATAATGTAATTTCAGCCTAATCTAACAACCAGCATGTTAGATGTCTTTTAAAGGTATTCCCATCTTTTATTTGTTTTAGCAACCAATTACTTTGCAGCCCAACTAGCCGCACTTCAGCTCTATAGTGGCACAGCATGTTGGAATAAATCACTTGCCTTCTGCCCTTTGCAGTCGTAAAATCAAAATCCAAGCATAGATGTAGATGTGTGCAGTGATGAGAGACGAACCAAAACAAGAAAATGCATGTTTGCCTCTTCATATGGTCACCTGGCTTGAACATTTCTAATGCCAGGATGTTGTTTTGCTGGAAAGAAAAGAAGCTTTCATTTAAGGAATTTTATAACCAGGGAATATTTTTACTACTACTGCAGATTAACATTATGCTTTCCTCTGCTAGATGTGATCCCATTTAATTATGTTCTGTCCTTGCAGAGACACTTGATGATGTGATTCTCTTGATGATAAGAAGGTTGTACATAGCCTGCTGAGGTCAAGTTCCCAGCAGTCACAGAGTACGTCAGTGGTGCCAGTGAAGTCAATAGAACTGCTTTTATGTACTTCAAGTTTGAGCACATGGTTGAACCCTGCTTTTTTCTTTTCTTTTTTTTTTTTTTTTTTTTTTTTTTTTTTTTTTAACTCTCTTCTTCTGTATTGAGGTCACATTGACTGTTTCATTCTGATTGTGCTTTCAATCTCTATTTTTTACTGAGGACTTTGTAGGGCGAACAGGAATTCTGCTTTTTCAAGTGGCATACAGAAGAGTAATTTCCTACTAAAAGTTTTCTTCTTATCAAGTACTTTGTGGGATACATCTTAGTTCATTTGGCTACAGAATGACTGAGATTAAAAGGTACTTCTGTTTCCAGCAGCCACTGGCAGAGGCCTGAAAAGCTTTTGTCAAGCACCACCATCACACCTACAAACACCTGAACTGTGGCAAACTCCCAGGGAACCAGTGTGGCATTCCACTCCACTCTGCATTGAGTCATCTCCGAGGTGGGACACTTCTCTTTTCTTCCTCTTTTCCTCTCTGAGCCAGGAATAGTTCCAGGAGCAGAAGACAGTTTCAGTCTGGATCAACTGCTGACTTTTTTCGCTTGTATTTTTATCTCTTCCATATGATGCTGATCCTGGAGAGGAGCCTAAGTTGAACATTCCTGCCTTTTTTTCCTGGATCTTCTGCTGCACATAAAAAATCAGCTCTGTGGGGTTATTGTGGAAACTCTGTAAAGCTCTTTCTCCTTTGCCTTTCTCCCCTGCCTCCTTTGCCTATGGCTGTAGTGAACAGCAGCACTCACTGCAGAACTCAGGTACAACATGGTAACAACGTGCAGCAATTATAACATGCATCAGTCCAACATGGTGTACATAATCACAGCCAGTATTTCGGAACTGTGATTAAGTCTTGGGAAAATGCTTCACTCATTTACATCACCAGACTGAACTGTGTTAAAATACATATTGGAATACTATAATAATGCTATATTGGAACAATGTTTTTCAAAATATTTGACTTAAAATAGGTCTTCAAGGGATCTACAAAATTCTCTTCTAAAAGTTTGTAATGCTGCAACAAATCAAAAATGAGACAAGTGTATATAAAAATATTAAAAAATGAGTCTTGTCATAAGTGTCACCTAATAATGTGTATGTATTAGATTACTTGAATAATTAAATTATGTGTTTAATATTTATTTACTAACAAAAATTATATCTAGATACAACTATAACCTTAGTGGTTAAACTGAAACACTGTGCATTTGATTACTTATGAAACAGTAGAATCATACAGTCATATCAACAGACATATCAAAAGTACAGAAACATTCATTTTCTCTTTCTTCGAAGAGTTTAGCTATTGCATTATTTGATGGACCAAAAGATAGTCCCGTGACAAAGTAGATTAAAATCATAAAGCTGTGAGTAACACGACTATATTGCCTTTCATCTTCATCTCCACTCACCCACTTGGACAAATGAGGCTTGTAGTTACTTGTTTCCTCTTTAGCACGTTTGCCCAAGGCAACAAACCAAAGAAATTACAGGTAACAGTTTATCAAATGCTTGCAGGCAGTTAATTCCCTCTCTTCTGTCACTCAGTATCATTTTATTAACGGAACTTTGACCCAGGTGTGCCATGAGCTTGAAAGTTTAGTAGGTGGGATGCAGCTGTCACATGAAAGATGGATGATGTGCATTTTATGTTTTCAGTGCATGTTAGTGTATCTCAGAGTGGAAGTGCTAATAAAAGGTGACATCTTAGCAGCGATATTGTGGGAGCCTTGGGAGAAGGACTCAGAACAGTTCCAGCATGTGATAGGAATGGACAGGAGGACAGACTTCATGGTTAATGTACAGGGGCTGTAAGTTTGCATTTGAATTTCCAGCAGTGGAAACGTGCATGGCACAGGGTTTATCAGAATCAGCAGGACCCTGTATAGTGCACGGTTTGCTACACAAGCAAGGTTTGAGAAGAATAATGATGGTTGAAATACATTTTTATTAAACACAAATAAGTTATAAACACATTTTAGATTATTATATTGCTCTGTTATTGGTGTAATAAATCAATTTTGTTTAATAGCTACAGATATTATACATTTAAAAACGTACTTTCACATACCTGATGAAGGAATTTTTTCTTAACATGTGAAACTGTCCACAATGTTCTGTTGCTTTCTTTTTTAATAAGGTAGAAATTGAGGAAATAATCTAAATATAGAACTGCATTTTAAATTTTTATCAATAAAAGGGATATTTAAATTATGAAAATTCAAATTATTTAAGAATTTTTAAGATATCTTAATTTCATATTTACCTTTTTCACTGTATTCAAGGAAAAATTGAATAAATAGTGTAAAAAACAAATAAAGAACTGGTTTCCATTGTAAATGATGAGAAGAGCTGCTTATTGTCATTTTCATATAAATTTTCTTCTTGTTAAACTTTGCACCTTTTCTCACAAAACTGCCCAGTTTTGCTGCCCATGGTTCAATGCCCACAAACACAGGCCCTGTGCACCATGTGGTTGTGAAGGTGGCACCAGTTTGCCTTTCCCTCTTTGAAGCAGAATTTTTCAAATGCTTTTAAGACTGTCAAGGGTTGAAACAGCCAGCTTCCATTCCCATCCTCTCTATTTCTCCAGCGACTGATATTTTGATCCTTTCTTTAAAATCTGCGTCTCAAACTGACTCTCTCCTGGTGTGCCACAGCTCCCACAGCACAGCTGTCCCCCACGGAGCCAGTGCTCACCCAGTGGTCCCAAACTGCCTCCTGCAGGGCCCCAGATCTGCTCAGCTTTGCTCTGTGGTGGGCTCAGCGCAGGATCTGCTGTGCCACCGCCTTTATTCTGCTCAGGATGGCTGATGGCAGTGGCAATGCTGCACGTAGGGGCCTTAATGCTGGCTCGCTTGGATGATCTGGCACTTTGGATTGAGGCTCTAGCTCTCCTTTGGTACATTTATTCACTTCTATAGCGTAGTATTCACTCTCATATTAATTTACATTTCCTATTATATCTCTAATGGGAACTCTCTAACCAGTCATTACTTTATCCATATGTTAAATGTTCATTTTGCAGCTATTAGTATTCTGCCTAGGCTATATATCTCTTAAATATCAATTCTGGACATTGCCCAGTTTTCCTGTCTTCCTCTGCAGAATGTTACCATTCTGAACGAGGTTCACTAGGCCTTGGATGGACTAAATACACACAGCTCCTTAGACCAACACCAATTTCCTGTTGGTGCCATTTTCATGCTCATTTTTTCAACAGAACATTTTTCAGCCCTTCTGAGCATTGCTTTAGCCCTCAATGTATATAGCTTGCTACAATGTTCTCAGAAAATAACCTCCCAGTTTGCGGCAAGATTGGTTTTCATCCAAATACTGAAACGCTACTTTTTAGGTAAATTTTCCCACCATGTATGATAATGCTGATTGTTTCTCTGCCTTCAGGCCTCCAGAATCAACAAGTGTAAGAAAACAGGTCGTGGTCATATCAGCCAGTGGCATGATTTCTTACTTCCTCAGTGGGATCAATTGTATCACCAGCACCCAAAGAAAAAAATGTAAAATGCAGTAAGAATTTTCTTACTGGAATTTTAACATTTGGACACTTCTATTTTTAAGTAGAAGAGCAGTTTTATTCCTGTCTTCTATCTTGTCTTTCATTTTGGTGCTGGTGTAAACATCAGGCTTATTTTTTTTCCCGTTTTGTATATGCACATACTTGCTTTAGGTATTTTCCAAAATTGTGGCTATTGTAGCTCCTTTCACGAATGAAACTGCAGAATGCATGCAGATGGCCTCTACAGGAAGAGAGCTAAGTTTGCTCTTTCTCCCCTTCTGGTCCAATAAACATTGATTTATAAAATGTGGAACAGATCCCACAGGACACTAGAATATTCAGTAGCTTGGTAAATATGCAATGATCTACGATATGCATTCAAATATTTTCTCCACATCATGGATGTAAAAAGAAGAAAAAAAATTACCTGTTTGTTGTCTCTCATTTTTATTATCAAGATGAGAAAATTGTGCTTGGGCTACCAAGGCACATCACCTGGGCAAAGTGAAGAAATCAGGTAAAGATAACAACATCCCTTCAGGAGGTGGTCTAATATGAACGTTCAAATATGCTTTGTAAAGAAGACTCAGTCTGATTTATTTAAAGATAAACTGGGTTTTTCCCTGCATCACTGAGTCAGATAAGATTAACGATTTTACTCCAAGGAACTGTACCAAGATTAATGGTTATAGTAGAGATGCTAATGTTTGTGTTTAGCAGAAACTATAAGAAAATAAATGAAATGTTGCTACTGAAATGTTGCTAAGTTGTGCCTCACCTTTCTTTGCTACAGGTGCAGCAGAAGAGTGTATCACCAGAGAAAAGCCAGTCCTCAACCAGGGGCTGCACACATTGTCTGTATGATTTAGCTGGGATTCCATTTTCCATATGAACAGATGTAGACCCTGTGCTTGACTTCAATCAGACATTGCTGTATCCTTGTGAACTGTTCTGTCTTGGTGAAGCTGTGTCAGATAATAAGCACAGTGAGGCACTGAAGGCTGTGACGTGTCCTTTGTCACACCAGCCCCTCATCACTCCTGCTCCAAGTCAAGCACCTGCTGCGCTCCAGGGCTAAATCCATTCACCGGCATAGGGAAGGGCCTTTCCCTCCACGGCAGCACAAATGAAGCTAAGAGCATCTGTACAGCTGCAGGGAAGCTTTTGTATTTATTTACCTAGTCCATGGAAGCTGGTGTGAAGGAGAAAATTACTCTTGGTACAGAGAAGGGTGAGTGACACAGGGGCCAAGGTGCCTTCTCTGACCTTTGGACCCAGGTGGACCTTGGCCTCTGCTGCAGCCTGCGGTGATTTTCACAATAGGTGGGAGCAGGGGGTGGGGGCGTGGCGTAGGGATCCCAGCGAGTCACAGAATCTTAGAATCAATTAGGTTGGAAACGACCTTTGAGATGATCGAGTTCAACCTTTGACTGAACACCACCTTGTAAACTACAACACGGCACTGAATGACATGTCCAGTCTTTTCTTAAACACCTCCAGGGGTGGTAACTCCACCACCTCTCTGGGAAGCCCATTCCAATATCTAATCACCCTTTCTGCGAAGAAATTCCTCCTGACGTCCAACCTGAACCTCCCTGGCCTAGCTTAAGATGATGTCCTCTTGTCCTGACCCTGGTTGCCTGGGGCAAGAGACCGACCTCCACCGGGCTACAGTCTCCTTTCAGGGAGTTGCAGAGAGTGATAAGGCCACCTCTGAGCTTCCTGTTCTCCAGGCTGGACACCCCAGCTCCCTCAGCCGCTCCCCACAGGACTTGTGCTCCAGACCCTACACCAGCTCTCCTGCCCTTCTTTGGACACACCAGTGGAGCCCCGCTCCCGGAAACCTCAGCCTGGCATCTGCAGCTCCAGCACCTGTTTTTAAACCGGCCGGG
>VZRS01012683.1:53930-67783 GCA_013398055.1 Ifrita kowaldi
AAGCCGCCGCCAGCCACACCACCATGTACCCCAGCAACAAACGGAAAAAGCTGTGGCGGGAGGAGAAAGGTATTATCGCCCTTCCCGGTGCCGGGCCCGCTTCTCCCGCCTTGAACCCCACGTTGAGCCGGGAGGGAGCGAGGGAAGGGGGGGTGGTCCCGGTGCCCTCAGAGCCTCCGCCTCGCCGCGGGGTGTCGGGCAGCGCTTCCCGCCGGCCGCGGCTGAAGGGACGGGGTGGGGAAGGGGGAACTCCGTGCTCTCTGCCCTTGTCCCGGGGTCTCCTGGCTGACACAGCCTTCATGGCAGCCCGGGCGTGCGGCAGTTGGGGCTGTTTCCCGCACACCTCGGTGTGTTCGTGAGGAGTGGAGCCCCGGGGCGGAGGGAAGTAAGCGAGGGAGGGCGGTAAACAACCCCTCTCCTGAGGGCTTCCCGCCCCCAAGTCACCTTGTGGGAGTGTTTCAGGCCGAAAAGTTGGGCACATGCCCTCAAAACGTGCTTTTTCTCCTTTCGATGCGTTTGTTTTCCGAGGGGAAACGTGGTTTATTGGGATCATTGGTGTAATCAGTTTAGGTTCTAGTGTCGGTCAGACGGGGTGAAGTGTTTGGGGTATGGGACTATCAGAGCACCCCTACTTCCCATCTTTTGAATGATTTATTTATTTTTATATATATTTTAAGGACTCCCACCTGTCTGTTATCAGTGCCTAAAATCCCAAAGCCAAATTCCAGAGCATGAAAACTGTGGGCCAAGCATTTGATGCAGAATTTGCTGTTTTGGTACTTTATATCGATCCCGTGGAGAGCAATGTAAAAATTAAGAAAACAATTCACAGAGTGGAAGTGCAGCATTTATATCTCTGAGGAGTAAAGGTTTTTGCCCGGTGTGTTCCAAATATTGTAGTAATAGATGAGGAGAGGGAGAAAAACAGATCAGAGGGTCATATTTTAAGTTCTCTTTATTTTCTTCCATCACCCTTGTGACTCTAAGTATGTTTCAAGCTAAGAAGGCAGAAGACTAGTTCAATGAATAGGATTCAAGTGCACCTTTCTAAGAAAAAATTGTTAAAACACAAATGTTAAAGCTTATTTTTCTGTAGGTTAGTTGCTCCTGTCAAACTCCTCTCAAATGAAGTGAGACTTTTTCTTTCAAACTGTCTTACAATCCATGTTTCTCTAGTAAAAGTGAGGCAACAAATTTCTACGTGACCAAAGTTTCTGTTTTCAACGAAGAAGGTACAGTTAAATTGTCTCAAGCATTGCTTATGTGTGATCAATTATAACTGACTTTTCCCTTAATGCTGTATGTTGTTACCTTCAAAATGCAAGGGGCAGATGGGGAAAAGTTTCTGGTAGGCTCTAGTGAATGTTCTTACTACTCCCACTTGTCTCTTTCAGCTCTGTTGCTGTCTGTGTGAATTCATAGCCTGGCAGGTGAACTCAAATGCTTAGGAAGGATGGCAGAGTGGAGAGTCTGGAGGGTAAACTGGAAACTGGAGCTGCTGACACACTTTTGGTGTCTCCATCAGCTGTGAGGATGGTGGTCTCCATCAGCATGGTGATGTTACTGAATGCAAACCAGTGCTGCTCACTGCTGCTGGGTTTTTTAATCCAGGAAGCATTTCTAAGGGCTAGCTGGCCACAACTCCTTGTCTTTTTGCCCAGTGAGAACGAAGAGCATTTGCCAGTCTTCTGCCCCAGTAACTGTTCCAGCACCATGCTGATGGTGTTGGCCCCAAGTACTTTGAGTGAGGAGGGCAGAAAAAGCTTCTCTCTTCATCGCTGGCATTACCCTTCAGTTTTCAGCCCTGTGACACTGTTCTTATCAAGTACCTTCTTTGCTAGAGAGGAAAACTACAGAAGCCAAACTTCTTTCCTTCTTACCCACTCAGTACTTTGGAAATCAAATCTTTTGTCAAGTCTGTCTTCACCTTTCACAAGTACCCCATAACCCCTGCAAAGCTGGCTGTGCTCACTGGCTCTGTTCTTTCCATGAAGCTCTGAGTGCAGTTGCTCTCAGCCTTTTATATTCTGAAGCACTTCTTGAAAAAAGCACTGATTGCTAAATATTGAGTTCAAACCCACTGATAATACTCTCGCTTTTTTTAATTACTTACTTGGTAATTAAGGGTTGGTCTACGTCCTCCCAGGGGAGATCTTCCTTGAGGACAGCTGAAACAGAGCAGGAGTGGAGGTGATTTCAGAGCCTTAGACACAGGACTGGGCTGCCTGCAAACTTCCCAAGTTTCTGCTACAGGCAGAAAATGGTACTTGCGGTGAAGGCTGTTGGGAGCATCCTCTGGGAGGTTTGGGTATAATTAAGACTCAGTTTAAGTTCTTGCTGCTGACTCACAAGAGCAAACTTTTGTAAAACCTTCCTGTGGAGAAGAACTTGTGCTTTGAAGGCCCAGGACTGGCTCTGTTGCCTCTTCAGCAAAAGGCACCTAGACTTGCTCTGCTTGTCAGTCCATCAAAACTGACATGCTCTCTCAGGTCTGCCTACCCACAGGACTTCCAGTGTGCACGTCAGGTACTTGGAGTTTTGTATGCCTAGAGCTCAGGTAATGGAGGTGGGTACGTATCCATTGTGCATATGGATGACCCTTGTTATGTCAGTTCCACTTTGGCAGCTGTAAATATCCCAGTGAGATACCAGGCCTGAATAAGGATAGAGAAGCGTTTTTGTCAACTGAAGGAATTGGTAATACTGTCAAAAATTACCAGTCTATTTCATTTATTATATTATTATTTGTATTATTTATTATAAATTATTACCAATTTATTCCCTTATTTTGTTAAGGGAAGCTGTGCTCAAAACTTGCCTTATTAGACTGTCCTGACTGCAGCCTACATAATTAGGAAATTTATTTTGAAAAAAACACAAACAAAAGAATCCCAAACCAGACCCCAGTGATTTTCTTTCTTGTTTTTTTTAAGGTTTGATCTGACAAGCAGTTTCCATGTTTAACTCTTTTGCTGCTTCTTCAACTTGAGATGAAAATGTTCTTTTCATGTCTGCCTAGACCCTCATGTGAAATGCAAATAACATGGGTCTAGCCTTCCTCTACACCCCTAAAAATTCTTCAGTCATTGAAGAACGTTTATTACTGATTAACATGTCAAGAAAAACTGTTAGTGTGGTTAAAGTAGCACAGCGCTACTGGTAAAAACAGACCCAGAAATTTGAGTAGAGTATGGGTATTGTAATGTTCTCTACTGTTCTTCTTCTTTTCCCCTCTTCTTTTGGGAGGGAAAAAGCTCTTCATCTTGTGCTGAGGTAATACTAAGCATTGATGAGGTAGGGAGGGAGAAGAGGATGTGATGGCAAAAATGAGTGAAATGCTGGGGTTGCTTGCTGTTTTGGGTCATTGGGATGGCTTTTTTTTTTACTATAAAAGTCCATTTATAGCAGGATCTGAAGAAGAGTGAAGTTGGCAGTCGCTGTCATACTTGTGCGATGTTTGAGGCTTTACTTTTCACTAACTGAAAAAAGAGGTGGTGACGTTCTCAGGAGAAAACAAAAACAGCCATCTATATGTATTTTAGTGTGGTAACCAGGTATGTCCTATTAATGTTCAAATGAAAATCTCTAAAGCTAAACTTGCCTTTCTTGCCACCCCAGCCACCTAGCAACTGACAGAACATTTGCTTTAGCTCTGATCTCTTTTGTTATGTAGTAGCATTTTATTAATCTCCCACCATGCTCCCTGCTTTTACTTGAACTTTTGTTTTCTTGATTATGGTTTACAAATGCAGAACCTACAGAACAGACTTTCATACCTGAAAACTCCGTATAAAGCAACAATTCCCTACTAAAGCTGCTGTTCTCTGATACAGGAATCAAAGTGGCAGGAAGAAGTAGCACAGTAGTGATGTGGGGAGGAAGCCTGGACAGCCCAGAGTGTGGGGAAGAGGTGTTAACTTTGCAGAACTGGGATATCCACAAATAGGCGTGTGCAGTTGTACAGATGCACCTTGTTTAGCTCCTGTTGTAACTCACTGCATCACTCATGCTTGGTCCTCTCTGGGGGCATTTCATTCATCAAGGGCACTGCGTTGGTCACCATGTGGCTCATGAGCAGCAACATGTGAAAGCCTGCAAAACTTCTCTTATTTCTCTTCTCCCTAAACAGAGCGGTTGCTGAAGATGACCTTGGAAGAAAGACGCAAAGAGTACTTGGGGGATTATGTTGCATTGAAAACTATTCCAACATGGATGGAAGACTTAAAAAGCAAGAGCGAAAGTGATGGTAAGTAAAGTGGGGGAGTCTTAAGATATAGACCACTCTGTTTTCTCACTCTGAAGTTACTTTTAGAAAGGGCAAGACTTAGAACCCATGTTGTTATGAACAGTGAGAGCCTAAAACTGGGATGGGGGTAAAAAATCCCAACAAAATTTCTCAAAGCCTCACTGGTGTCCCAGAACTCTGCTGGTATCCCCAGATGGAGTCACTAACCCTTAAGTGTGTAAAATTGCTCTTCTCTGCATGAGTCTTACTTTCCAGATGCTCCAGCAGTCAGCCATGCCTAAAGAACTTTGTCTTTGAAACTCGCTGGGCATAATGATATAGGAAATCTGGGCAAAACAGTGTTGCAGGTGACCCAAAAGCAGAGGGGAAGTGTGCGAGCTGTGTTGTTTTCTAAAAATCCAGAAACTGGAGAAGATGGGGTTTGAAGCCTCCTCACTTTTGGTCCTGCCTGCTTTCTTTGGCAGGAACTTTAGTTTGGCCTGGATTAACTCCCATTTCCTTAAGCATGTGCAGCCTTATCATGGTTGTGATCACCAGTAGAGTTGTCTAAATACTTGCAGTGAGAACTGACCAAAAATGTGAATCCTATTCGCTTACAGACTTCTCTACTCTGCAAGTAATTCTGTGACAGTGCCTTGTTCTTTGTCTAGTTCTCTTTCATGCACGCAAGGTTGTGTAGGAATAGGGATGACTTCTGAGCTGGTTTCCTCCTCCTCTTTCTTTTCCTGTCTTGCTATCCTACTTGGATTTAGCCCGTGTTTTTTTGAAGGAGTATCTAACTATGAGACCTAAAGTGCTTCCTGCCTCTGCAGACATAGGACTGATTTTCTTACCCTTTTGTTATCATTAAAGGTGAATACTGGCCTGGGTGAACAGGTATGTAAGAGTAATCTTGTGGCTGCAGGTGAACATGGTCTTTATGATGATAGTCCAGGTGAAACGAGGCCTGGAGCTAATCAGCTGTTTTTAAAAAATGGGAAGACTGTAACACTTATTTTAGCACAATCTGGAGGAGCTCACAGATTTTCAGATGTCCTTGTCAGAAGCAGCTATTGCTACTGTCTACTCCTAAGAGCATCTGGAATAACTTTTGAAGTAAAAATATGTCAAGAGTTTGCTGAGCTCTTCAGCCCTGCTGAGGAGCTGTATCACATCAGTACCCAGAAACCTCTTTCTCCCATTTGGGTAGGTCATTTATATCTTGCAACATTGGAAAGCCTGTCCATCTAGAAAACAAAGGCTGCATAAAAATAAAAGAGATTACCCGACTTGCAAGTTGATTTTGGAGGCCTGTGGTATGTGGGAATATGCAGTATGTCATATGGTTTAACTGGGAGACTATCCCTTCTAGCCCAAACGATGTTTTTATTCCATGTACTCTCAGATTCTCTATAAAGCACTGAAATTCACAGATGTTGTATTACTTGGGCTGCTGAAAGTGACAAGGTGTGGATTTACGTTGTGATTGCTGTTACACTTCACAGAAGCAAAATGTCAGTGTCTAATATGTGGGTATTGAATCATGGCAGTGGTGAATTTATTTCCTTGTAGCTGCTCCTGCATTCTTTCTGTTAGTACCCAGTATACAGCAAAAAAATGCTGGAAGGCAAAAATTGTGCTGAAACCCTGCTCTGCTACTTGGTTTTGTTATACTGTACATTCAGGAGAAAATATCTGTAGTCATTCTTTTTCTTTGATGTATTTGTTATAAGTAAGCCATGTGTAATAGTGAACTTGTGGAAGGTTGGACTGCTGAAATGCTTCCATGTTCCCACTGATTAGTACAATTAAAAGAAATACGTGTATTAATGTGACTGTTACTGCATCTGTTTCAAACTTTATTTCTCTTAAATGTTGACCCTGTTTTGAAGGTATAAAGTGTGTCTAAAAGCTGTCATTTTGAGCTGAAATACAGAAATACTAGAATTTAAATATTCTTACTGGTGAGAACTTTCGCTCTGTTTGATGGGACATATGGAGTGCAACAGGTACAGCCTGAATGAGATTCTGGAGGGAACAAGTGAAGCCCCAGGTGTGATGGAATCGGTGAGGATCCAACAATGCCATGCCCAAGTTGTGATATTTTCTTCAAGTGAAAGGTGGCTGCTTGCACTGACAAACGGAAGAGGTCTGAAGGGTGGTGGTGATGAAAATAAAATCTGTGTACTTGTCAAGCCAAAACAACAACTGATGGGGAATTTGGAAAAAATTCTTTACCATTTACTCCCAATACCATATACACTAAAAAAATGACAGATTGATTAGTAAAGCATAGAGTGGCTGTTCAGGAAGAGTGATGAGGAGAAATCAAGAAAGCAACCAAGAACAAATCAAGTGAAGCAGGCACAATCAATCAGCTGCTGGAGTAAGAAGCTGTAGGAAAAGGGCACAGAGCATCTGAGTTGGCAGCTGTCCCCATAGATACTCAATACTCAACTTGAGATTAAGGATGTTCAGTACTGCACAAATTTTAGTACTGGCTATTAGGAAAAATAGCATGTACAATGTAAAACCTTTACAGTGCCCATTTTTGAATGTGAGTGACTCACTGGAGGGTGTTGGGAGGTTCCAGTTAGGCAAACATTTTTGTTGTGTGAAAGTTTAACGGAAGATTATTGAAAAGTCTGTATGCAGAATTATTCAAACTGAAATGATCTAAGAGGTTCATATTGGGAAGGAACCAATCTCACTGCCAGGGTACTTCATGGGTGATTTTTATTGGCAAATTGGAAGAACATACCTTAGGTTGTGGAACAAAGTTTTTCCCTACCCCTCCTCCACCCTTTGATAGGAAGTTGTGTTCAGAACTGAATTCTGAAGAAAACCAGTAAAGCTTGGAGTAAGTTTGGTGTTTTGGTGAGGACGGAAGTCTTTGTAATAGAGTAACATAACAGAGGGATGTGCATCTATGTAAAGGCTCCTGAGGAGTAAAGTTACTGAATTCTGAATGGCAGCTGACAAGGGCTTTGTCTCTTTGTAGCAGCAAAGCTGTTAAAAAACGTTTGGAAGTTAGAAGAGGCGGTGTCTTTATTAAAATGCTCTGCTGTGACTAAAAAAAAAGCCCTACATTTTTTGCAGGTCTCCTCATATGGACACGACTAGCCATAAGAAATTAGGTTGGTGTGTGTTTTGGCATGGAATTTGGTCAATGTTTGTGTTAAGTCTTGATTTTGGGAGGAGAGTGGCACAATGTGGAATGCAAAGACTAAGCCTAGTGCCCACTTCTCTGAGCTAAGGGAAGCAATCTGATGTGGGTACGTGCATTTCCAGAAGGACTGTGCTGTCAACACCCCTGATTTTTGGTGTGCTGCTTGCCAGGCTGCACAAGTGGATCTCAGAGATCAAGTGTTGCAGCAGTGGAAGGAAAAGGGACAGTTAGTGACAAGTGGCCCTCTTTAACGTCAAGAGTGGATGGTAGGAACACAAAGCTTGTTCTTGAAGTAGCCCTGTAAATATAAGCTTTCTTTGGTTTAACTGCATTTATTAAGGAAGTGAGTTGCCCACTTTGGAAACAAAGAATGAGCTTGTCTTAGCGGGCTGGATAGTGTGAATATACTGTAACTGTCGTTCTCCCCACTTGTTATCCATCAGATACTCCGAAAGCACACACATCTCATCCGTTTTCTCATGTACTTTGAAGTAGAGTGTCTTCCTGACAACATGTGAATAATGGACTTGTTTTATGAAGCTCTGGGATTTATATCCCTTTGTTTCAATGCTATTTATTACATACCACTTTGTTAGGCACTCATCTTGTACAGCAACAGGAGCTAATGTTGCTCAGGGAATACAATGCCACCATGTAGACTAACAACTAGAGTGTATTTTGAAGTTAAATACATACATTAGCTTTTTGTTGGGTACACACTAATTCCCAAAGATGTCTTTACTCTGCAGTGGTGAATCTGAGAGATGACTTCAGAAAACTTGTTCTGGAAAGCTTTTTTAAAAATTAGAGTCTTGGGAATTTTGTTGTCACTGAGTTCTGTGTGTCACTGGTAGAAAAACATTTTGTTGTATTAATTGGGTAATTCAGAAAATGTAATAAGTGATATTGTTTAACACCAGGCAGCTGATAGTTCTGCTGACTCTCACAGCCTCTGGAATTCATTGGTATGATAGTGATGCCAAGAAAACAGCAAATTCAGGTAGTGGTTTAAAGATCTTTGCTAGTGGTAAGAACTACTTTTGATAAGATGAAGTTAAAATGGAAGGACACAGTAACTGAGTTTATTTTAGTCCGAGGTTAAATGACACAAAAGGTCTGCAGCAGTTTTAAACAAGTCTTGAAATATGTTTAGATGTTTTGGCAGTCTCTGAATCTTTTTAATCTGCCATTTTTAAAGAAAATGATATGGTTCAAACTATTCAAATTAATCTGTTTTAATCTGAAGGTTTTATGTATAATAATAAGGTTTGGATTTAATAAAAGCATCGTTGTACTGTGAATGTGTAGCTTTCTAAATAGTCACAGTGGGTTGACACAAGGTTACAGAGACAAAACATGTAGATGAACCACTCCAAATGCTTCATGGTGGAGAGAAAATGTGTGGTAATGCTGAGCTCTGACCAGCATTTCTTGGGATGGATAACTAACACAAGTAAGTCTCCAAAGAACACAGTATCTCCGTGCAGCCCTGCTTGATATGAATATCTGTGCTGCAGGAACTAGGAACCAAGGTGATGAGTATTAAACGGACTTTGGAAAGTGACACCACTACTAAGCTGCGGTGAAATTCAGCCAGATGTCTACAAGTAAGAAATGGCATTTCTCTAAACCACTCAGTATTATCAGCAACTTATACAGGAAAAAAAATTATGTTCAACTAGAACATTGAGATTGTTAGACAAGTTTGACAATCACAAGTTCTGTCTGTAACAGCTGTGTGAAACCTGTGTGGTTCAAGACCATCCCCCCAACAAAAATCCAAGTCCATCAGCTTTCATTGTGATTTGTTTTTCTTACAATGACTGCAACAACTGTCTTTATAACAGATTTTAGCTGAGTGACAAGGATGAAAGTAAATTGAGACAGCTTAGTGTACTTTTTGCTATCTCTCCAAAATAAAAAGTGTTTTTGCTACTGCAACTCTTGGTTTGATGAGTTCAGAGTGCAGCAGTTTTTCTGCTGAGTACACACAGAAAACAGCAGTAACTTTTGTGCCACCATTCAGGGTCTCCTCTGTTACCTGTGGCCCTGAATGTGAATTCCAGCTTCGCTTAAACTTGTGCTGTATTTGGTTTTGTCCTTACTTTCCATGTATTGGCATACCACTGTTACTCATGCTAAACATCTTATCACAAGGTCTCTTCAAGACTGGTGTGTTTAAGGTTAGAAAACCGTGTCTCTTAGATGCACATGGAGAGCACTGCTTATCAGTTGCTGTGTAGAATTGCTGGGGGAACACCATGAAAAAAACTAACAACTGTGGTTTCTGTGAATTGTGTGAGGATTATGGTAATTAAGTATTTTGAATACTTGTGAAATGACATGCTTTTTGTGGAAGTGGCTGAAAATCTGTTTGCTCATTTCTGTTCTCTGTCCATGTTATATACGTATTAAGGAAGCAGCAAAGGAATTAGAGAGGTAAGAAGAGCAAACCATGTTTGCAGCTTCTTAGTCTGTGCTGAAGGGGTCCAGGAGTCTGTGTTCGCATGGCATAATGTGGAGTGACTTTAAGGCTGAGTTGGTATTTGTTTGGCTGCAACAGATAGCCAAGGCTGCCAAGGCAGGAGGGTGTAACCAGAGCCCTGTGTGGTTTACTTTGCTCAGGCTCTTGGCTGCCCTTTCAGGATGTGTCCTGAACAGATGCAGAGCTGCAGTTGTGCAAATCTGACCATGTGATTTGGTGACCCCACACACCTTTCTGGCTTTCCCAATACACACCTTGGCTATTGATTTCCAAAGCTAGACTTGCACAGACATGGGAATAACTCTTCAGGTGCAAGTTTACTTGAGCATAAACTGAGCAATAATCTCTGTGTGTGAGTTGGTTTGTTTCTGGAGGTGAATAATCTCTAGTTAGTGATATCCCTGATGTAAGTAGATAAATTAGTGTGTTTAGGGTAAGGGGTGGAGAGAAACTACAGTAAACAGACTAAAGATGTATTCAGTTGACCTTGTAATTCCCTGGTGAGCTGCATGCAAATAACCGTTAAAGGATGGATTAGCTGCCAAAGAGATGACACTTGTGTTGCAGTTTGCATTAACGTGTTTTTGGGAAAAACAAAGAAGTTTCTTGCTTTCAGCAAGTATGAGATGATGATTATTAAAAAGTTCAGATCTGTTTACATAGATTAAGAACACAAAATCCAGTGTAGCTAATCCTCTCTCTAAGAAAGTAAATCACTTGTCTTTGATGTAATTAAGATGATGACTTCTCTTTAAGCTGCTGTTCTGTGACTTTTTTAACAATGTAACTTCCACACAGCATTAAGCTTGTACAGGTCCTGGATAGAGTTATTATTTTGTGGCTCTTCGGCATGCGGCTGAGAAAGCTCTCTTATCTACAGTGGCAGACAGCTCCTTGAGGGGGAAGAGTTAACCATAGGAAAGGATGCTGCTCTCAACAATAAATTGATAAATTGGTGTTCTTATTGAGGCTCTGCAAGCTCTTGATGGTTTTTAGAGAGGGATAGTAGGTGGAGATGCAAAGGGAAGTTAGGCACATCTTTGCTAGAAAGAAGAGTTCTAATGTTTAATTACTGGTGACATGGATCTTGACCAGATGAATAACTTTCAAGCTTTTCTCCTGTGCAATATGAGAAACAATCCTTTTTTTTTTTCAGCTGCTGCTGAATGTCACTGCACCGTCCCTAAGGAAGTACTAAGTAGAGTTAGGAAGTCAAGATGATGCAGTGTGCTGTCAGCTGGCTTGTTCAGGGTGTGAGGGAGGACGCCTTTAGCAGCAGCGATGCTTTAAGTTGGGATGTGCTGTTCCTCAGAAACTGCTGAGAAAAATTGTAGGTTCCAGCTTGGAATATTTTGGTGGCTGACTTGAGTGAGATAGTTTAATATATGCAGGGGAAAAGTAACAGGTTATATATTTTGGCTTCTGTCTTCTCTTGGGTTATTATTTTTTTCCAGTCTCCTTTTTATATGTAAGCTTCTTTTTCCCCACCATGAGCGTGGGGAATTGCAAGATCAAACTCCCAAATTAATGTATTGCTCTACAAAGACAGTTTCAGTAAATCATCTAGCTTTGCTCAGTATGGTAGCTTGGCTAACACCCTAATCTATAATTTATGATGGATTGTGGCATATGTCCTCACAGTCTTTTGCAGACAGATGTGAGCCAATGTGCCAGCCTGATTAGAAGCCATGTGCCTATGATTAAGTTGAGGCCAAAACCAAGCTGTTAAATGTTAACACTGCCCCTTGTCGTGGCTCACTAATGTAGATCTGTTGCCTGGCTATGTGACTTTTAGGTATTTTCAAATGCAGGTGGAAAAAGCTGATGTCCTTCTGGAAAAGATGGAACCCTCTTTTGATTAGACAGGTAGAGAATGGTATGGCTTGGTTTAATTTGATGTAGCTTAGATATGACAGGTATTTATGAAGATGCTGAACTGTTGCCTCAACTAGGATTTGCTGCCTGGGACTCTTCATAATTAGTGATGACACAGGGTAGGCCACCCAACTGCCTCTCTCTGGGTGTGGGATGCTTGCAACAAGTTTGAAAACTAACCTCACACTCAAACTAAGTAATGATACTGCTTTAACTCCCTTGATGGTATTGGGGGATCACTGATGCAGTTTAAGCTCACCAAGCTCTCTGTTTGGATCATGTTAACTAACTTTCATGTGTAGCTATACTTGCTTCATGCACAGTTAAACTCTTGATTACACATGTGTTAAAAACCCAGTCACTGGCAACAACATAAACCTGGCTTCTCTTTTTTGATTCAGTAGACCTAAACTGCTCAGCATGTAGAAATAGCGCTTAACAAGCCAGCGAGGGGCTGAATAAGTCATAGTGTAGAATCATAGGATTGTTAAGGTTGCAAAAGACCTCTAAGTTCATTGAGTCCAACCATTAAATGGTAGTAGTTACTGTGTGAAGTGATACATGGCTTTCTCCATATGAGGGCATCTAGCTGATGTGTATTTGGAAAATCCAGTTGAGAGAAAATTTCTCAGCCCTGTAGGAAGTGCTGCTTATTTTTTATGATGCCCAGAAAATGCTCTGTGCTGGAGAGAAGGCTTAACAATCCAGTTGAAAGATGATAAATTTGAATTTTGCACAGATTTGAAAACCATTGAAATGATACTGAGAAATATTTTCAATATCAATGTGCAGTGTCAGAAGCATAATGTTTGTGCACAGAGATTGTCCTGAGACTTGCAGACTATTGCATGTTGACTTGGCATGTTTGCAGAAATGTGTCACAAGGGCCTTCACCAAAGTTTCCAGATGGTTTTTTTCAGGATAGGATGCTATAGAGTGCACATGTTGGAAAATGAAGCCTCTCAGCCTTGAGCTGATGTAGCCAAGACATTTATTTCTGAGAGTGGAAGTAGTTCTCTGCAAGCACCTTTGCACTAACAGCATCCCTGGGAGTTGGTGGTCAAATGCTGTGTTAGAAAAGACTGCTCTAGAGTTTACCTGAAGGCTCCTGTCCAAAAGACTCAGTCCATCTCTAATGCAGAGCAGGTATGAAGAAAGTGTAGATATAAAGAAACTGGTTGCACCTCTGTCTTCCTTTAAAACATTTCCCTGCCTTATCCTGCCCTTTGCTTTTTCACAAAGGCTTGTTTAGGCAATGATGGGCTTTTATGATGGTCTCCTTGGTATGGCTGGTTAGACTGTAAAGGTGTTCCAAGTTCTGTGTTTTCCATTTGCTACGCAGGTGTGACTCGTAGTTGAAGTTCAGCCTGCACTGGATTTATTCCCATGTGCTCAATGTAACCTTTTCTGTGTTATTAAGCTACTCTACTGCGTGCCTACTGATGTATTGTGTGTTGCAGTGCTGTCCTTTGGTGGGATTTCCTAATGAGTCTACGTCCACTGAAAGCAAACCCCAGACTTCATGTAGTTGTCACTGAGAGTATGAGTCAGTCATATTTAAAGAAAAAATAGAATTCCATTTTGTTTTTTCCCCTCTTTCTGCATTCCCACCAGTGTTCTTACAGGGGAAGGATTGTAAGTGTACTGCAAATAATTAAATCCAGGAGAATAGGTGATGTACACAGACATTCTTATATTGACTTAAAGGCTTTGAGATTTGCTGTGTCTTTCATTTCTAGGTAGATATGTAAAAGAAGATAGAGCTAGAACTTTCTGCTAACTGCTAATGAGTTTGTAACTGCTTGAGGGTTTGTATTAATTTCCAGTTTTTAAGTCCTTGAATGAAGCAAGCATGACTTGCAACACTAATGAGTAGTGGTAGAATTGTCTTCAAATAGCCAAAGTTTCCTCTGTCCCTTGCTGTTTGGGTTGAAACTCCAGTATTCTTTAGGGTAGCAAATTAAATGTGGTATCTCAGGGAGTAGGGGCAGGGAAATGCTGCAAGGTAAGAGCTACTGAAGCCTAATGTCTTCATGTAGAAAACATCATCTTTCGCACCTGCATAAGAACTTACTCTCTTGGTTTGCAAGACAGGTGTC
>VZRS01012686.1:1790-95646 GCA_013398055.1 Ifrita kowaldi
AAAAAAAAAAAAGAAAGACCATTTCTTTTCTCTTTGAAGTATCTGCTCCTAAGCACATAAGTGCAGTCTTCCAAAGAAGAGCATATGATCCATTTCTAATGTAGGCAAAACCGATTATTTCTCCCAGATTCCTCTGTGGAAATATCTAAACTATTTTGGCTGCAGTTTTCCCAAATTAATTCAGTCCAAGGAAGATGCTCCTGCATAAAGTGTTTCAGCTCAAGCAATTAAGATACAGCAAAATGATAAGCAATAAAAGCTAGGGTGTTACTATAAGAAATGCTGGACAATCTTAACAACACTCACTGGTATCACTACCACCTAAAATACATATTAATTCACTAAACAGACAGATGGGCTTGTTTGTTTAAGACTCTTCCCTAGAGGTTTTCAGATTCTTCTTTTTTTTATATATGTCTTTTACAATGCAAAATACCAGCTGGCAGGCAGTACTAGTAGTACCTAACTACCAACTGGAGTTTGCGTATAAAGATTATTTTAAAATAGCCAAACCAAAGATTATTTTAAAATATCAGAACCAAACACTTGTCTGGCATTGCTTACAATCAGCACAATGTTTCAGCCTTGCAAGGAGAGGAGAAGCATCATCCTCATTTGTGTCTAGGTAAACCATGGTGAAAAAAAGCTAAATATGCTTGAAGAAGGGCGTATTACAGGTTGGAAAAGGACACGGGAGCAGGCAGCTTACTCCAAGATATTCTTGAATGCAACAAACTATTCAGCCACAGGATGGCAATTTGTTGGCAAATCCCAAGCGAGTGGCAAGCCAGAACTTTTAGTAGTGAGGGAGGTTTCATGGTTGAGATTTGAACACCTATTTAAAGTTCCTCTAAGTGCTGACCTATAACTTCCAACCACCATTTTGCTTTCTAGGTCAACGACGCCCCAAAGACCATTTAAATGGGAAAGGCAGAAACTGCTAGAGACATTATAGTCTTCCCTGGCTCAAGGTTGAAGTGCAATGGTATGAAGGAATAAGATGAGGGGAAAAGTCAAGCTCTTAACATTTTTTTGAAAGTTGGGCAAAACAAATTAAAAAGTCGTTATCCAGGCTGATGAATCCCACCTTTTACCACTGCTCTATAGACTTCATTACAACAAAACCAGAATAGGATATTTTTCAGCATTCCCCCCACCCCAGGTAATGACAGTGTGATCTCAAGGTTGCTAGTGGACACTTCCTTACATGCCTCACATTCATGTTTGCTTTCAGCAAAGAGGTCATTCATGAGAAGGAAGGAGCTTAGTGTAGAAACTTTTGAGACATGCCTACATTGCCTTGGAAAGAACTTCAGTCTTACTGGCCTCTGAAATCCCATCGATTGTGGCTACATAGGACCAGTTCTCACCTGTCTTCTGGGTGGCTAGAAAAGTTAATCAGAAGAAATTAACCAACCTACTTTGTAGATTTAATGCCAAAAAAATCCCTTCTCTCTGAATGAAAGGCAAACAGTGTTTATGAAATACACGTGTTGTAACTTTAAAATAAACTGAAAAGTAACGATTTTCATAAAGGGGACTATGCCAGCTATATGATGCTCTTGGGTCATGGTAGTTCAAAGAAAGGTGAAAGATACTACACTGGATAAAAAATCAAGGAACCCTGTCTTAGCACCTGTGTAGACATCTGCTGCTCTTCTTAAAGTTTATTATTTATTGAAGAGACAGTGAGAACTACTACACATCTAAAGAGGTGAACCACAGGTGCAGAGAGAAACTGCAGGACTTCAGGGATTTGCGGTAGAACAGGATTTCTCCTGAAGACCACAGGTAAATAATTCAAAAATATTTCCTCCTCTTAATGCCTCAATTGAGCATATGACAGCAGAAGTCAGTGATAACACAAGTCACCAAATGGTTTCTGTCAATGGGGAGGACAAAGACTGAGTAGATGTGGAGTTAGAGCTGATCTGGGAGGATGACAATGGACTCACTGCATGTCCCAGCCATGTAGGCATGTCTGTAACTCTGATACAAAACAGCCAGGATATTGACAGATACAGATATCTGAATGACTAAAGATGGAAGGATTTGTGTTCAGTAGCTTCTCAGCTGGAGGTGTGACAGGAATAGAGTGGGATTTGATTTCCCAGTGAACCGAACCCCACCAGCAAAACTCACGTTCAGCGTTCAGTCAAAGCAGAATATCCTTCTACATGCTCTTACCAAAAATGTTAAGAAAAGACACTATCCATCTTCAAAGGGATTAAAAAGAAAACTGTTGAGGATTTTCCCTGTAGCTTGCCTGTTATTCTTGAGGAACAGCTGCAGAGCACCTTATATAATTTAGCATGGTCAGAGTCCAGGGAATGACTGCAAAGGCTGGATGCACATGTGACAGAAGGAAGGGCACTCTCCTTTTCCTTCTCAGCTTTCTAGGTCTGGGGGAAGGAAGGGGAAACATGTTTTTGTTTCCCCTCTGCCATTCCACCCTAGCAGAAGAAATTCCCACACACAATCAGCAACCAAGCCTTGAACAGAGCCAAAACCCTGGGCACAGCTCCATCACCACAGTGTATTTTACGGTCTTCCCTGCCACCTAAGTGCTAAAAGAAAACTCCACGTGCACACACCACAGCCTACACAGACAGTGCAAATGGGAGCATGAGGCACCTGGCACTACCCACAGCAACATCATGGCAAAACATCCAGAATATTGTTTTCTATAGATCCAGCAACCAGTGAGGAGAACTGCAGAACATGGCTCTAACTGCTGTGCCCTTAGAATCCCTGATTCAGTGTAGGGGGTTGGGAAGGAAGAAACACTGGGGCTGATGGGCTGCAAAAAAGGCTCAGGGGTCCTTGCTGGACAGTGAGATGGAGGCCAGACTTGGCAGCAAAGACAATGGTCCTCCAGGGCTGTACCAACAAGGTTACAGCTGGTAGATAAAGGGAAGAGATTATCCTTCCCCACCTCAGTGCTCTTCAGAGCACACCTAAATACTGAACCCAGCTTTGGTCCCCCCAATACAAGGGGAATCTGGATAAACCAGAGCATAGTGGACCTCTGAGAAGAAGGGATCTGAAGAACTTTCCAAGTAAGGAGAGAGTGGAGGACCAGAATCTTCAGTCTTGATAAGGCACTGCTTTGGATGGACTGTTAAAGGGTCAGCAGCCCCCACTACCTATTGGGAGAGATCTTCCAGAAGATGGAAAAAGGCTCTTCATGGTGGTGCATGGCAGAGGAACCAGAAACAACAGGCAAACATTTAAATGAGAGAGATTCAAACCTTTTTCCCCTGAGGACAGTCAGGCAGTGGAGCATAATGTCCAGAGGGGTTGTGTGGTGTCCATCCTTGGAAATTTTCAAGACTGGACTGGATAAACCTCTCAGAAATCTTAGCTGGCCCCAAAGCTGACTCTGCTTGGAGCAGAGAACTGAGCTAAAGACCCTCTGGATTATTCTGTGATACCTGTGACTCGTCTCACTACAGAAGTCACTTCCCCAATTTTCCAAATCTTCCCTTAGTAGCCTGCCTTGCACTCAGTCTGTGAAAGGAAAAGCAGAGATTATATGTTTGTGTACTTCTCAGTGACGACATCCTGGCTAACAGATTGGCACAGCAGGTACATGTCAGGCCAATAAAAAGGAAAAGGAAAGGAGGCTAAAGATAATAATGGAATTTATCAGAGCATTACATCACATTCTTTTTATTATCCATTCTTCTCCAGTCACAAACACAGCAAGAGCATTGACTTCATTACCCAGCTCTGAAATTAAATGGGGCAAGAGAGAGGCTCAATCTCTTCAACACAAAGGGGAAAAGTAAACATTTCCCTCTGCCTTGAAAGCCTGCATGACCTAGTTCCCTGCCAACACCCAGATGAGAGATATGAAAGAGAAAGGGGGGATAGACTGAGGTGAAAAGCAGCAGAAGTTCTTCTCACAGCCTGTCTGTTGAGCAGAGATGAACCCTTATCTGTAGCTTTGCCCAGTTCCCATCACAGAGCAGGCCCTTTTTTGCCCTCCTTGCATTAACACAGCCCCTCTGTGTTAATTAAGTTACACCATCATCCTCTGCAATCTACAGAAACAACCCAAACCAGCACATGATGTTTGGATTTTAATGGGATCCCTATGTTTGAGTGGCCACAGCACAGACCACGACAAGCACTGCCTCCTACCAGAAATCACAACACCCTGTGTGCTGCATGTCACTGGACACAAAGCAGGGAAAACCTTGAGAGATCATCCCAACCCTGCCTTGTCTTGTTACGAACAACATGGGTTCCTCCAGGATCCCAGTCCTCAGAAGGCAGCTGTACCTTTCCCTTCCAGGCAAAAGCAGGTTCATTCATTAATGTGGCCGGGTACCACCACCTGTATTTTTGTTTGAAATGGATAAAAAAGTGATACCCTTTCATTTAGCTCTGTTCTGTCACCAAGCACCACCATTATTCATTTCAGGTGAACTTCAGTAAATCCTCTGCTGAGGTATAGCTGTGACATCCAGAACAAACAGGGTCACGGTGGGTGCAGAACAATGATGTGTCACCCACAAGAAGTTGGAAGTGACTCTGCTCAGGTAGAGATTGAAAAGGGAGGCTTTGTCAATATTGCCCTGAACAGCAGAATTGTGTGCTGTAGTTAGTTCTGCTGCAGGATCTTCACTGCAGCCCTGAGGAAAATAAAACCCAGCAGGGAATTCAGTCTGCTTAGATAGGAGAGCTCTCTCTCTCCTGCAGAGACATGGGGGTCTCCAAAATTCCACTCAAAGGACACCCATTTGAGTTTATCTCCAGACTAGGGTCAGAAGTAGCTAGGAAAAATATCAGAATTGAGCTAAGAATCATTTTGAGCTACTTCATCGTAAGGAGACTGAATTCTGCCCTGGAGGCCTGTGAGGGCTCCCAGCTTCCACGAGATTTCCCTGGAGACCAAAACCAGTGTTCACCCAAGACAGTGACCCCTCTGCCTGCTCAGTGACTCTCTGGCTGGGCAGGCTGCAGGCAAGGGGGATCGAAGCACTGTAGGCTCTAAGGGTCTCCCCTGGGACAGAGGGAGCAGTGTTGCACATTCCAGCTTCCAGGAGCTGCTGAGAGTCAATTAAATATTATTGAATATTATTTAAGTGCCAGAGTGGGAAACTCAGCTGAGCACCTTGCTCCAAAAACAATTAAAAAGTCCAGGTTTTCTCACTCCTTATGTTTTAATGACCTAAAATCACACTTGAATATGTACATATATATACATTCATACATTCATACACAAATACATTCTTTCTTTAAATACGAATTTATGAAAATGCACACAGACATTATATATGTGAGAATACACACACACACTGCGAATTAGTCCATAATCACATGTTGGCAAGATACTTTACATGTGTGTGTGTGTGTGCTTTTGCAAAAATAACTTTGGGTATTACAGAACTAATCCAATTACACACAGGTTTAGTGCACATTTAGCATAAATAAGGTTCAATCTAATTTCCCAGAATAAGTTAATAATTTTTAATGTAAAACCTCTTTTCCTCTTGAATTTGAAATTTAAAAACAATATTTTGGGAAGATGACTAATACAATGCTGGTTCTAAGGGATAAGCTCAGTTTCAAAAAAAAAAAAAGTTGTTTTTTCAAATATTCTTGTATTTGTATTTTTCAAGTTCTAAATTACCATAAATTAACATTTTCAATTACTCAAAGCGCATTCTTATGAAACTTCAACAAATCTGTTTCAATCACAAGGAAAATGATCTCTGATTATTTCAATCTTTCCAGTTTCACAGACTTGCACAGGCTTTGTCAGCTTCTAAAAAAGACTAAGAAATTTGAGATGAGATTGGAAATGAGATTGATTACTTATTTGTCCTCCTGTTTCTCCAATATGACAAATCAATTAAATAAACCAAATCCTTTGAACTCATATGGTGAAGGACATTAGAAAGTTTTTTTCTACTAACTCAACTGTTTTGCCATTTTCTTTTTTTATTCACTTCCCATGCTCAAAGAACTCCTTGGACACGAGCACGCACCAGACAAAAAGGAGTCCTGAACACTAGAGGGCAGATAAGAAACAAACCATCAAGTTTATCCCTCATCATTCTGTCCCTGAAATAAAAATTTTCTTCTAGCAATTTTTACTCTTTTGTTTTTCATTCCACAAGCAACTTGTGATTATTTTCACTTTAAATATCTGTGCCAATGGTCATAATTGCATAGCATTTTATTTTCTCCTTAATATTCCTTGAGAAGCAAAGAGGAAACTTCTTAAAAGAAAAATCACATTGAGACGTCGAGATTGGAGGGCTGTTACTTGCTGCAACCAGTGGGAAATAACCCATGGCAATAATATATTCTCTATATAGAGAGGGATTTCTGGAGCAAACCAAACTGGTACATATGCTGGTGGTGCACACATATCTGAGTTACAGTGACCAGCATCCAGGGCTGCATATTTAAAACATTTGTATTAAAAATGAGCTTCACTTGCTTGGCTCTCATTTTATTGTGCTTTTCCTCACTGCAGTCTTGTTCTTTGTTTCTTTCATCCCTGTAAATGCTGTGCAATTTCATGTCCCCTCTCCTATAACCCCACACACTGAGTTTCCTGCATTTAGGTGAAAAAGATTTGATTTCTGTCACTCCCTGCCATTGATGGCCTCTGGTAAAGAGGCAGAACTCACAAGCAGAGCAGAAGTGACACACACATTTACAAACCTAAGAGGGGTTATCATAGAATCATAAAATAATAGAAGGGCTTGGGTTAGAAGGGACCTTAAAGATCACCTTGTTCCAACGCCCTGCCCTGGGCAGGGACACCTTCCACTAGACCAGCTTGCTCAAAATTCCACCCAGCCTTACCTTGAACACTGCCAGGGGTGGGGCATCCACAGCTTCTCTGGGCAACCTGTTCCAGTGCCTCGCCAGAGTAAAGAATTTCTTCCTAACATCAGCTAATCTAAATCTCTCCTCTTTTAATTTAAAACCATTCCCTCTTGTCCTATCACTATGTGCTCATGTAAAAAATCTTTCTCTCTCTATTTTATAAGCCCCCATCCCTCTGATCATCATCCCTCATGCTGCCAGGAACAGCCAGTCTCTAAACATTTGAGACAATTCACCTCCTATCTCAGGACAGCTTGAGCAAATGCTTTTTTAAAAAGTCAGTCACGGCCTCACATAAACCTCTGAATCACACCTGGGATGAAGCAATCTTGCTTAACTCCTTTGCACATCCTTAGCATGTCTCTTCTCTCCACCAGGAGCCTGGCAGACTGCTGTAATTCAGAGGGATGCTTCAGAACTATTTACAAACACACCTCCTTGAGCAGCATTGCTCTCTCAGCATAAATGCAAATACAGCCTCTGCAGTACCTCACACACACAACATTTACTGCTATGCAGACCACGCCTAGATGTTTTGGGAAGCTGCTTTCTCCTAAATGCTGAAATAAAAAACAATTCAATATTCAATATTCTTCAAGACATTTTTTTCCTGGCAAGCCTCAGTCCAGGGTCATCTAGAATGTATCTTGTGAGTTTTTGTTTCCCCATTGGCAGGGGCAACAAAAATAGCCAGGCTCTGCTGCCTGAGTGCATAGACAGAGACATGCAGCTGCATTAGTGGGGCTCAAAGCCTGAACTGATACACATCAGAGGCTCCCAGGACTTACTAATTTGGGGTGCAGACACATGTACCCATGTTATATAGCCTCTGACTCAGGGTGGGCTCTCACAGGCATGCAGAAATGCAGACCACGACATTCATGCATCCTGTCTGCTGGAGAGCCAAGACACTGCTCTCAACAATACAAAATGGAC
The DNA here is from genome assembly GCA_013398055.1 of Ifrita kowaldi. NCBI lineage: Eukaryota > Metazoa > Chordata > Aves > Passeriformes > Cinclosomatidae > Ifrita > Ifrita kowaldi. The sequence continues at coordinate 9,579 of VZRS01012686.1, forward strand.
ATTGAGATCCGGAAAAAAATCCCTTTGAGAAGCCTTAAAAGAACCAGACAATACAGTCATTCCTGTTAAAGGGCCAAACAACCACCCAGCTACAGAGTCACTCCCTCTCCTTAGAGCAACAAGGAGAGAAAGCCGAATGAGAGAGCTCATGGATAGAGGTAAAGACAGAGAGATCATTTACCAGTTCCTGTCATGGGCAAAACAGGATTATATGGAGAAAATTAATTTAATTTATTCACAATTAAAATATATTCTGGTATTGAGAAAGAAAGACAAGCAGCACAAAACCCACCTTCCACCCAGCTTTCCACCAGACCCCCCTTCCCCACTTCACTCCGGACTCCTCTCCCCTGGCAGGGTGGGGAAGGGGCAGTGGTTGGTCCCTTCCACTCTGCCTCCTCCCCTGTCTCTCTGCTCCAGGTCCAGCCTTTCCCCAGGCAGCAGCCCTTCGGGGGCAGATGCTCCTGCCGGGGCTCTCCAAGGCTGTGAATTTGCTGTGAATTTGCTGTGAATTCAGCAGAGCTGTTACTGTGACATGTCTGCGTGGAAAGCAAAAACTCCGTTCCATGACCTAAATGCAAGGGGATACTAAATCATGTACTGATAAGGACAGAACTGCATCCCCCACAGATGAGATAAACAACAATTTGTGTCTTCAAAGGTAACTTATCTCCTTCCTGCTCTACCTTGTTACCATATTCCAATGGGCCTCACCTTCACTCTTCCCCAAGGAGCTCCATTTCTGTGGGAGCCCAGCCCATGAGCGAGCTTCTCACAGCACAATATAAGAAAGATATAAACCTATTAGAGAGTGCCTGAAGGAGGGCTACAATGGTAAAGGGTCTAGAGGGGAAGCTGTATGAAATGTGGCTGAGGTCACTTGGCTTGTTCAGCCTGGAGGAGACTGAGGGGAGACCTCACTGCACTCTGCAACTTCCTCACGAGGACACTCAGAGGGACAGACACCGATCTCTTGTCTCTGGTGAAGAGTGACAGGACGTGAGGGGTTGGCAATGAAGCTGTGTCAGGTTTAGGTTCAACATTAGTTAAAGTTCCTTCACCCAGAGGGTGGTTGGACACTGAACAGGCTCCCCAGGGAAGCCTCGGTCACAGTCCCAAGCCTGACAGAGTTCAAGCATTTGGACAACACACTCAGACACTTGGGATGATTCTTGAGGCTGCCCTGTACAGGGCCACGAGTTGGACTCGATGATCCCTGTGGGTCCCTTTGAACTCTGGATATTCTATGAATCCATGGACACAGTACAGGTACAAATGGCAAAGCATTCTGAATTTGGTTCAGTCTAGTAAGGAATTACCCACACGGTTTAAAAAATGCCTGCTTGTAGCATCAGATGGAATTCTGTTTAGAGTTTCTAAGAACCTGTTTTCAAGAGAAAAGAAGGGAATGGAAGGAGTAACTATAAAGATGACTATGATCGTTGTGGACAAGGATACACGAAAAGCTCAACTTGGCATAGGAATATAAAGGTTGTGGGAGGATATGGTGACTCATACTTGTAAAGGCTGAATGTCAAGACAGTGGAAGAGTTAGCTAACTTTAAGTATGATACTGGCACAAGATCAATGGGATATATAATGTTCAGAAATAGACTTAGGTTGGAAAATTACAAGATGATTTCTAGCAATCCAGGGATGGTGGTTTTGCTCAGGCAAGATTGATAAGGTTTGTCATGGACTGAAGAAAGAAAAAAGTTGCTTCTCTTTATACTGCTTGACTTTGCCTTCTTCCTCAGACCTCAGAGGGGGTTTGTTAGATTGAATTTCTACTGCTGCAGGAGGGTAGGATAAGTGCTAACAGCCAGGTCTCCTACTTCTTGAGGAATCGTATCACAGCAGCTCCAGGTTTCACACTGGGAGGTAGGAAGGTTAGTATTATTTATCAGGCATCAAATTATCCCAGTGATTGTGCTAAAAAATGGATTTGTTTTGGAATGGGTGTCAGAAAACTTAAAGGCATTTTATGCCTCTAGCCAAGACATGGTATAATTTGTTTTTTTAGATATCGCTGTCAGCCAGTCTTTTAAGCAGCAATTTGGCACTTAATTCCCATTTATTTAAATGGAGCTGAGGCAACCAAACACCTCAGTAAAACTGGCCCCAAATTTTTTTTATACTAAAATCCCTGGTGAATAAATATAACATAGAAAATCTGTTCTGCTGTCTTTGGCCTTTCTCTAGACTCAGTTTTGAGCTCTGTGGTTCACTGAAGACACCTTAGTGAGAGTATGTGCTTGCACATTATTGTGAGATAAATAAGAACAGGAGCTGGGAATGCATAAGTAATTCACATGTGCCAGCAGGAGGGAATCCTCCACCCTCTTTAATAAAAGAATACTCTGCAAAAGTACCTCTAAACCTCTGCAAGAAACTGTATGGAGGGGAGAAAATAAATCCCAGCACATTCATTTGTCCTGGTTTTTAACACTCAAGCAAATCTTGCCCATATATTAATTTTGCATGCATTATGCACTCGGGCTAAGTACTAACTGCACATTTGTACTTACCTAGAAGAAAGGAGGTCAGTGCCAGAAGTGTCCTGGATGGCAAACTGCTTTGCTTTAAACTTAATCAAATAGTGAAAGAATTAAAAATGATAATGAACCTACAATAAAGCAAGGAAATGTTACGTAATCAGGCCCACCCGTATAAATGGATCTGAAATTCCTGCTTATTTAACATTTTAAGTTTTCTCTGTTGAATAATACATAATCTATTGAACGATTTAAGTTAGAACATGGAGCTGAATGTTACATATTAAATATTAAGTGTATAGCAAGGAAAACAGTTGAGTTCCTTGTGGGCATGCAGCTCTGGGCTCAGTGGTTCAGAGGGAAGGAGGAGGGCATAGTCCCCATGTGGAGAACCCTGGTGGAAAATAAGGATGGAAGGAAGCAAAAGGGAGATTTCTGTCACTGGCGGGCTTTTTTTCTGCAATTTTAATGAATCTATACTGATGTGTGTCATAAAAATAAGATGTAACTAAATCTCCTCACATCTTTTCTACTCTACAGAATATTTTTCATGGAACAGTTCCTTTAGCAGCAAAAGGAGTTGTAAGAGACTGATAAATCACATCAGTCATGCGGGTTGCATAATGTTAGAGTGTAGTGCAGTATTTTTCATTCTTGTCATTATTTATTTAATGTTTTCAATGGGAAAAAAGAGATCTTTTTTATGGTCTATTATCCCTTGAAATGCAGAACTTCACAAAGTTGAAAGGATTTTGACAAGACAAACTAAATAGAATTGATGCAATTATTTTGGTACAAAAATTTATTTGCCTATGTTGCCCTCCTCTGACCCCCTTAAAGAAGGAGCCACAGCAGTAGATGTTCAAGAACACAGTGAACTTTGAAAATTTGTGAACTACTCAAAACAGTCAAAGAAACTGGGCAGCATATGATGTACTACAAATCAGGGACATCTTATTTCAGTGAATGGCTAAAAAAAGTAGATGGTTGAATGACAAACCCATATCAGGGCTATAAATGAGAAGTTTGTGAACTACTTATGAAGTTTGTGCCTTTAAATATTCTTGATCATTGTTTAAATGCTTCACAGTGCACAGAGCACCTGGTGTGGTCTAGTTGGACAAATTCAATCAGTTATTCTGAACACTCCAGTCATTTGAACTGGAAAAAGTTGGCTAATACCTGAGGACAGGTCAGAGATTCATTTTTCTAAGAGCTGGTCATGGTAAATCTCATGTTCCTGTGTACTTGCAGTTGAAATTTCAGCTGGCTTTAGGACCAAGCCCAGGCTAACTGCGCTGACTGACACTAAGCAGCTGTGCTGAAAAGTACAAGGATATATTTCAACCTTAATTTTCTCAAGTGGAAACTTCCCTGCTTGCTTTGTATGAAACGTGTGACCTGCTGTTACACTGAGAGTGAACAGTGATGGATGTTTGTCTGGGCAGTGTGAGAAATAGGGCCCTCATTCTTTTATCTGAAGCAACTGTTCTTTCTTTCATAAAGCTAATTACTATTCACTGTGGCGATGACTTTTATTGAATTATTTATCAAGATTTAGACTCTGGGAAAGGCTGAAACAGCACTGCTACCATCCCTTTATGAATCCATTAAAAAGGGAGCATACACCTTGCTCTTGAACAAAAATACATCAAGGATTTTTTCTTGTCCACAATATTTACCTCAAGTTGAAATTAAAATATAAAATATCAGAGAAATTAATCATGCATCCAGAAATATACTTTCAACACACAGCACCTCCTATGTGTTGTCTCCTCTTTATACTTTTGTAGAGAAAGGATATATAGGTGTACTGGTACCTGCTTCAGCCTGTAGCTGTGCTGTATCAAATGCTGTACAAACACAAATAGAAACCCCACGTCTCTCAAAAGGCTCATGTCAACCTAGAGCAGTTTAAACTGCTCTTTACTGCCCCACAGAATCCACACAGAACCAAACTCCAGGTGCCAGGTTAATTGAACACCTGAGCTTTCTTGGTGTTCTTTGATATTTTCATAGAGATAGAGGTGGGTCAGCGGGACTACATACAGCTAATTAGACACAAAAAATCCCCACCTTGGATTAAGTTTGTCAAGTTTTAATTGCAACCAAAGGGGCAAGAGGTATTCACAAGTCACTTGAAGGTTTTGTTTTGGTACAGACATCGGCAGATCTATTTAGAATGTGAGAACAACTGTGCTAAAAAAGAATTAAGCATACAACTAGCCAGTTGTGATGGAGTGGCCATTGCAGCAGTGGAAACATTTTACTAAGCAGAAGAAACCTGGGGCCTGCCTGAAATATTCTCTAAAAGCATTAGGGCTGAATATGCAGTTTAAAACATTCAGTGGAAAACTTCAATTTGGTGCTGACTTCATTCATTTTTTTACAGCTTCCTCCTGTAGCATTTTGTGAAGAGGAAGATTTTCTAGGCAGTAAACATCCCTATGCAGCAACACATTTGGATAAGTGTTTAATTTCAAGTATATTCTTATTTCCTGTGGTTTGCTGAATCATGTGCCAACTCAGCTGGAAGCCTCAGGTACTGCACTGAGCTTGTGTGGGCAGGTTTGGTGTAAAAGGGGTCTCTGGGGGCAGCTTCTGAAATTTCCCCAGTGTCCTACAGAGCCAATGCCATCCAGGACCAAGGGATGACACACTTAAAACCCACAAGGCAGAAATTTGATCCATCTCACCTGATCTTTATCGGCTTTCTGTATGCCAAAGCACAAGATTTAGGATCCACTTCAGAAAACTCACCAGCAACATTGCTGAGCCTCTTGATATCCATGTACAAACATCTCATCCCTTTCTAATTGGCTTTCACTGCTGTTCTCAGGACTTTGCACATCCTAATCACAAGTTTTGGGGGAAAATAAAAAACATTTTTGTTGATTGAATTTGAACTCCTCACTGTTTAGATTCAGTGACTGTGCTTAGTTCCAAATGTTCAGACATAATAATAGGGAAAACACTGAAGCTCTTGATCTACTTCCTCAAAAATACTGGTATTTTTTTAAAAATAGTATTAAAATTCATAGCTTTGCTTCAAAGAAGACCTCTCACAGTACTCTCACTTTATATTAGAGTCATCACCCTTCTTTGCACTCATCAGAGGTCTAAAATATCCTTTTTGAGATAAGGCATCAGTTGTACATATAGTATCTCAAGTAAAATGCACTTTTTTCTTAGAAGCCTCAAGCACACTCCATACATAGCACTATGTATTTTTCTGCTTCGCTGTTTAACTCTGCAGTTGACCAAACCAAGCCTAATTGAGGTTTTTACCTTGTAGGTTTTCAATGAAACTTACTCTGAAGCAGTTAAAACTAAAAAGGTAGTCTCATTTTTCTCTCCAAATAATGATAACCATCCCACTTTGAACCAAGTGATTGTTTAAAATATTTTTCAAGAAAGTAAAATACATTGTTTATACATTTATATACATGTAAAAGTTGATTTCCAATGCTCCCTACACCAACTGTGATTCCAGTTACAGTGGACAAAAGGAAACTTCAAAATTCAGCCTTCTTGGAAAAAAAAAGTCTATCACTCTGAGTTCTACTTCTGCCTGAACATTGTCTCAGATACTCTTTATGCTTTCATAATCATATTATCTGGCTTTTGAAATACCTTCCCCCTTCTCTATGAAAGCCTGAGCTATTGCAAAAGAAACCATGAATCTGCCACTCATCAGTGTGCTGCTGAATGTGAATAATGGAAGCCAATGGAGGAAAAGAAGTGATTTTTTTCCCCCATCTTGTCTCTTCTAATCTCTTCCTCTTAGGTTTGTATTTTGGACAGTGCCTGTAGACAGCACGGAGAGAAAGGTGGGAAGCAAAGGCCAACTGCCAGGAATAGGACACAAAATTAATCTTGATTTCTGTTTTTATTTCCTCTTTGCATAGCTCTAAATTTGATTTTTTTTTTAACTTTCTTTTCAAGCATAAAATAGCAATAGTGTGGATGCAGCAGACATCTTCTTAGAGATGTGAGGGAGTTCATTTGTGGAAGTGAAAGGAAATAGTGAGGAATTAATCAAAGTTAAAAATCAAAATCAACACAGACATGATCTCCTCCACAGTAAATCAAAAGATCTCCATCAACAACAAAATAATCACAATTTTTTTTTTTTAAATTATTTGTTATATTTCAACTGCAAATTGATGGAAGATTCCAGATGAACTGGACTTTTGGGATGTGCTAAAGGTCTCTGCAGCAGGGCACTAGCAATGAGTCTTATCCCATGCTCAGCAGAATTTATCTGTGTGGGGAAAGACAAACCCTCCAACATGGTTCTAAGCCCATTAGAAACAATGTTAAGAGCCATGGGAGGGATGGATAGTTTTTGATGTAAGCCAGAAGAGCTAAATTGTAATTATGGAAGTCCTGCTACATAATTAGACAGAAACATGCCCTTCTCATCACCGAAAAGTACCAAGAGAAATTAATTTTCATATGAAAGAAAATGAAAATTTAATCTCTTCTCCTGGCTCTTTTTTTTTTTTTTCATCAGTCCAATTAAATGGCAAATACATCCCTATTACAAGTATGGCCTGCAAACCAGACTGTCCTCAGAAAGCTGCACAGTACCACGATTGTCCTAAGCCTTCAGGCACTGCAGAGAAACAAAACTGATCAGCAGGACGGTCTCACTAAAAAGTAGAAGTTTTTCTTACCCACTTGTTAGATAGCATGGTTAAACACTCGTGCAATTTCTCAGAACTCAAGTTTAAAGCCCAGGTTGTTGAAAGTTGCTAATATAGTTCGTGGTGGTGTTGGGGTATTCGGGGCTGAGAGAAAATAAATGAACTCAGACAACTGGATGTTCTTGGGTATCAAATTTCATCAGGCATAAAAAACATCAATAAGATGTGAGATGAGGAGGAGGGAATGGAAAACTCCCTAAGGAACCTTCCACACAACATATTTCATCAGCAGATATGAAAATAAAAATGCCACAGTGAACACAAGGAGGTATCCAAAGTGGAATCTCACAAAAGCCACAGGATATTGTCTGAAAAAAACCAGGGGAAACACATAAGACAGAAATTAATGCAATCATGTTCCACCTGTGGACAGATACAAGCAAAGGATTTAGGAGCTGATGAAGATGGGGGACCAGGATATTCCGAGGCAGGCAAGGAAAGAGCCACCCTGCAGCCGTGGGAGAGAAGAAGTCTGACTTTGCTTTCACCAGCATCTCCTGTGGCTGCTTCTCTGCTTTTATCACACCAGAGCCTGAAGTGACAAGCATCATTCTTCATGTTTGCAGTTCCACCATCAGTAAAGATTGGGATCCCTTGCCCTAATGTTGCCCTGAGAAATTGTGGATGCCCCATCCCTGGAAATGCTCCAGACCAGGTTGGACAAGGCTCTGAGCAACTTGTTCTGTGGAAGGTGTCCCTGCCCATAGCAGGGGGTTGGAACAAGATGATCTTTAAGATCCCTTCCAGTCCAAGGCTTTCTATGATTCTAATGTTTTAAACTTCTCAGGTTATCTGGGTTATTCATTTGCACCTCTGCTTCAGTAAGAATGTTCAATCCCTATATATACTTTATTATTATTTTCTAGAGAGAAATGCACACAAGTACAAATGTTTGAGACAATACAAACCTATAGTGTTAGGGTTTCAGAAGTGTGTGGCAGAGAAGCAGGTCAGGGAAATATCAAAGACAAAAATTTTAAGATATTTCTAAACAGAAATTTCAAAAGTTCCAAATAAAATTGGGAGAGGATATCATCTCAATTTTAAAATTCCCATTTTAAAATGCAGTTTTCACAGTAACAGAATGCAAATTCCACCTTCTTACGACACTGCCACAATACTTTCCCCATGCTGTTTTTCCCCCATTCTGGCTGCAAAAGTATTTATCACCAATTCTGCTTCCCATAGTCTTCTCATAAAGATTCTGAAATCATGTTAAGAGTGAAGAATTGCAAGGACTTTGGTCTTTCTTACAGTAGATAAGCACTTGCAATTTCTGGAGCCGTGCTGTGAGAGCACAAAGCCAAGCTTGTCAAAAGGTCAGTGAGAGCTGGGTAAGCAAAGACCATCTGCAGCAGAGTGTCTTTGGTGCAGCCAGTCTCCCAAATACACCAATATTGATACATCTGCAATTCGATAAGAAGGAGGCCAGTCAGTCTTCCCAGAGCAAATCTTTATGGAATAGCAAAGGAAAAGGAGGAAGGGAAAGGGGAAACTGCTAAAATTCACCTGCTTCCATTACAAAAAGTTCTCCAGCAGCTGACTCATAAGCTTTCAGCCTTGTGGAAGCCTGTAAATGCTTTCCTGAAGAATTTTGTGACCCAGAGGACTGATTTTCAAATATCAGGCATAATCAGTTCTTCCAGCAGAGCCAGGGCCAGGGTCTTTGCCTGGGCTTATCTTTCCTGAGCTAACTCACTCTATACAGACAGCTGACTGCCTTTGTCCCACAACATCCTTCTGCATTCCTCCCAAGTCAGTGCTAACACCACTATCAGTACAACACAACAGTAGCCAGAGATAAGAAAAACAAAGTGATTGTAAAAATATTCCCGTTACAAAAATGCGATTGTCCTGATCATCTCAGAGACAGAAGCTGCTTTTTCGGAGTAATGGCAGAGCATTTAACACTGCCAACTGCAGAGGAAACTGTTCAGTACAGCTCAGTCCACTGCTAAATTGCAAAATGCGCCTGTGGCAGCTTTGAACACAATCCATCTGGGAGAGTTCTGCCAGCCAACGTGAGTGGGGTATAATAAAAAAGCTATTAAACACTTCTTGAGTTGCATTCTCAACCCTGACCTCCTTTTTAAGGGACTTAATACAGAGACAGTGTCTTGCCTGAAAATACATTCGAAGAATCATCATGGATCTTTCACATAGATATTTCAGCTATCAGAGGAATGTTATTTGGGGAAGTCATCTTGGCTTTCTGTCTCTAAATGAGATCTTTGCACGGAATTCTTGCAACCCCACCACCATCACTTTAAGTTTTAGTTTTTTCTTCTGTAACATGTCTTGTTATAGTCTGGTTCCAATTGCTTTAAAAGAAATAGAAGTATTAAGGTATTTTTATTTTCCTGACATATAGAGCACTTCTATTGACTGATTAGAAGATACTTGCCCTGGACCTAGTGCCCTGAACTCCATTTCTGCACAATGTTCTGTGAAAGCCAACATATTCCTTTTCCTTTTGCATGCTACCTCCAAATCAAATGACTGTTGATTTAAACTGGTAGGAAAAAAACAGTTACTGTAAAAGGCTGTGTTTGATTATATGGGAATTACGGGGGGTTGTTTGGTTTTTACTGTTTTTAATTACAAATCTCATGTTTGAAAACATTTAAATTTTTTGTTGCTTTTGTTTTCAGAATCCCTTCCAAATTTTTTTTTTGTAAAAACAGAAAATAATTAAATATATTTAGAAACCGTTTTTCTGTATGTACCGCTTTATATTAAATTAAGAACATGACAATACATGTCAACAGCCCTAAAGCTTCTGCTTAAGTATGGGCATTATTATCCCCCTAAAAGTTTGACCTCCTTTGCTTTCTTCATCACTATGGACTTAATAATTTCTCTGCCTGCAACACAAGGTTTAATCTTGCAAGGTCTTAAACTCAGATGCAAACATTCAGGTCCTTACATTTAGTCTGTATGTTGGCAGGTTCATTTCTCAGGAATTTTGCCATCTCTGCACATACCTAAAGCTCATCCCCTGCCCCCCTTATCCCTCTCTGACTAGGAACAGCCTTTTCCCTGTCCCTGATGAATGCAGTCCTGCCATGTCCATTGCCTGCTCGGCATGAGATTTCAAAGGACATTTTCCAGGCCTGCCGTGGGCTTATTTTGTGTTTCATTAACCTGTCCTCCTTTGCCAAAACCAGTGTGAACACTAAACTTTCACCTCACTTTGTGCACTTCCCTCACTTCACCCCTCATTCAGAGCTAGTGAAAATTACTAATGTTTCAAATGTTGTTTTCTCGTCTTGCCATTGAGCTCCTGCCTTCAAGGAAACTTCCGGAAACTTCCAGAAACTTGCAGCGGGCTACCTTACTATTTTCCTTCAAATATCTCCTTTTCTGTCAAGCACTTCACAAACATTGCATGGTTTAGAAGAAAAAGCATAGGACTTAGCAACACCTGAATCCTAAAAGCAAGACTCGGAGAATTACAGGAAAAGGGAATCTAAAACAAATATGGTGGAAAATTCTTCCATCTGCCCTTTGGAAAGTGTTGGGTTAAATAGGTGTGATGAACATTTACAACCCCATTGTTCATGGATCATAGGCTTCACATCTTCCCAACTTCTTTCCTTCCTAAGCCACAGAAAACACAAGAGCAATCCACTTTGCCATGACAGTCTTTAACAAGTCTGTATCACATGGGCTATTGTCACACTTTATGCTTTTCCAATTAACCTTGAAGTCTTTCCCTCCAAGGAAAATTTCTATTTTGCAGGACATAGCAAAACACTGGAATTTCTTGATAAACAGGAGTCCTGTGGAGTAAGTGAGGTTGGCTCTCTAGAGAATTCCCTTTTAGTCATTTGAAAAACAAAAGAGAGGAACTAAAGAGACAAATTTAAGCCAAAAATATCTGGAATGATGTTAAAAACAAAGTAGTATCACACACTCTCTTGTTTTAGTACCAAGACTGCCAAACCCTGCCATTTTCAGGCACACGGGTTCAGTCTAAACTTTAGTAGGCATTCATCAGGAGATCAGGTTTCCGTCTCCCTGGGAAAACTAACAGGGTTGTTTCTGGTTAGGCAATAAACCCTGGATGCAGAATCCCAATGCCACCCTTTCTCCTCTAAAATAATTTTGAGCATTGATTGGTGGAGAAGAAAAATAAGCAGTGGGGTTTTTTTAACATAAGACCACAGTTACTGTTGTAATAAAGCCCTTCTATGTCCAATGAAGCAGAGCACGACAAATGGTTCTCCCCATGGAATTTTCCAGGATAGCAAAGCTCGTGTTGATTTGCAGTCAACACTTCCTACCATTTTACTCAAACACTGAATCAAACAAGGATGGAATTAAATCATGCATTTTCACTTCATCACCCACTGAATATACTTTCACATACAGAATCCTTCCAAGTATATCACTGAGAGCCAGACACCATCTACCCCACACTGAGTCTATGCAATCAAGTCTCCATTGAAAACACAAATATAGAGCTGGCTGAGTGACTGATAGGCAAATTAGTTCCCGGGCTAAGCCCTGCAGGATGGGCTTAGCAAACTGAGAAAGTATTTGATATCTTCTAGAAAACCAAAGAAAAGAAAAATACAGAAAAAGAAAAATACATAAAACTCTCAATTCAGGAATTACAGCTTCATACTACTCTTCAGTAAACACAGATGTCAGAAATAGGTTGCCCTGATGTCTTTGCCAGAGAAGGTGGGAAGCCATATTCATTTTTTTGAAAGACAAAGACTCCAGCTTTTTTTTTGCACAGAGAGTCTTCATTGCTCTTTCACACAGCTAAGGCACATTCCAAACTATTTGGCTCACTGAAGGTGTAATGCTCTTAAAAATGTTCCAGAAACTGATCTCCAAGAAACCCAGCCCCGCAGCTCTAACCCAACCTTCAGATATGTGCTGGGTTCATCAGCTCTCATTGAATTCATCCTCAGTACCTTTGGCTCAGCGTAAAGGCTGACAAATCTTTCAGAGCCTGTTCCAGAGAGTGTACTGAATATAGAGCTATGGTTCATACATCACTAGTTTGAAAACTATAAAGAATCGAGCAACACCTCCACCATATACTTTTTACAAACAGCTACGTCATCGCTATCAATTCAATGAAGCAAAGCAGATAGGAAAGAGAGTAATTCAAATTTACTGTGTGATTGGACAACCAGGTGTCAGCACAGTTGACGTATTGGTTTGTTCAGTATAGTAGACACCGCTGAGGTCAGAAGAGAACAACATATGATTCACTAGGTTCCTGTAGATTTGAAGTATCACCAATCTTAGCCACTTAACTATCAATGTACTTTCTTTCTTTATATGTAATTGAGGGGAGGAGACAAACTTGCTAATGGCACATCCAACTCCTGCATCCAGATCATTGATAAAGATATTGAACAGGACTGGACCTAGGCTTGAACTCAGAGAAACACACTTCTGGTGTCCAGTCACCAGCCAGATGTAGCCACATTCACTACAACCCTCTGAGCTCTGCCCTTCAGCCAATTCACCATGAACCCACTCATCCCACAGCTGGGCAACTCATCCACAAAGATGCTATAAGTGACTGTATCAAAAGCCTTGCTAGAACCCAAAAACACCTCCTCTTCCCCTCAACCACTTGGAGGGTGACTGACACAGAAAGGTATCAAATTATTTAAATAGGACTTTCCTTTTGTGAACCCATGTTGACTGTGCCTGATGACTGTATTATTCTTTAAATGCCTTTCAACAGTACTCAGTATCATCTTCTCCGTAAATTTTTTTAGGAATCGAGGTTAGAAAAGCACATCTGTAGTTCTCTCGGTCTTTTCTCCTGCCTTTTTGTAGACTGGAATAGCACTGGCAAGTGTCCAGTCAACAGGGACTCTCCAGACTCCCAAGACCTTTCGTAGATGAATGTTATGTTCTGCCATAACATTTGTTAGCTCCCTCAGAACTCTGGGATGAATCCCGTCAGGCCCCATGGACTTGTGAACACACAGCTGATATGGTTGGTCCCTTTCAATTTCAGCATCCACAAAGGAACAGTCACTGTTCCACACTAGTGGTCCTCCAACTTGGGCAATCAGGCAGCTCAGTAAAGAACAGTGACCAAATGGTATGTGGAGGTTTCATTTTGCCTTTACTGGTCTCTTGAGCACTTCACAGTCATCCTGTGATGTGACAACAAAAATTCAGGAAGTTTCATCAATTTCAAACATACACAAAAACAACCCCAGAGACACGCAAACTAACAGTACAGTATGGAAGAGATGGTAAGGCTGGAAAAGGTTCAAAGCAGGTGGAAAACATCTCCATGCAAATGGAGTAAAATCAGCTCATATGGATGCTTCTGTTTTGGAGCAGGATCCCAAGTGCCAGAGGCTTGAGTTTAGAAAGCTGGTGAAAAGCAACAGTTCTCAAGACAATAAAAGAGAAACAACTATTTAAAAATTACTGAGAATGCTATAACATCCAGAAATCATTGAAATAAAATGGAGAAGGGTTTTGGAGACGCTGATTTTGTTTCAGCCAATTTGATTACTTGATACTTTATTTGAGGGCTTACCAAGACAAAAATCTCTTCCACTGGAATCAAGTTCTTCAGTCAAAAAAGCCACAGAGTCAATCAGACTTTACCTGTACCTTCTCCTCACTCATAATATTTGTTGGGATTTTTTTGTAATGCTCTATATGTGTCAGAAAAGTTAGAACATTCCCAGTTAAACGTATGTGGGAAATAAGCACAGACCTAACTAAAACTTTGCTAAGGAACTGTCAAATTGGTAAAACTTGTCAGAAAGGTGTAATTCCATCTGATCCCACAAAAAGTAATCTGCTATTGCCACAGTTCTTTATCAATGAAGAAATTTTATCCCATATTCCTTGGTATCTCTAGCTGTGTAGGACACTAACTGAGAATGGAAAAGACAAAGCTTCACCAACCCTTGATTTCTTGGCTTGCAGCTGAGTGGTGCTGGAGCCTCTTCCAGACTCTCTCCGAAATGGACAAGATTTGTTTCTTCTTACTCTTTGCTATTTTCTGAAACAACCCAATAGGGAGAGCTAAGGGGACATCTCTCTCCTTTCTCACCACCAGCCTGGCCATCATCTGCCCTCTGCTTCCAAGAAATGAAAGCAGGGGGGAACACAGCATCAATAGACATTTTATAATATATCACTTCCTACCCCCTAGGTAAACAGGTGCTGGAAGTTGCCAAAGGCGTGGATTTTAAACACCTACAGCTCTGAAGATTTCTTTTTTTCATGAAAATCCCTCCTGGTTTGCAACAATCCAGGGTTTTATAGATCTTAGTTAGAAAACATGTTGCTTTACTTTGTCTGCGCAAAGAACTGTGGATTTGGGGTTTGGGGTTTTGGTTTGTTGTTTTCTGGGGGGAGTTTGTTTGAGGGCTTGGTTAGGTTTTTGATTTTTGGGGTTTTTTTTTTGTGGGATAATGCTGAATTAGGACTGAACAGGGGCACTGGGAACTGCAGAGAAAGAATGATTAATTTTGAGTGCGCAAGTCTGCATGGTGTGAAAGTGAGATAAGTCCATTGAAAAGAAATGCACTGAGGAGGCACAGCAACAAATTGTGACTCAGGAAGTCTCTGAAGGGGAAGGTAGTAGAACACTGGGAGAGAAACCTCGGGGAAGAACTTCACGAGGATACTCACCCCTTTTTATTCTCCCTTGGATATCCACTTCAAACCCAGGCCAGCAGAACCTTTGATCTTGCACAGCTTGACTATGAGAGTCTAGTGAATGGTTGATACTTCAACACATGGAGTGAAAAAAACAGGGCTGATGCACCTACTGAAGAAATATTGGTTCTGAATGAACAATTCACAAAAGAGGATGGAACACTGAAAGTGTATTTGAACTTTCTCTTGAGCCAACTGGTAGTGTAAAAAGGACTTTTGGAATAAAGGGACAGAGCTGTTTTCGCTCTGTGGCATCTTCCCTGATCTGGTCCTCCAGGACTTACAGCACTTTTGCCAGTGAGGAGGTAAAGCACCTCTGCATCAAAGACAAGCAGGTTGTCCAGAGCATTGCTGGGTCACTTTAGTGTTATTATCACTGATAGAAAGACATGAATCCCTATCCCAGGGTGTGGGTGATGCCCTGAAGACGTCCCTAAGGGTCCTTGCTTAGCCGTAAAAGAGCCTCAGCTTTATGTTGAGTTCAGTGTTCCATTCCAATCCATCTACCCACTTGCATCCTCACAGCTTGGCAGGGAACTGTTTGGCACAAACTTGTGTTTAGTCACTTTTTTTAAAGGAATTCTGTGCCTGGAGGGATGTCTATCTTGATAAGTAATTCATCTCTCTCTCTTTATATAAAATATTTTCCAACCTTAGAGAGGAGTTTCCGTAGCAGAACCATCACCTCAATGAATGACCTCATTATAAAGATCACTCTTAGAATCACAGAATCATTTAGGTTGGAAAAAACCTTTAAGATCATTGAGTCCAACTGTTGACCCAGAACTGCCAAGACCAGCATTAGACCATGTCCCTAAAGTCTTTAACAATGAACACATTTCATTTCTATCTACGAAGTAGGACTGATATTCTCTGTTCTGACACTAGACATTTTTGGGTTTCATAAATGTTGCTTCACATTTGATATCTGAATGGGGAACAACCCATCCTCCATGAGAAATCAACCTCCTAAAGTTTGAGTTTGAACAAGCCCTTGACAGTGTTTTTAGCTCTAAGTACCTTCTTTTAATATGAACACTTCAATATAATCTCTCTGTTGTTACCTGGCTGAGCTTCAAGAGTGGGGCAGCCACTTAACAAATGAGATATTTCTAAAGAGAAAGAAAGAGGGAACAAGAAATCAGTTATCAGAGACAGCTCTGCATTGCCTTGGGAATTAAAAAACCAATGACCCCATAGCTGGAGCCAAAATACTTTATTGTCTTCTCCTATTATAAATCAGCCAAGCCAAATTCAGTCCAACTAATTATTATGCCAACCACCTACAGCAGAATGTGCCTTATGAAGTTACTGGCAATGGAAGGTAATCATTCACTCTTTGGAGCCTCACATCAGAGCTTGGAAATGGACTTTGCAAAGATTCCTTTACACCATGTCAGATTATGAACCTACAGATCTGGGCTAGCAGGCACTTCTGTAGGTCCTGGCAAAAACCTGGTGCCATCATGGAAGGGTTAGGAAGCAGAAGTAGGCTCAGCAGGGAATGTGAGCTGCAAAATGATGTCAAGAATCCAGACAGTAATAAGCAGAGGAATCAGAAGAATCTTCACTTATACTGCCTCTACAGACTCACCCCAACCTTCATCCTAAATTGTCCCCTCTTTACCAATATTTCCAACTTTTGATATTACTTGACCAGTTTATTCTCAGCCCCTTACTTAGCAATTCTAAAGTGCTGCTGTCATTTTCCATTCAGTGACACATGAACTGAAACCACACTCCATCAATCTTGCATCAGCCAAAAACATTTTTGAAAGGTTCACCCCCTTCTGAGAAAGTCCAGCTACCTCTGCTTCAGCCTTTCTGATATGGAATTGCCTACAGAGTTTCTTTGTCACGAAGATCAGGCATTGACCCTGTAGGAATGGCATTCAAATAGAAATGCTTATTCCAGTCTCACTGTACACTCCAACCTTTCCTATACAATGAATTTTTCCATTAAATTTTTTTGCAATCCCATTCAACAGATGTATGTCTATCTGTCAAAATAAGAATCTTCATATCATTCTAAAAATTGACCTTTCACTCCCACAAAATTTAACAAATTTTAGTATTTCCCCCCAGGGTCTTAACTTTTCAGTATTTTTTGAAATCATATTTTTAGATGCCAATTGTGGCAGTTCTGTCAAAATGCCTGCAAGAGACAAGGGTGAGACATGCAGAAAAAAAAAAGCAGACCATTCCTGCTGGCACCATCCCTTCAATCCATTTCTGTGAGATCTCTTTGCTATCACAGAGCACTCTCTAGAGAAACACCTCCTGAGGAAGGGGACTTCCATGGGTTCAGGAAAACTGAGGGGAAAATAAATTTTGTCGTGACCTACACAGCCATGCAAATGTGACAGTTTGGAGGTTAATGAACTGCTGTAAAAGTCCCTCAAGACTGTTCCGGCCACAGTGTCCAGAGCTCCAATTTCAGAAAAAACAACCAAAACTCCTACTCTTGACCTCAGCAGAGAGACAAGGGTGAGAGGCACCAATCGCTGCTTCCTTTACCCCATGACTTCCAGGACTGACCCTACAGTCTCCCCTTACCCCATCTGAATTTGCAAGCAATTCCCCATACACACTCTTGCCCTCCACTTGAGGTTTCAGAGTGACACAGAGAAAGAAACACACTGTACATTAATTAAATCCACATCTGCTACAGCAAATATTGCTGCTGCTAGCACTGAAGAGAAATGATACAAAAGGACCCCGGGCCATAAGGGAGAAATTCACTTGATTTCCTTCCGGTCCTGCTGACTCAGAGCTGTCTCCCCTGTCCTTGATCTCTATTTCTTTGGCTTGCCCTCTTGACCCCATCACTCCAGGGTTTCTGACTGGCTCATTTTCAGCCTAATTCTCTTCTCCTTATTCAATGCCTGTTGTATTCCTGCCTGTCTCCCAGGTACAGCAGGAACATGCTCTTCACCCCCCATCTTTGAATATATGAGCCCCTCTTCCTACAATCAAACTTGATGGCACAGCCTGTTTTGCATTTTTAATGTCCTCTATGTCCTGTTTCATTGGGTGAGATGTGTTAGTACATAAAAATATGGACTTAAATGTTAACTGTAATTCTCGGCTTTTAATTGTTAGCACAAGCTTGCTGGGGTGTATTTAGAATGCCAATCGGCAGCTTTTCAGGCAGGTTTAGGACGAGCACTTGCCAGGGACCATTCCCTGAAGGCAGTGTGAGCTGAGGGAAGGAGAGGAGGAGCAACCCCTTGCCATTTGACCTCTGGGCTGGAGATCGATGCCTACCCTGTTTTATTTAGCAATGCAGCAGCACTCTTGCAGTCTGGTTCCTTCTGTTGCCATTGACAATCATCTTGATGAGTCCTTTTGCTGGTGGATGGGTCTTATTTGCCTGTAGTGACAATTCCTTCAGCTACTGCACTGGGCCATCATTCAGTTGTTTTGTGTTGTTACTCCTGTGTCTTCTTGCACACATCACCACTGGTCACATCCCTCCAGGATCTGCCCTCCTTTCACCCCTTTCTTTGACGTGTTTGGGCTTTCGTTTGATGACAAGCAATCACTCAGCATCCATTTCTGCCTCCCAAACCTGCCAGTTCCCAAAAGCTGAAGTGGCCTTTGCCCAGTTTTGCTGTCACATCTCCATGGGACTATCCAGCAGCCAAATCTAACAGGAGGTACACTTTTCATTCATGTCTGGCAGATTAATTTACAGCCTTGTGTGGCAAGATCAGAGAAATCAAATATAATTTTCAGAAGAATTTTCTAACAAGATTGCATAAAATAATAAAAAACCCCATGCCTCCCATCTAGTTTTTCCAACCTTCTTTCATCATCAGTGGCCATCTCCATCTAAGATGTGTATTGCAGCTCAGACAGGAACTGGGTAAAATAGTTATTGATCGGGACCAAGGGCATTTCTGTGTGTGAAATTTAAATTTGTACATTAATAGCCTTTTCCTCCCTAATAATGTCTGTTAATTATAGTTTTTGTTCCACAGCCATGGTGGAATATCCTCTGTGTTGCCTTACAAATATCTGAGGCATATCTAAAGTCTCTGATTATTTTGCAGTATCTGGCAACATGGACCTTCCGTCTCAAGCATTTGGCCTGGTGTTCTCCATCACTGCAGCTACTGCAGGCCTTGCTTCCTTCTGGGGTTTTAAACCTCAGCTCAATAGTTTTGGAATAATCATTTAGGTAAGAATCATCCCTCCTTCCCAAAGTTTAGTATTTGTCATCCAAACTCTTTAATGACTTTTATGTCCTTCCTTTTGCCTGCATTACCTCTTTATCTTCTTCCCCAAACTTTTGCTCCCGCAGCCCTGAGCCTGCTTTTCTTTCTTCACTGCTCCTTCCTGAATCATTCTCATGACATCCCACTGTGTTTTACCACAGGGAGCTTTCTGGGAGTGTATACCTATCTATCTTCTTCATTAAAAACACAAGACATTTCGTGGAAACACACACTCAATAAACATTGTTATACTGTAAAATGAACCTGATTCGATTGAAAATCAAATCCAAACAGCACACTTGACAACTTTGTGTCAAAGAAGATCCATGTTTCATTTTAAAATAAATATATGTTTATGTTTTTAAATAGACACCCTGAAATTCACAGTATTTTGACCTTCAGAGAGATGTCTCCTCTGCATTAGCAACAAACGCACATAAAGGAATTTTTTAGGGTCTTTTAAAACTGAAAGCACAATTTTTTATTTTTCCTATATTGCTACTTCTATCTCAGAAGTTGCATGACCTAACTTTTCATGTTTTGTGCCTACTGGTTTTCATTCCATATTGTAATGGCAATTCATATGACACTGAAAGGATTTTATGTGAAGATACAGAATGATTAAGATAAAGATACTTTCTTTATTAATTGCATCAAACTATTTAATGATGCTCACTGTGTTTAGGGACAGAAAGGAAAACAACCTTCTGGTGCTGTTGTTTCCGGAAAGGAGGTATGGTAGGCAACATACAGATTAATACACTCACATAATCTCAGAGGACTAATATATTTTTTATTCTTCTTATCTCTGCTCTTGTCCTTCAAGGAAATGAAAGTTTCCTCAATGATAAATTCACCATTAAGTTTACCCTGTGCTGTTGTTTAATTATATTCAAACATTAATTAAAGAAGAGGTTAGTTATATTGGCACTAGTAACTGCTGAAGGTATGTTAGCCTTAGTGTTGCAGTAATTTCGGTTTCCTGAGCATGCTTCCAACAAAGGGATTCTTCAATCCTAATACATATGTATAAGGCTCATTTTTAGAAAAGGTAAGCAATTATTCTATCAAAATTCAACTGCTCAATCTTTGAAAAACCTCTGCACTTCTGCCCACATTTACTTCACCCTAGACACCTTACCTTTGAAGCAACATCCACAATAATAGCAACAAAACATGCTTTCTTTACCTGTTTGAGCAGCAACCAGCATCGTTATTACAATCATTCTTGGTGTGTACTTAAAAAATGTTATGGTGCCACGCAGCAATGCTGCTTTAGAGAGCTCAGATAAAATGAGCATGGATGTATGCATCAAGGTTAATCTCATTTCTGGGAACAGTGGGAGCTGTTCATGCTAAAACTAAATGTTGAAATACCTTGCAGGACATTGCAGGATAGAGTATGGATTAGAGTACACAATGAACCTCAACTGGAGACATATCTACATGGACTTCTGTAAAATTTCAACAGAGGAATCACCCTTTGGAAGTGCCAGCAAATCTGGACGCCTGCAGCACATGGTACCACCTGACCGGAGTGGTCTTCTCCTAGGCTTTAAGCCATTCCAGCCATCTCTCAAAAATACAATTATCCTCCAGGTTTTCTACCTATTTTCAATCTTTGTTGATGACAGTGGTACAGTAACATCTTCAGCAGGGACAACCTGTCAGGCACACACCCACCACTATTCTAATTTGGGTGTCATGAAGAGCTGCATCAAATGCTGTGCCTATTTTAGGGATGCACAATCCCCTCCACCCCTCCAAGATGCATCCGTTCACCATGCCCAAGTTCCTGCTGTGATCCAGTCTTTTAATAGCTATACAGCACAAGCCAGTGAAGTCTGTCTAACACTGTGCTTCTTCTCTCCTCCGAACCACTGCTGCTCAGAAAGTACGACTTCCTGATTTACAAGTTGCTTAAAACTTAAAAAAAAATAGATAAATAAATAGGAATCATCAGGTGTCCCTCCTTCCCTGTGAGCGAGCCTTCTCCTCAGACAGCAAATGACCCAGGGACAGGCACAGCCAGCCTGCAATGCTGCAAAGAGGCTGACACTAATGCAGTTGGATGTTCCCTTTGAACAAAACTTGGCTGCTGGCGTGCATTCTTCTTTGAGACAGCACCAAGACGACAGCTCTGACAAATGCCTTGAAATTCAGTGCCCGTGGCCCTGCCCTTGCTGTGCTGCAGCCTGTAGCAAAGAACGGTGACAGTTCAAATGGCTGGCTGGCAGATACATTCACAATACATTAACATTTTGTTAGAATCCTGCCAAGTGTGTCTCTGGTCTCAGTGGGAACTAACCAACTGCTTCAGCTACATTTGGACGGGACAGCTGCTTCATCAAAATATCCCATCTGTGAATGCTTTTGCAGGGTGCACTACATAGCAATAGCCTTTTTCACCCCTTTCAAAATGTATCTTTCCTGTTAGAAAAGTGTGATTTAATCTGCATTTGTCCAGTGTTTGACTATCTTATGTCCAATTCACAAGAAACAAAAAAATCTCAATTTCACAAAGTCCAACACATAGACCATAAACTCTGTTCAACAGTCTTAGGGCAGCTCTACCAAGCCCTGGTTCATGCCTACGTTCTGCCCCCAGGAGTATGTAGGGATTTCATTAATGGAAGGTCAAATTACCTTGACATATCTAAAATCCAGCTGCCTCTATGCACCCAAGCAGAACCCATGAGGCAGCCCCTGAATTACACAAAAGGTGAATTATCTCACCTTGACCAGTTTCACAGAAGGTCTCTTTCTGCAGAGAGGCTCCTGCTTTCCTGCAGGGAACTCCTGACACGGCCTCAGATGTGCGTGGTGTCAGACCAGGGCATAAACAGGAAAGTCAGCAAAAACTTCTCACTCCTTTGGAAAAACAGTGCAGTCTAGATGTATTTGAAATGATCAGCACTCTAGTCTGTTATGTAGAAACCCTGCTTTCTATTTTACAGCTCTGGATCCTCTACTCCTGTTAAGACTTGTTGACTGAGGGCAGCAATGAAAAGGTTTGAATTTTAGCTCAACGAGGCAGCTCTAAACCTTTTGCCAACTCACCAAACACATTTAAGGCCACAAAATTTGGTTTCTAATTTTGACACGCAGAAATAGGATTACAGTTATTGAAACATCTGTTTCCCACTGTGAAAATGGTGTTCCTTGGCTTTGGAGCTCCTGCTTTGGAGCTGATACAGGCTGCTCTCTGGAAGCAAAGAGTCCCACTCTGACAGCACTGTAGCAACCCTAATGCCAACCTCCATACCATGGGTATGGAAGGTGTCCCTGCCCATGGCAGGAGGGTAGGAATGACATGATTTTTGAAGTCCCTTCCAGTCCAAACCATTATATCATACTGTGGACCCTCTTTCTCTTTAATTCATACTACACTGGGCATAGCTTTCTAGACTAAAATAGCCATAGGAACAGCCAAGAATCAAGGCACTAAGTTGCTGTTCACATCAGGGTCCAGGGATCAGAAATGAAGGTAAATGAAAAAAAATACAGAAAAAGAAGATCAGGGTGCAATTGGACCTGCTGTTTTGCCAGGCATTATATCTGCATTCCCACCTAATACATATTGAACTGAAAACGCAGAGAGGAAGAGGATGGAGGCACAGATTCAGAGATCACACTTCAGCTGCAGACCAGTTCTGTTTGTTTCTTAGATTATATTTTCAAAGAATAAATCAGATGTCATCTTAACCAATCAATACAGTAACTCCAAGCATAAATCCAAGTCAGCAAAGCAGCAAGGATTTATGCGCACAGCTATCAGATCCATAGTATTTACTCCAAGTGTAACACAAAGAGCATTTTAGATTGTTGTCAAGAAGACAGATGGTATAGGAGAAAGCAGCAACTTGAAAATTACCTTTTCAACTGGAAACCAGTCCTCAACTCTGTAAGGTCCAATTTCAAAGAGATCGGAGTGAACAGAAACAGCTCAAACAGATCCCAGGGTACTACAGATACAACCCTAAAAGCAGTCTATTAGCAAATCAACAAACTGATTGTGGCAAGAAAGGACCATAAAGCAGTGTACACACACAAAACGTTAAAAGAAATTAGAGTCCACTGACCAGATATTGTCTTCTGCACCTCCAATAGTAGCAGGTTATAAATCTGTCCATAACCTATTCTTAAATACTGTAATGTAAAATCATATAATTATGGAATCATAGAATCCTAGAATGGCTTGGGCTGAAAGGGACTTCAAAGAGCATCCAGTTCCAACCCCCTGCCATGGCAGGGACACCTTCCACTAGACCAGTGTTAAAGCTCCATCCAGCCTGGCCTTGAACACTTGCAGGGACTGAGCATCCACAGCTTCTCTGGGCAGCCTCTTTGAGTGCCTCTCCACCCTTAGAGTAGTATCTACTCTAAACCTACTCTCTTTCAGTTATCCAAAATCTTCTGCAGCCTAGAGAGCTATTAGAAGATTTTGTAGAAACTTACCCATTCTAATTTATCAGTGCTAGGTTTTTCCTTTTTTCCTGATGGCTCTGATTGCCCTTTGCTGAAGGACTCAGCTATTTGTGAACCAAGACCCATCTTGGTGCAGAACAGCTCCATAACCCTGGTTCTGTGTTCCTAACAAAAGTGCCAGGAGGTGGTAGTGAATAAGTCCATCCTCATGATGAGAACACCCAAGAGTTAAAACCATGCAAGACTAGAAAGGTGAAGACAAAGACAGAAAAATAATAGATAATTAGCTAGCAGTGCTATCAGTCAAGAGGGAAAAATTATTGACACCAAAAAGGTATGAGACCCTAATTAAAAAAAAAGCGGGCAATCAGAAGATGGCAGCAGCAGGGACCAGGCTGTTCCAGGGAGCAATGGAGATGAGCCCTTCCCTGCCTGACTGATGAGCGCCTGGCCAGCAGGAGCACTGTGGTGAGCATATTAATGCTTAGCCTGCCAGCTCATTAAACAGGTGTCTGCCCTGTGTATTAGCCAACAAAGAATTGCTGTGCACTCCTTCAGTTGCCCACAGCCTGCTTGGAGAGTCTTTGTGTGCACACTAAACTTGTCAGAGTCAAATGTGCTGGAAAACTAGAGCTTACAGTCCACCAAGAAAATCATCCACACAACCAGGTCTCCACAGTAGGTTCAAGGATCCTTCTCTCTGTGCCTTATCCCACTTGCAATCACCCTTTTCTGTGCTCTGACCAAGGGGTCAGCTAATTCTGGCTCTGAGGTAAACCAAAAGGAGGAGTGAGTCAGGGCAGCAATGATTTCTGGATCACTGCTGCTGTATTTCCTCCTCCCATCACAGCTCTCAAACTACTGCTCAGATATAGCTTTAAAGGGATAGATGTTCCCTTGGCCTAAAGGATCACTGAGCAGTAAATAACATTCCTCGGTTCTGACACATCTAGACACCCTCAAGTGCCTGCAGCAGAATTTCATGTTTTCTACTGGAGTCAAATCAAATTATTTGTTGCTGCACTTCCCAAAAATCTGAGGAAAAAGGGGAAAAAAGTCAGATAGCTCTAGAAAAATAATCACTATGATGAAAACGAAAAGAATATAAAGCAACATGTGGAAATCTCTAAGTCAGAAAAAGAATCTAAAAAATGACATGACCAAATAATAAGAGGCATTGAGAGGTCAGATGGTTTAAACACTACTGTAACATTAGTAGTATTGAAACTCAGCTATCAGAAATTATAAAAAACACGCTTCTTTTTATTTTTGTACTGAAATAAAGGTGCTTCAGCCTGAAACAAAGAAAATAATCTTTTAAAATCAAGATCTATTGATTTCCACCTGGCTCTGAATTTATCTCCTTTCTCTAATTAACAGGCTGTGTCACTGGAAGAGAAGAACACTAATGGCACAAGACAACAGTGTCACCTCCTACTACAGAGTAAATCTTGAAGGAAAAAATCAAAGCAGTTGTTTAAAATAAATCATCAGCCGTGGCTGAGTTGGCTGTCTGCATGGCAGAAATTTATTGCATTTCACAATCCTTATACAGGGACAATATCTGACACCAACTGGTTATAATAAATTAAGAAAGACGCTTCCAGTGAAAGAAACAAACAATATCATTCAGTTTTTGGGGTTTTTTGCTGGTTAAGGTAGAAACATTCTCTTGAAAAGAGAGAGCACAGCACAAAGATGTCTAAATTACAGCCCTCAGTTGTGAATTCTACCCTGAGTAAACTCTAGTGTCAATTTAACAATATGTATTGCTAATTCATTTTATATCTCATGTTATCCAGGAACCACACTATATAATTTAAAGGGCCAGTCATATGGAATCTCCTTTTCCAGGCACAGAGTGCCCAGCTGTGCCTGAGCTCCAGTTAGAGACACTTCAGACATGATCCCACAGTCACCATGAGCACTAAAAACCATAAAGCACTGAAGGTTTTCTGCCATAAGGCTCAAATCCAAGAGGACAAGCAGCACTTTGGGATACCTCCCAGCTCCTGCTCTTCACACAGGAGGCCCAGCACGCCCAAAAAGCTCAGATGTTTTCCAGTTTAGGCAAAAGTGTCTCCTGCTGCAGGTACCATCTCCCAGCCTAGAGTTGCTGGCAAGCACTTCAGTCTAGTGTCTTCAGTGCTGGGCACACAAGCCTGGCAGACAGTCCAAAGTCAACCTTCATCCAAAAATTCACATTTACTTTTAAAGTTTGGTGTTCTTGGATTATCAAAGACTGCATTTTTAACCTTTACAAGAGTTAACACAAGGATCCTGCAATCTGTTAAAAATATATTTTTCATTGACACAGACTTAGTTTTTTTTGATGGGAATTGAGTGCAATATTAACAAATATGACAGAGTAGTAGCTACTCTGAGGCTACATTTCAGAGAGGATTACAAAGTTTAGCAAAGGTCACAGATCTCCCACTGCAGGCATATGTGGTTTCCAAGATAAGACCAGCGGGAACAATGCAATAATCTATTCTTAGCTACTCCATGACGTTAGACCCTTTAATTGGTGCAGCAGGGAAAACCCTTTTTCTTTAATGTGTTCCTACCTCTGAGTTCTTTAAACTGTCATTGAACTAGGTCAAATATTTTCTAAGAGATATGGTACTGACCCTATTTAAGATTGCATCTGGGCCAGCCGAGTCTGGTGTTTCATACAAAGAGCATTCTAAAATAAATGTTCATGATCTTTTGTTCTCAGTTTGTGCGGCAGTTTTCAGGAAGACTAAAGATCAGCACCTTCAAACAATGGTATAAAAATTCAGCTTTTATGTCACAAGATCTTGCCCTGTCTTTAACCAAAATGCCGTCTGCTTTCCTTGGGAAGAATGAAGCCTCTGACTTTTCAAATCTGAGTGCCAAGCATCTCTCACAACAGGCAGAACAATTCTTGATGCCTGTGGTGACTCTTTCTTTCCATGCTGTACAGAGGCTGGAAGCCTGAAACAAAGGATTACAGTCTCAGAAAGCAGTTCAGATTTCATGAAAGAAGAAAATATACTTTTTAATGGTCTTATATGTATATATCTATGTGAGAGATTCAGATATATAATGTACAGAGATGTGTTTAAGTGCACATAACAGGAACTTGTGCTATATCTCTCCCCTGGCAGCTGCTGGGCAGTTGCATCTCATGGCATCTGGTTTAGCATGGATACACAGGCTTGTTATTTGCTGGATAAAGAAGCCTGCAACACAAATCTGCTGCTGAAATCTCATTCTGGTTGAAGCTAATTAAGTCATTGTCCTTAGCAAGGGGGCATGAGTGACAAGCTAGGGGTCATGGCAGAAGCCCATGACACAGAAATGAGTCAAACTCCCATTTTTCCACACAGCACCACGACTGTGTTTCCTATGAAAGTCTACAGAAGGTAGAAAATCAGCAGCGGGCATGAGAACAGAGAAGGTTTAATTTTCTCATGAACCTGACATGTAGTATTACAACTGAAATTTCTGCATTTTCATTTTCCTTCTGGTTTGTATTTCTTTTGTTCACCTGCTTTTCAATGTGCATTATTGCAGAAGAACTGCTGACAGTCACTACTTCAGATGTGGGACTTTATCACAGCAGGATTAACTAAACCACAAAGGCAGAGTCTGTACAGCATCAACCCCCTTCCTCTTCACATCCCAGAAGCAGATGGCAATACAAAATGAATTTTCTCATATTGTTAAAGCTTATTCTTTTTCACCTGTGAGAAGGATTTTAGCTTTGGTTCAAGGAGGGAGCTGATTTTACAATCACAATACGAAGGATTAATAGGCTCTACAGCAAGGTGACTAATATGTTCTGTAAGTTTGTGAAAAGAGGGGATTTTTTTTTTTTTTAATCAAAGTTTCAAGAACTGTTTTTGCTTTTCACACATCCTTGTGCTAAGAGACCTGTATATTATTAGTGTGAGTCCTTGCAACACAAACATATAATGATACCATCCCATTTTGGATCTGCTCTTTATCCCACACACAGACTTGGAACCCCCATGGTATCTGGATATGTTAGGCTGGTGTATGACAGATTTATGAATCTCAGGCTATCACAGGATTATCGCCTGTGGCAAGGCACTGAGCGTGATACAGCCAGAACTAACTTTCTCAAGATCTTTGAGATACAGTAGTAAAAGAACACCTGCCAGAACAATGTAATGAAAAAATTGTGCAAGAAATACGAGTTCTTTCAAAAGATTTCCCCCTGCAAAGATGCTTCTTTAGAGTGAAAGCATATATCACATGAAAACTATTAGTCTGAGGGTGAGGTTAAACCCACTGTTATTTCACTAAGGATACACCTACAGCTGAATGATTTCAAAGAGGCCCCAAAAATGCAGAAAACTCATTTTTAGTTCTGATAAATACAGAAACTAATAGGATTCTTGCTACCTTTAGATACAATGCAATGAATCAGAAGACTGCAGGTTGCTGTCCAGAGAAGCTGTGAACACTCTTTCCCTGAAGTGTTCAAGGTACAAGTGTTCAGCGACCTGATCTGGTGGAAGGTGCTCCTCTTGGCAGGGGGATTGGAATGAGTGGATCTTTAAGGTCCCTTCCAACACAAACCATTCTGTGATTCTATGAATAGTCATGGAAAACTGTGTCCTCCTTGTGCCTGCAATGGTAAAAGCAAATTTCTCCCAGACAACCTACCTTTGTCCATGGTCAGATCTTGGGCTGTACAGGAAAGTTATTTCAAGGTGAAAGCCAGCATGGACAGCCGGTACATCACTCCCAACCTCCTCCACTGATGCTCTTCCTGCTCCAAGTGACCTTTTGATGCTTCTCCAAGTTCCGTCCTAAGCAGACATATGGTAACTAACACAAAAAAACTGTTCTAAAGAAACTCAATGGGGAAAAGACATTCCAGACAACTTCCTGAGACAGATTAACTCTGAAAAAGATACTTAGTCAGCATTTTCCTTAGTCTTTGAACTTTGCAAAATAATGTTTTTAAGGGGAATGCTGTGGTTCTAATAATGACTTCTTCCCAACAAACTATTTAACAAAGACAAGGGGATCAAGTTTTTGGGGCTTTTTCTGATATGTCCTGACACTGAACCATGACCCCCACTCTTCTTCCTCACAGATATAAGACAATAAAACCTCTTCCTCACCCAAAAATGAGACTGGGTTGGAGTTATGAATGACTGACTATAGAATAGTAAGTCTCCCAAGTCATATTCAAGTCCCTCAAGTAATTTTTTTTTCTATTCCTTTTTTTCTAGAGAACTCTGAAAGATGCTTCCATGATACATTGGAATTTGATCCCACAAAATAAATGGACACCTGCAATCTCCATCTTTGTGGCTATTTTTTTCATTAACGTGGTCATTAATAATTGGTTTGCTTTTTCTTCATATTGATTATGCACTAGATCTTCACAGCAGTAATGGAAATCACCTTCCATTACTGAGACATTTAATATAAAAGGATGTCTGGAACAGATTAGATAGCCATATCAAATTTGTATGAAGGTGTAGCTATCAAAAAAGCACTGTTGTTTACATGGCTTCTTTTTTTTAATTTTTATTTTTATTAAGTTCTGAACTAGTGCCTTTATCACAGTGAGAAATTTTGTGTAGAAGACTGTCTTCCTCAATCACATACTTGTTCATATGGTCGTATGTTCAACCGAGCTTTCAGCTTTTGACTTGCTTTTCTACCATGATAAATCTGTAGCAATTATTGCAATTTAAATGCAGGTTGAGCTCACCACAGGCACAGCTCGTGTGTTGGTCATTACTGTGACACAGATGGTCTCCAGGGCACATGGCTGTACATGCACATACTCTCATTGAGAGCTATTCCTCTGCATCACTAATAGCTGGCATTGATGAAACATATAGTTTAGCATTATTTAGCATTTTCTTGACATTCAAACAAATTCCAGTACTATTATCACACATTAGCTATATTCTTTTAGAATCTGACAATATTTGCCATTTTTCCTAAAATACCCCACTATAGAAACAGAGGTCTGAAGTGAAAATTCTGTTCTCATGTAGCATATTTAATACTTATTTTTAGAGAAAAATCTTTCAAATGTAATCCCTAAGAAAATAGATAGAAAAAGAACCCAGGATAATTTGGCTCTGACAATTTTTTAACACTTTATGTTGACAACTCTGAAGTTAGAGCATTTGATGATAGCTGCTTCTAAATCGCCCCCCAGACAAACACAGGTATCCTTGCACTCATTGATTTCCTTCCCTTTTCAATGAGTTTGCCTTCATCTCTGCTAGCTGATCTTTGTTACTAATGAACTCTCAAGAACAACTCTCAAGGTTTTCTTGAATGGTTTAAGTTTCAGTTCAGTCCCAAATTGAGGATGCACAACACATCATGGAAAGCATTTTTCTAAGATCCATCTCTTTACAAAATATACTTCAGTTAGTATGGGAACAGGCTGAATTGAACACAGAGATAAAGAGGAAAGAGATTTACAAATAAATGTTTGAAGTGAAGGGCTCAAAGAGCTTAAAAATTTGGTTTACTACATCTGTCAAAAAAAGATTGCTTTTACCAACACTCAGACCAGAAGAAAAATAAGTCTATTTATGCATTTTTCACAAAAAGATTTATCTGTGTTTGGTAAAAACACCTGGTGCACACCACCGGGATATTTCTACATCCCAGGTGGGAAAAAGAAACTCTTAAAGTGGTTCCCAGTTTTCTTAAAGAAAATCTCCCCGAGAGTCCATTATTTCCATTGGTCTGAGGTCCATCCACCTCAATTCCTTCCACCATCTCTGTCTCAGCAGGTTCATCTCCTGATCTACATCCTCTCCCCAGAACGCCAACTCTCTTCCACACTTTGTTTTCTTCTCACCTCCAAAACGAGCAGGTGATGCTGGATGTCAGTGGAGATGAGGGCAGAGAAACAGAAAGCACAGAGCTGCAGGTACCTCCAGCTCACCTGATTTGGGCTGGCTCTAACTGGGGCTGGGTGTTTGGCTAAGCAGAGGTGGGGGCTGCGTGAGGACATGGCACAGCTGCCATAGCAAATCATTCCTAGTCCCAATCCCACCTCCTCCCTGGAGAAATGAAGACAACAGTGGAGGTAGAACAGGAAGAAAAAGCAGGGAGAAGCAAGCAGAGCTATAGAGCCACCCCAGCCTGCATTGTACCTGCAAGATTTCTTACTTTATTGGTTGGGTACTCTGGATTAGACCATGCATATTAGTGAAAAAAGCAGAAAATGAAGGCCAGGGTAGAAGAACGAATGATCATAATTCCAAATGCTTCCAAAAGCACCGATGCTTTTAACACCTATTGACATGAATTATGATTGTCTTCTTGGAGTAACACCAAGAGCAATGTTTTAAGTGCTATTTAAGATACCTTGACTAGACTGAAAATATTTACAGCTTCTGCATTAGTGCATGTATTAATTGCTTTTGTAGCTTTATTTTCCTATAAAACTCCTAAATACTGGTAGAACCAACAGTGGCAGATGTTTTGTTTTGAAGTTCTAATAAAACCTAATAGAATTAATTTAATAAGATCAGTTTCCAGTAAACATCAGGAAGCTTCCCCATTAAAATCAAGTCTCTTTCAGGAAGTTTGTGTTGGACAAACAGGAGCTCAACATCACTGATCACACATCAGATCTTAATTTTTTCTGGCTCCACCAACTAATCCAAGTCTATTTCCCCCTAATAGACCCCACTATTTTAGCTATTATCTCTTTCCACTGCTGCTGTAACAGCTCCAGTATTTCTCCACTGCTAGCTCTGCAGTAACTTTCCAAAAATTTACACTACACAGCTCCCCCTTGGACAGGAAAAAGTTTCATTTAATGCCTTCTGAGCAGCATGAACCTGTTGGCTTCTATACCTGAAAGATATTAAAGATCAAAACAAGCTTTCCTGTCCCAGCAAGAGCACATGAGATATGCCTCAAACGATCCTCACTTTATCTGCCCCAGTGTCCCATCATGATGTCTGTAATTTGTTCTCAGATAGCACTGTGACAGATAGCACTACCTACAGCTCTAATTCCAGATTGCTGCTAATAAAAACAAGAGTGGTAATAATATCCAGAGTTTTCCCACTGGCTGTGATTGTGCTGGAGTACAAATGATGCCTGGAGACTGTGCAGAAGGAGATGGGAATTTTATTTTCTTCTTATGATTCACACTGTCTTCTTTTGCCTTTAGGATTGCTCCCCTCTGGTGACAGCAGAGACAAGCGTGGCTGATTTTCTTTATGGCTGCCACTTAGTGACACATAAGTGCCAGTTGCTTTACACAGAGAAGGATATCAAATGCAAAACAAGTCACAGCATGGAGAGTGAATGAACAAGTAGAATCCATGGGTCTCATCCTTAGCAAGCTGAGCATTTTGCTGATACCATGTACAACAACTGACGATCTCCATCAGCAGAAAAAAACCCCAGGACTATCTGAGCAGCATACTGATGTCCACCTCATGTCCTGGGTGACAAGTTCTGTGCAAGGCATTTTCAGACTCAGTGGCTGAGATAAGGATACCTTCAGGGTCTCAGCATGAGCCAGATTTCACCTTTTTTCAAGATACTTTGACATACTGGAGCACTTCAGATACATTATACAAAATCCTTTTACAGCATGTTGGCTGATTGAATCCATGTTTCCAGACACAGACTATTTAGATATGTACAGTGGAGATATACAAATACAACTGAAAGCCTAAACTTTTCTAGTTACAACCTATGTCAAAACTCATATTGCTCTAAAAAAAGAGCCCAAATCAGTCAGGGGTATTGTGGCAAAAGAACTCATTTATCTGCCCTGGCTAGAGAGAGAGGTTAAGTGGATCACTCAGATCTTGAGCACAGCAAGGTAAGCATTTGAACCAAAAAAAACCAAAAACCACAAAAAAAAAACAAAAAAAAAAGGGCAAGCAGAATTATTCCCAATTTCTGGATTATTCCCAATGTCTGGCTCTGTATCTGTCTAACACTCACAATTTACTTGCTTTGTGTGAGACAGCTTCTTGTGTCAATGAAGGACCTGCCCTTGGGGAGAATCTCTTCAAGTTCATGAGTTACTCTGTGCTTGCAGAGCGCAACAGAAAGCGATTGTACTAGACTCTGCTTTTATTTTTTTACCCACTTTCCAGATTGTGATAGACTTTTTTTTGTAATAATATTTTGCCTTCTGCAGTACCTTGCCTCTCAGCATGGCAGAATACACTGCAAGCATTTAATTAAGCCTTATGATGTCCCATTGAGGTTGGCAGGTAGGTGTTTCATAATAGCATCAGATATTTAAAAGAACTTACACAGACACACAGAAAGCTGATCATTAGGTTAGGGGCATCAGTGGGACCACAGAAATGTCACTGCTACTCTCCTTATATGACTGCCTGAGAGCTGTCTGACTTTGAAGTGTCTTGTGTGCTATGTCAGGCAGCAGTAAAGCTGACTGCTAGAAAGGAAGATGAAACAGAGTGTTATGGCAATCTTCCCAGGATTTCAGGTGACAGAAGCCAGAGTGTCTGGCCTTTGGCTTCATTCACCAAAGGACAGAAGGGTATAAGATTATTCTCCATCTTGGAAGAGGCTGTGGATGATCACAGTGCCCAAGTGTTCTCTTCTGGCATCCAGAATGGCATCTCAAAACAGAAGGTCAAACCCTCGCCCACATGAGCTGGCAGAGCTGGCTGTGGAGCTGTAAGCTGGTATTTTACATGCAATTCTAAGACTTTCCTTGGGCTGCCATAGTCTATGGCAGCACAGCACCTGTCTCAGTAAATTACAGATATATGTTCATCCTGGGAATACAGAAGGAAGGAAAGGACAGAAGTCAACACTGGGATCTTACACGTGCTCTATAGTGAAGTCTCAGACCACTGGCTAATAAAATCAGAACTCATCTGGGGATTCACCCACACACCCCATTCATCACAATCTTCGTGTCTGAAGTTAACTCTTTGAATCCTGCCTGAACCTGTCTTTCTCCTGCTCAAGGTTTCTGGTAACTCAGTGGTTTGCAGAGGTGGCTTAAGAGAGCCATGGGACTTGTGTCTGCTCACAGTGGGTTTCTAAGGATCTTTAGCTGGTATCTTTAGCTTTGATTGCCATATTCCATGACATGAAGTCAGAGCTGACAATCTGCTAGGTAGCAGTTTCCTGTTCACTGCTCAAGAGACAGCTCTGAATCCCAGCCCAGGCCAGACTTCTTTGCTCATATGAGCCAAGCCACTTCTCTGTCATATACTATGACACCCAGTCTTTAAAACTCTGGCAAAAGAACTTCTATTCCTTGTAGACATGCTCTGAAGTAGAGCATACATAAAATTAATGAGTTTTGCATAGGTATTGATGACCTAAATGTTACCTAAATTCTGCATTTAGATAAACAACTTTGAGTATGAAAGAATCCTTTAATTGCTTTGGTCCTAATTTCTCCACCTCAGCTTTCCTATCTAGCAAGGAGTTCAGCAGCACCCGAAGCAGAGGTCAAATGTTCAGGGCTCCTTGTGTACCTTCCACACTGCTGTGCTGGTACAGAGTGCTCAAGCATCATACTCATTTCTTTTATTTATTCATTTTTCTATAAGCCTTGATTAACAGAGCAGGGAACAACAAGTCCAAAGGACAGAGAGGAAAGGAACACCTGCCAAATAAATATAACTGGTACATATGCACCCATCTGAGCCAAGGAGGGTGGGCAATTAACAAAATCATTTAATCCATTCTTTCCAAGCTCTTGTCAGGCAAAAGGGATTGGGACATTCTAGTCAATAACTACATACAAGAGATTTAAAGATCTCTTAAAGAAACAGATTACTGCAGGATTTTATATATTTTAAGGGGTTTTTTATCTCTGCTTGCAGAGGAATGGTGTTAGGGGTTATGAAATATCTCTGCCTATTCCATAAGTATACCTTGCATTAGTACAATAATTTGGTTAATGTGCTGCATTTGAAGAAGACCGAGGGTCAGGAAAAGAGCCACATGAGGTAGCTTTTCTGTCACTTCTTAAAAGCTGCAGTCTGCTTCATCGTGCCCGTATTTTACAAACGTGTGTGCTGGCTTTTCTAAGTAAGATTTATGGCAGCTTGCTAAATGCAGAAGATTGCTTAAAATAACCATCAAGCACTTAGCCCAGCCTAGCTTTCCTGAGACCTAGAAGCATTTTAGTGGGACAAAGGACTGGCAACACATTTGAAATTCAAAGCATTTAAAATCAGAATGCCTTTTTCAACAGTATCATGTCAAAAGGCCTTCAATAATCTGCCTAGATTCTTGCAGTGAGACCATTACCAGTCGTTATGGTTTCTCTTGTTGCTGTATATCCGGTTCTTTGGCTTTGGGAAAACCACTGGCTTAGACATGTGACAGCAAAGCAGCAACTGAAACACTTTCTGCTGGAAAATCCCTGCAGAATCACAAAAAAAAAAAAAATTAAGCACAAAAGCTTTTGCATCCTACTACTGAGAGAATACATAGTAATTGGATTGTTCTTTGGTAACCTTCGAGAAGAAATGCAGGGATCCATCCTCTGTAGGAACTCTCGCTACCTCAGAGCACAACACACTTGCAAGTCAGGACAGATATCAAATACTTCCCTTCCTACCTCATTGTATTTCTTGAAGCTGAACACTGATGTAAAGACGAATGGGCTGTTCAGCAGAACATGGCATTCTCTGGGATCTGTTCCCAGGGAATGTAAATTGACAGGTATCTGCTGACTTAAGCTGGGAGAAGCCAAGGTGATCTACAAAAGCAATCAGTGTAACAGTTTAGACCTGACTCTCCTTCCCATGGAGGTGACCTTCTCTAGGAATCTGGTGTCATTTCAAACCTGTGGGAAACTCTGTGAGAGTACACAGCAGCAGATCCAAGAAGACTTAATAGCAGTTTGTCAGTTCCTGGGAGAGTCTCAAGTTGAGATTCAAGAATGGCAAGGCCTGCCTAGATCTTTATGTTAAGGATGATGTTTCCCTCAGTGTTGCCAATGCATCCAGCACCAGGGGTTGAAGCTNCCTGGCTTAAACATGTTACAGCAAAGCAGCAACTGAAAACCTTTTTGCTGGAAAATCCCTGCAAAAACCAAAAAAAAAAAAAAAATTAAGCACAAAAGCTTTTGCATCCTACTACTGAGAGAATACATAGTAATTGGATTGTTCTTTGGTAACCTTCGAGAAGAAATGCAGGGATCCATCCTCTGTAGGAACTCTCGCTACCTCAGAGCACAACACACTTGCAAGTCAGGACAGATATCAAATACTTCCCTTCCTACCTCATTGTATTTCTTGAAGCTGAACACTGATGTAAAGACGAATGGGCTGTTCAGCAGAACATGGCATTCTCTGGGATCTGTTCCCAGGGAATGTAAATTGACAGGTATCTGCTGACTTAAGCTGGGAGAAGCCAAGGTGATCTACAAAAGCAATCAGTGTAACAGTTTAGACCTGACTCTCCTTCCCATGGAGGTGACCTTCTCTAGGAATCTGGTGTCATTTCAAACCTGTGGGAAACTCTGTGAGAGTACACAGCAGCAGATCCAAGAAGACTTAATAGCAGTTTGTCAGTTCCTGGGAGAGTCTCAAGTTGAGATTCAAGAATGGCAAGGCCTGCCTAGATCTTTATGTTAAGGATGATGTTTCCCTCAGTGTTGCCAATGCATCCAGCACCAGGGGTTGAAGCTAAGAAGGAACCACAGGGAGACTCACAAAATGTATCATCTCTTTAGCAGGCAAAATTTGCACCTATTTCCTTAGCCCTGGACAGTGAAGATTTGGGTGTTGCTCCAACCTCAGCAATCACAACCAAAGAACCCAGCCTCCCTCTTACATCATGGTGTGTCTGGGATGCTGGAAAAATCCAAAGGAGGATTAAACATTTGGGGAAATGTTTGAAAAAGAAGACTAGAAGACAAAAAAGGAAGGGAAGAGCCTTTGACCATTGGAGAAACTTTTATCTCTCTAGAGTCAGTTAGGGTTTTATTGGTTCCCCCTTAATTGATTAACATGGAAGAAAATATCATTCAGAAGGGCAAAACAGAGATATTTTTTATCAAGTAGATTAAAAAGTATAACTCCTATGCTCCATGAAACAGGAGGGTAGGGGTGTCTTATATAGTCCTGAGATCAACTGACTTGGAAAAATGAGATGAGGATGTGCACTGACAATTTACAACAGTCCAGAAACATTTTGATTTGCCTCTAGGTGAGGACAGGAAAAAAAAGAAATAAAGAAACAACAACAAAAAAGCAACCCCCCCAAAAAACAAAAAAAGCAGCAGTCATAGGGACAAACAGTCCTTTCAGGACATCAGCCTGAAATAGGTTTCACGTAATCTTTATATCCCACAGAGGTGAAATAAATCTGAGGGACAGCAGACAGGACACAACAACCCAGACAACCAGAGGTCCATTTTCTTCCCACATTGTCTGTCTGAAATAGCCTTGTGAGGGCTTCATGTCATTTGTCACCTCCACCTACATATAATTCCCAGGGAAGGGCACAGATAGAGACTGGCATCCCTGCAAATTCTTCATACCTGTCTAATACCAGCAGCATCTGATAACCTCCATGGTTTCCTGCAGAAGGGAGATGGCAGGCAAAACAGAGAGAGAGAGAAGCAAGAGCATCGTGAAGGTTTGAGGGGGCATGAAGCTGGAGCAGGGAAAGCTGGGAATGAAGCAAGGAAGGATTGATGAATTCCTAAAAATGAGCGTTGGGGTGGATGTTACAGCAACCTTGAGGTGAGGTGAGTTGAAAAGTGGAGAGGCAAGTCAGAGCAAAAATCATGTTTGGAAGCTGCTTGTGGCAGTTAGATGTTGATTTTCTCTTAAACCCTTTCAGGTAGGCAGCTGCCTGAGGCCAACCCTGCAGATACCAGGAGTAAAATCCATTTTGCCACGTAACTGCAGGGCAAATCCCATCTGAAGAAGAGGTAGGCAGAGAGCAGAAAAAGCCCAATACACACAAAACACTTTGCAACAAAATGCATTCAAATTCATCATTTCCAGTGTCAGTGGGAGATCCTTTGGTCACAGTACTGAACCTGGAATCACCACAGAGAGAAATAATGATGCTATCCAGGTTTTAGCTTAGACATCACATATACAGTGTCTGGATGATTTCTCCCCAGGCTCTGGGTAGTCAGTGCCACCTGACAGAGCAAACAGTCCACCAGCTTTCTGACGACGGCAGTGCAAATTTCTCCCTTCCTCAGGCTGAAGTCTTTCTGTAGGCTTTTCTCAGCCTGGCCATAAATCCCTCTTCACGTTAATTTATTGTGCTGTGCACTGTGAATTTTCATGAAGACAGCTTCATAAAAGAACATGCAACCACTCTTATGCCTGCAATGGCATAAACAAGATTCAGTGTAAACAAGGATGAGGACTGAAGGCAGAGAATCAATGGGATGTCAGGTCTCGTGACTAAATTAGTACAATGACAGCCACTCTGAAATTTGTCTTTTCTAGCAAAATGATGAGGCAACCTGAAAGTCTCCATGACAACACAGTCCAACCTTGCATTACAAGATGCTTATGCAAGAAAGCATCTAAAAGTATAGTGCATGGGGAAAGCCTTCCAACAAACAAACTCCACAGGGTTTCAGCTGCTTCCCCTACCTTATTCATATCATTTTCCATGTGTTCGGGGCTTTTTTGTTTTCTGAAACTTCAGATAAGAAAGGAATTTTACACAGTCTTCTGATTATATGACTGCTTGCTATTTTAAATTAAAAAGGCATGTCACAGAAATGTCAAATAACACAGAATCATAGAATCATCCTAGAATGTTTTGGGTTGGAAGGAACCCTAAGGATCATCTAGTTTGAAACCTCCGCCAGGAGCAGGGATGACACCCACCAGATCAGGCTGCTCAGGGTCCCATCCAACCTGGCCTTGGACACTTCCAGGGATGGGGCAGCCATAGCTTCTCTGTGCCAGTGCCTCACCACCCTCACAGTAAAGAACTTCCTCCTAATACCTAATCTGAATCTCTCCTCTTCTAGTTTAAAACCAGTCTCCCTTGTCCTATCACTATCTGCACGTGTAAAAAGTCATTCTCCCTACTTTTTGTAAGCCCCTTTTAATATTGGAACAAAACACATTTTACTCGGGTCAAAGTATTAAAACCTCACATCTTAATACATTTCTGTTTTTCCAGAAGAGCTGTGCTGGTTTTTAGTCCCCACAACAGTGCCATCAGAAACAATGTTCTTCACAAAGCATGAAATCTCAAATATAATCTACCGAATTTAGATAGAATTTGCTTTAATACAAGATTCTTCCGTGGCAAAAGAGGGAGTGCTTTTACATCAGAGGGGTTCTCACCCATGGCAGGATACAGCTGCCTACATGAAGATGTCTGATGCCACTGAAAATGCACCAGGCTTCCCTGCTGGCCTCCAGCTGTTACTCCAGAGGAGACCAGGGCTTATACAGGTCTTGTGTCATACGCAGCTCTGCATGAATAACTCAGACAGCAGAACAATCAACCCCCAAGTGAGGGGCCTGAGAGCTAGTGGTATCTGCCACTACCAGAGTCAATAAATAGTCTTCAGATGCCAGAATTTCATCCCATAAATCTTATCTAGAGCATATCCTGAATAAAAATAAGCAATAACCAAAATTATCCAAGTGCTTAGTGTAGACCCCATCTCTAGGAAGCACCCAGACCTTTCCAATATCAGGGCCTATTCCACCGATTTCAGTGTTACAGGGAAATGGCAGAGGGTCTGAAATAAGTGCAAGAATCTGGGGCTTGAAGCAGTCTCTTTTCCTACAGGTTGGCCAAGTTTCCCAGCAGAGCCTTCCACTAGGATCACAGAAACACAGGAGGAGCGGAATATTAAAAGAAGTCTTATTAAGTTAACATGACTGGGGAGTTATCCTGCAAACAAATAAACCAGGCAGGGATTATATAAGCTTTAATACAATCTTCTATCAGAGCTGAGCAGTCCCCAATCAAACTAACTATGGAAAATAGTACTTAATGAATCTGTAAATACATACCAGCAAGAGAGATGGCAGGGCTAAAGAACACCTTATCAGGGAAGGTCTGATCTCCAGAGGAGAGTTAAAAAGAGGAAGGCAAGATTAGAACTGCCAGTGTGTCCCAGCTCACTAATGGACATCCCAAACACCCAGGAGGGCACCCACAACCTTCTACCTTCCTTCAGTAGCTCTCACCATGCCCCTTCATCTCTGGCAGTTTCTATGAAGTGTAACATCAGTAAACATTCAAAACATTAATCAGTTCAAACATCCTTTGAAGTCTTTCCTTTCACACACATTTCACTGTGTTTAAACCACCACAGACACTCCAGCAAGTTCTCCCTGTGTGTGCCAAGTCCAACAAACAAGAGCTATGCACATTGAAGGGTTTGGGGGAAAAGTTACCTGAGTTCACAGCAGCGAGGAGCTCACCCAGAATGAGTGAACCTTTAAACTCACTCCAGCCAAGCCAGATAAAGGGTAAGTAAAAGCTCCACAGAGGCCAAGACTTCAGGTGAGTCAAACAGGATGTAAAGTTTAGTCATTCTGCTGCAGGGGAAGGTGAGCAGATGCTTTCCCTGGGAGCAGAGTTGGTCATCTTTCTCTTGTGGGACACCCCTCCACAATAAAGACATTTTAATGGTCTGGTCTGGATGCCACCCATCCCTCTGCCTGCATCCTGTTCCTCTGTGAGCACTGCTGACACAACCAGCCTGTACAACCATCCGAGTACCTGCCCACAATTCTGTTCCTTCTGGAAATGATTCTGCCATGGCTGTCCCAGCATCACTCCAGAAAATTCTACCGAGCCATGCAAAAACACCCTAAAAAACCTCAACCACCAAGACAAACAACCTACATTTCCACAGACTGGATCATTATTCCTCCCTTAGCTCTTCACTACAACAATCAACCACTACAGCAATCCTCCTTTTCCAGCTACTCTCTGGAATAACTTTTGCTGCTCCAGAAGCAGCAGACATATAGATAATTTTCCCAGGAAGAGGGAAAAAAAAAACCCAAACAAATTTGAATAGTCTCATACTAGAAAGTCTAATTCCATTTCTATGATTAGCATAATACAACTGTGTACAAACCCATAACTTACAGGGCAACTTTACACAAGCCACTGAGCTGGAAAGTCAAGCAGGGAATCAGCAAATAAACAAACAGATTACTCTTTTCATTTTGTTTGAATAATTTGTTTCAACAAGGCTTTATTACATCATGCCTCATTATGGATACTAATATACCAAGGTCCTCAAGGAAAGCTCATACACTAACATCCCAATTTCCACATGCAGTACAAAAGAAATAATATTTTGGAAGCTCCATACAACCCTTATTTATCAGTAAATCTCTTACACTGTTACCTTTGTCTCAACTAGACAATTAAACAATAGGATGGTGAGAACACAATGCCGTCATCATGGGGAAGACAATACATTAATGAAGTTACAGATTATGTGGTATTTCACCTCCTTTTTGTCAGCTTTTGACAGCTGATCTTGACACCTCACTCAAAGAGGAGTCTTCAATGCATTTCAATTACAGGAAGACAATAACCAAAATTTTGCACAATAATGAGCTAACGTCAAGACTGACAGACAGCTTGGAGATTTGAGATGCCTCCTTGCACAGAGAACAATATTGATCTGCAACGTCTATTTCCAACCCTTACTTTATCCCTTTATCCTATTCTAATGCAAAATAACTTTTTCCTTTCTAAATCTGTTTTTCTCTATCTTCATCCTTTCCTAGTTCAAATAACTTACCAGTTTCAGCGAGCTTGCTCTTCTGGGTGGCGTCTCTTAAAAATAAAAATATGTGCCTTAGGAGGCAGAGTGTTTATAGGAGAAGCTCCACCACAATCTAGATTATGTTAAGTGGTGGGAAGGACTAAGATCCCAAACATGTGCATACATATTCATTTACACCCACAGCATCACTGGCAGCATTAGGTGAGCTCGTCCTGCTGCAGGTACTGGCTCACGTCAAAGCATTTCGTTTATGTGTATCATACTGAAGCTTGGGTTTGTTTAGTTTCTTCTTCTGAAATCAGAACGATGGGGATAGCAGCTGAATAAAATTTTGTTTCGAGATAACTACATTTTGCAATAATGAGATTCTGGTAAAACATATAAATGACCACAGTGACTGTCAGCCTGAGTTAGATCTGGAAAAATGGCATTCAGGTGTGCTTGTCAGGGTTTTTTTCTTCTTTCTCTTATGTGGAACAGAACTATTCTGCTTTCTGTTTATGTGTCAGACCTGATATCTGAGAAACTGAAAGTCTAACATCTGAAGTTGGAGCTATAAGTGATTAATTTCCCTGGAAAAGCAAAAAAAAAAAAAAACAACAACAACAAACCAACAATCAAACAATACACTGAGCTTTTGGTGTCTTGTATAATATTTTTTGCATTTTTATCAATGTGCAATGGTTTTGGGGAATAAAACGAGCATCAGAGCTGCTTGTTGCACCTTGATCAGGAGGGCTGTTGAGAGCGTTTCCTGAAATCAAAGAGATGTGATACCTTTTGCCAGTTGAAGTCTTTCTAATTCAGAAATCTTGTGTTTACAGAAAAAATAGCACCGTGGTGACAGGGCTGCATCCAGCCCTTCTCTCCAGCCCTGAAACAAGACAGCACCTGGCAAGAACCCGCTGGTGTTAATGAGGTGACGTGCAAACACCGATGGTATCAGCTGCTCTGCTCCCGGGCAATGTGACTTTTCCTCTTGCCCTCTCTGCACAGAACCACGCAAGCACCTCGTGTCAGGACTTGCCATTTGTTGTGTCTCTCCTGCATTTTCCAATCTCAGGTGCTGAGCTTTTCCTTTCTGTTCCCTGCTGTGAGGGCAGGTCGTATTTCCAAAGAAACGCATATCTTTTTTTTTTTTTTTTTTTTTTTTAACCTTTAGCTCTTCTATTTTTGCTCCTGAAACAATTTCCTGGCCCCGCCTCATCCCTGTCCTAGCTTTTCAAGTTGCAGTCACATAGAAGCAGAT
Source organism: Ifrita kowaldi (assembly GCA_013398055.1). Lineage (NCBI taxonomy): Eukaryota > Metazoa > Chordata > Aves > Passeriformes > Cinclosomatidae > Ifrita > Ifrita kowaldi. The sequence goes on from VZRS01012686.1 coordinate 52,061, forward strand.
TGGTTTGGGGGCTTTTTTGTTTGTTTTGTGTGGGTTTTTGTTTTTTTTTTTATTTTTCCTTTTTAAGAAACATAAGGACGGAGAAGATGAATCAGTCAATTTTTATCCCTCTGCAGGATTTAATTTCTTCCTTACTATACTCTTCTGAGTAATTTCAGAGAGGGTTACCTGTGTGTACTTTCACTGGTTAAAAAACAAAATCCCATCCTTCTAACTTTCAACGTTTATTTACTAATGTGTGTTATTACCTAGCTTAAATACCTCTGTTCCCTCTGTGGTGCTACCTTTCTTTTCTTCCAAGTATATTTATAGGCAGTTATCTCTACCCTAATTTCATTAAGCAAGGTCTCAGACTCCCAATTGTCTTAGTGTATTTGCATATCCTATTCTTCATAGCTCCATAATTGAGGGCTGAAGCATGGCTCTCCATCTAACATGAGACCTGGGAAAGAGTGTGGAAGAGCTCTCCCTTTTTAGGAGAGCCTCCATGCAGTCTCCTTCTCCTGTTCTTGATCCTTCAGCAGGCACAGCCCAGACCCACAATATTTGCTTTCAAAGGAAAGCACATCACCGGTGCTCTGTATCCCACAGCTGCAGGACAACAGTAACTCCACTCACAGTCCCAAATCAGCTGGTGACAGCTCAATACTCCAACCCAGAACAGCATCCTTTTATTGGCAATATTCCTACATAGTTTCAAACCTTCAGCTATGTAATAGAACTTGAATCACAGACTCACGGAATGGTTTGGGTTGGAAGGGACATTAAAGATCACCTCATTCCATACTCCCTGCCATGGGCAGGGACACCTTCCACTAGACCAGGTTGCTCAGAGCTCCATCCAGCCTGGCCTTGAACACTTCCAGGTGTGTCTGTGAATTAAGTGATAGATTTAACACTTGCTTTAAAAGTAGTTCCTGGGTCATGGGCTTTATTTAAGGTTTTCTCAGTCATATGGGAGCAGAGCCAGGAAGGAGGGGAACAGTTAAATCATTTGCTCTGCTTAAGGTTTTTCATTGATTTTGGTGTGGGCACTGCTGTGGAGTGGAGGTCTGTGTCGGAGAAGGTCCCTACACATAAAAACAAATAACCGGGACACTCCCATTCCTGCTCTTGGAGAAGCCTGAGGTATAGCAAATTGTGATGAGCAGTTTAGGCAATGAGAGCCAACATCTAAATCAGAGAGAATCTCAGCCTCAGTGTTGCTGTAAGTCAGCACCTAAATCCCTTCCAACCAAATGACCCAGACAAGTGAGAAACATGGAGATTAAAGTAAAGCAGCATGCAAATGCGTGCAGTAGCTCACCAATGAATGTAACAGCAGCTGCTGTTCATGGGAGAAGAGATTCCAAGTGTGAGTGATCCACTTTTTTCAAAGGACATTGCAGACTACTCTAAATTCTAACCCCTGAAAGGCTGCAATTTTGTATTTAAGAAAGCAGATGGCTGGGACGGGATGTGGTAAAATAATATAGGATAATGAATGCTCTGGAGAAGATTCTTCCTTTCTCATGAGTCCAGATAGTTGTTCAAAGAAATTAAGAGGTGAGGAATGAAAGGCAGATCAAAGGAATGTCATTTTTAATTCACCCATGTGATTAAACTGTAATTAATTGCTCTAGGATTGGGATGAGGCCAAAAAATGGCATAATTTTAAATTAGACAGAACATCTACATAGATATCAGAAGCATCCACAGTTATTTTTATTGATGATTAAAAATTTTAATTAAAATAATTCATCCTGTCAAAATATTAAGAAAGGATGCTAAGCCTGGTCTGTAGGGCTTAAGAGAATTTCCAAATATTACAGGCTCTGGACAAGTCCCAGGACACAGAGATGAATATTCTCATCTTTCAATTGCTAATTGTAACATTTTAATCCTACCCCATGGTTTCAAAGAATGGGGCAGGGCCTCTGCCTCTCTTGAGCTAATTGGACTTTCTGAGCTCCAAACCATACTGTCCCTGTGCTCAGAGTATCCAAGAACTGCACGTTCTCAGGACACATCGCTACTCATTACTTCAAAAAATATTTCTGTGAGCAATTGTATATGACTATTTGTCGGCCCAAAGCCCAGAGTAGAAGACAAACTATATCCAGTTGTTTTGTGCTGGCCTCTCAGATATAAGAATTTCTAGCTTCTCTTCAAAACTTCTCATCTCCTTGGTTTCCCATTAGCTTGCTACTGACTTGGTAAAAAAAAAAAAAAAAAAATAATTCAAAGCAGCTTACCATGGAGACATGACTGTATATAGAACAAGTGTGACGTGTGGGAACCAAGGACTCGATGCAGAGATACTATCTTTTTTTGGATCAATTCATGGGAACTCCAGAAGTGGTTTCTGTCTCACATGTATCTTTGACCTGGTGATGTTAACTTCGATGTACTTCTTCCTATCCTCAGCTAAATGCTGAAGTTAATGACTTCAACATTCAGATCAATAATACCTTGAAACAGATTGAAGTCAATTTAGGGCAGGGCAAATTAATACACTGAATCCCTGGGGATATACCTCATAGGTCTTCAAAAGGGGTACAGCACAGGCATGGTACGCCCTGCCTCGATCATGCTGCTCTGCCAGCAGGGTCTGGTCTGATTCTGGGGAAACTGCTCCAGGCATGACAGAATAAACCTCCTCCCTCTTTAATTTGACTTCTTAGGGTGCCAATTAGCACAGGTTAACAAGAACACCAGTATGGTGAGAAATCAATTGTGTGCCCAAAGGTAGCGCTAAAGCTAACCTCCTGCTAAGACAAAAAAAAAATTCATGCAACTTTGTTACTGCAAAAATTAGAAACCCCAGTGAAATGCAAAAAGTTGAACACAGCTAACTTCAGTTCTTGAACTTTAAGTAGCTCCGTTTTCTAGCTGCTATTGGATTAAACTTTATAAAGATCAAGCTTTATTTTCAAGTGGCATGTTTCTTTACTCGGTCTGGTTAATTAGTTTTGCCATTTTGTCATTTTCTCCTGCATCTCTTGTGCGTTTGAGCCTACAGCAGAAACAAGAGACAGCTAAAAGCATTTTTATCACTGACATTGCAGAGTGGAGGAATGCAGCAGGTTACACTGCAGCAGTAGAAATTACTCCAGAATGACTTTTGGACCACACATGGTTTCCTCTTGTTTACCTTTTCAGTTTTTTTCTCTTTAAAATTGTCCCCTGCAGTTGATTCACCCACCATTAGTTACATAGGATCCATCTTTGATGGCTAAGGTGTGCCTAACACATTATTAACTAGAAGCTCTTGATAGAAGCCTCATCCAGGTGTATTTTCCAATAGCTAATTCCTTCCTCCTGCAGAAGCTCAACAACACCAGCTCTGATCCCTTTCTTTTGCACATGAAGACTTCAGACACTGGTACCTCAGTACTGCACGTGCAGCTATGTGTACTTAAACACATGTGTATCAGAGCAACTGCATCTGTGCCAGAAACCTTCTGCAGACTCATCTAAAGGCCACACTGATGTGACCTTTCCTAGTGTTCAGGGCACTGGGTTGGGCTGAACAGACCAGGTGTTTCCTTCCAGCTACCTACACATTCCTGTATTTTGTTGGTCATAAGATACATGTAATTCCCAACAACATGCTCTGTGCTTGCATATGCTCTACTGTGAGTCAACAGGATTTCAGGAGGAGAGCCCTCAAAATCATGAGCTGCAAATTCCTCTTTTTGCTCCTATTTTATCCATGATGCCCCAGAAATAACAGGAGTGGCTCCAGGCACTTAGCTCACTGCATCCTGTGTATCCCGTGTATGGCTTTTTGCTAAACAGGTCAGTAGCTGAAGGTCTAAAGGATATCAAACCCAGGGAGGACAAAGAAGTTAGCGATTCATCTTCCAGTGTTACTAAAGAGGTTTTCATGGGGAAAACACAAGGGAAAGATAAGCACTTCATAACTGTATTTTCTGTTTCCAGGCTCCTTACAAAGCACAGCTGGAGCAGTCACAGTGATGTCTTTCATTCAAAAACTCAGTGAATAAACTATTCACAATCACATGGCAGACTCTCAAGATTAGTTCCCTTGCCCTGCTTCTGTTGATCTTAATCCACATCTCCTTGCCTCAATCTGCCCAAAGGGTTTTGTTCCATGAAATACTAAGAGCAGCTTTGGAAGTAGTGTGCACCTCATGTTGGAGTATTTGGGAATAGAGAGCCTAAAAAACATTATGTGAACCCAGTGACTACACAGAACTTCACCTTCCCCCAACACTTCATTAATTTATATCTTCTCCCTTAGGTGCTCAGTGAAACAAAGGATGGAAAGGTTTTCCCTTCTTCGTCCCAAGGGGAGATTCACCATTAAGCAAAACAATCACACTCACTCTCTTTTAACCTAAAGAATTTACCACTATTTAAATCAAAGCGAAACTGCTTCAGTAAACTACAGAAGGGGAGCTACTCCACAGTGCTTTTGCGAGCAATACCAAGTGCTTAAGCTCTTTGACTCAGATTTGGTGTTCTGATTCTATGTTTCCTTTAGGCAGAAGAAGGAGTTAAATCCCCCAAACCTCTGAGAGTGCTCTAACTACTGATGCGTTAGATGAAAGGATGTTATAACATCTTTCTGTGTCCTGTTCCAGGACAGATTTGTAAGGGATACTACAAGCCTTTCTACCAGATGGAGATATACAGAGAGATGATCACCATGAGAGATTGCTGATTTGGTTAAACATATAGGTAAATCAGGATTTACAAAACTGGGATGCTTCTAAACACATTCAAGAGAAGAGTAGGGAGTGCCTTAGGAATTTACCCCATGCAACTCAGTGCCTGCAGCCTTGGTACTTCCAGAGTAAGGGAGCTGAGCAGAGATTTACTGAGCAGGCACACCAAAGCAAGCAGGTAGAAAGGTTTACTCACCAAAGTCCTTCTGTTCCCTTGTCTCTGTCCACCACTAGTTTTCCAGAGCTGGTCCCTCTGCCTATGTGGTTTATTTCAAGAAGCCATATGCTGTTAACAGAAATACATCTCTGCACTAGTTGCCTTATATCTGAGGAGAGTGAAAGTACTGTTCTAGCATGAAGAGCAACCTTGTGCTGCTGCCCGTTTGGCAGTATTAATGTGGTATTTACTGGCTCGTTATTCCATGTGACTGTCCTGGGAAAGTGGGAATGAAAGCAGCTTCTCAACTGTGCACCAGAAAAGCTGGATATGGTATTAAGAAGCATGCTTTACTGAGGTTTTATCCCACAAGGCTGATTATCATTCATTTTTCATAATGATCCCAGCTAAACTTCTGATCCAACATTGAGCAGATCGTTCTTTCCATCCTGCCTCTGATGCAGAACTGTGCTCAGCTGGTTGTTACTTAGGGTTGTTACCTTTTAATTTTAGCCAGGAGAGAAATTCTTCCTTCTATATATGTTCTTTCTTTAACAAAACCCTCTCAAATCGTATTTCCACTCCCTTGGCTGTGCACACAGGTGAAAACCTCCCTCTCTTCATCTCACTTCTGCTCTTTGGCTACCACAGGTTTCCTTTTGCACATTCACCCAGCTGCAGCTAATCTGGGTACACTGCTCTCACTGAGCTCCCTTTGATCATTTAATCTTCCTCTACACACCAGAAACAAGATCTTTTAAGCAGACTGATAATTTATGCCCCATCCCATTTAACTGTCTCTTTATCATCTCAAAACCAAACCAATTTCTGCTACCCTTCCTCCAGACTTAACACTAAGGCAGTAAGCGAAGCACAGTGTTGCTCCCAGCTTTCCTGCAAGTGATGGCAGCCACCTCTTGCTCTGACGTGATGAGCAGGATGCTGCCAGAGTAGGGATCCAGTTTTGCTGCTCCTCAGTGGTGCTATGCCCAGGTGCCATCACATCCCATTTAAACACTGGTAGAGTTGTAATCACACAGGGGTTCATAATCACTACTTATCTAACTCACCTGTTCTTACTATGAACCAAACCAAATAGATAAAGCTAAATGTTTTATTTGAAAGGTTGCCAATGTCATTATGGTTTGGGTTTTTTTTTTCCCTTTATAAGTTGCTCCGGTGACTCCATTTGCATTAGAAAATATGTGATTTTAAGAATCTGACAGGATCTATGTGAGCTATTTGAGTAACTTTTATATCAAGGCTTGAAATAAACAGACTTCACCTTCTTTATCAGATGAATACTTCCAGTCCACAGCCAATGTCTTCATATCTGGGATTAATACATGAACTCTTAAAAAGACTACCCAGAGTAATACTGAGGTCCAGACTCTATCCAACAAGCAGAAAAACACAGATCTATTCCCTCTCTAAGGAGCCTGTGTAACGAGTGAGGAAAGCCAGGGTCCTCCAGACCTCAGGATGGGATAAATTACTCTAAAGAAGATTCTGTCTCTCTATAGAAGAAACATTTGCCAAACAGACATGTGCAGTGGTTTCAGGTAAGTATCTGAAATCCAGCAGTATGAATCTGGACTTTTAAGTGAGTCATTAATTTTTACAGTTGAGATTTAAGGATATAAACTTCTGTAAATTCATGAACCATAATAAAATTCTATTTTGTATTGTGGATATAACCATTTCTGATTTCTTTCTTTTCTCCACAGTAGGAAGCTTTTACACTGGAATGCCTGCATAAACTTTTTTTTTTTTCCCACCTTCTCTTCTTTTATGTATTTCTGTTTCAGGTATCATGAACAAACTTTGAATTAATTATTTTTTCCACAGTTTCACTTTAAAATCCATTTGCTATACAGAGTACATCTTTAAAAGGCACTTCAGGGATATCTTCTTGCTTTGCTGTTACACCTTTATAGTGTTGAATAAATCAATAAGGATTTCCTTTGTTGGTTTTCATGTTAAACTTCCTGCATGATTACACCTAAAAGGGAAAGAAGTGCTTCCAAGGGAAGCAATGTGCTATGGCCCCACAAGACTCAGATTTACAGCTGGGGTTTCTTTCAAGGTCTAGCAATTTTTGTTTGTAGGCTGATACTTTTCATGGAAAAAGATGATTGCAGATATAAACAAGTGATGTGAAGAAATAGCACAAGGATGATTTTCCTCACTCCAATGCATCCTATTGAGATAAAAATTAATGAATAAGTGAGGTCATGGTTTAAATATGGTTCACATGAGTCATGAACTAAATCTGTTCCTAATAAAAACTTCCCAGCGGCCTGTGTAAAAGATACCTGATGTTCACCCAGACCTCCTAAAGAGACCTAATTATCACCTTTTTTTTGTTTTTTTCTTAAATGATAGGTAGGAAGAAGGACTGCTGCTCCTCAGCGTACATTTCCCCTGTCACAACACCTGTAACTGCCCCACAGCAGAGCAGGGCTTGTCACCGCCTCTCAGAAACATGAATTGCCACAGAATTACTGCAAAAGACCACAACAAATAGTTGCCATTTTTGGCTAAATCTGAAACAGCACCATCACTTTCATTGTAGATATCCCTGAAATATTTTAGTCTGAGTTGCCATCATGGAAAAAGCAAAAATTATTATTTCCTTGGAGTGTTACTTTCTGTTTTCTGTTTCTTCCTCTGTGTTAACCTCCTTAATCTGTGTGCAGATTTTGAGAGGAGGATTGGGGCTGGGGAGAACAAATGGACATGTGTTTTCTCAGATCCACTCTCTTTCTTTGATACAGCCTTATTCCCTCGTCTAATAAATGTTCTCTGCTGAGTGCTATTTACTCCAGCATTCTGATCTTCCCTGTTACAGAAAACTTCAAAGTAGAAGTGAAGGTAGTGCATCTAATCTGGTTAGGAGAAGACCTGCCCTACAAGAGCCAAGCACAGGGGAGGGTGAGGAGAGAGAAGACAGTGGGATCAGGAAAGAGCTCCTTCAACCAACCAATCTCATCTGACACCAAAGAAGGGCAACAGAGCTGGGGAAGGGTCTGGAGCAGAAATCTGAGGAGGAGCAGCTGAGGGAGCTGGGGGTGTTTATTCAGGACAAAAACAGGCTCAGGATGGACTTTCTTGCTCTCTCAAACTACCTGAAAGGAGGCTGGAGACAGGTGGGGGTTGGCGTCCTATCCCAAGTAACAATCAATAGGACAAGAGGAAACAGCCTCAAGTTGTACCAGGGGAGGTTTAGATTTGATATTAGGGAAAATTTCTTCACCATAAAGGTTGTCAAGCACTGGAACAAGCTGTCCAAGGAAATAGTGGAATCACCAACCCTTGAGATATTTATAAGATGTGTAGATGTGGTCCTTGGGGAGATGGTTTAGTGTTTGAATTGGCAGTGCCAGGTCAATAGTTGGACTCAATGATCTTAAAGGTCCTTTTCAATCTAAATGATTCTATAATTCGATGTACATTAAATTAAGTGGGGCTCTGCCCCAGATCAGCACAGATTTTAATCAGGCTGCCACAGTGTGTCCTATTGAGTACAGGCTCCCATTCATAACCAGATGTACACCTGAACTGTTTCACTGCTGCTGCTGAGAGCTGATGTTTGAGCAGGGTCCATCTTCATCTTCATTCTGCTCACAGCTGTCATTAGCATCTCCGGGCTTACTCACAGCATACCCACAGTCCCAGGCTCTGCTTGTGAAACTAATGACATGCTAATCAATACTGTTCTGTGCACGTTGTTTAGCATGCCTGCCAGGGCTATATATTTGAAAAAGCAACATGTTGGAGAAGGAAAACACCTTATATAACTTCCTCTTCTGATGTTCAAGTGGTACCTGTTTTGAAAAATGTAGGGAGCTGAATGCTTCTGTCTGCAACATCCTCTTATGAAAGGATAGTTTTGATCTAATCTTGCTAATGATGTCTGCCATGCCAGTGTTTTGCTCAGAGTCGAAGAAACTGAAGTAGTGAAGTTTTAAAATAGCTTGAAACAAAGCATCATCCATAGCACAGGTGGTAAAAGGCCTGCAGGGGATGAAATGGGGAGGAAGCATAAAGAGACTTAGCTCATGCAGTTTAAGTGAAGGGAAGGTGAGGTTGAGGAAAAATGAAAATCTGAGACAATTTGTCAAGAGAAAATTAGATAAGGGCAAGAGCAATCTGTTCCAGGCTGCCCTGAAATATATTCCAGAAATTTTTTGCCTTATATTTGAGGTGAGGAAAAATTTCAATAAAAAGGATAATTTTTACACTGAAAGCCATTTAGTCATCAAAAGGCACCCAACAAAACTCCCAGGCTACTCTTGGTGCTGAGTGAGCTGCTGTCATTGCTGAGCACTCAAAGGGATTTAGCAAATGTCATCCTCAGAATTGCATAGGATCAATACCCTCAAGCAAGCGAGTGCTTATAGTGCGAATGAAAACACAGGGTGATTTTCACCCTATTAGCCAATACCAGGAATATTTCTGGTCTTCCCAGCTGGAAGTATGGAAACTCTATCAGGCTGAAGATGAAGGTTTTGGACTAGTAAAAAACCCATCTCCTCCATTATGAAGACCAAAGCAACACATATAATATAGAAGATGTCTCCTCCAGAAGGAGACTGGATTAAAAATCTACCTTCAGAGTAAAAAAATGAAGTTCTAGGAGGCTTTACTTGGTGAGAGAGAAGAGGTCCTCTAGCTTTAGCTGCTAACACAGTTAATGGGATTTCCTTTGGAAACTCATTATATATATACAGGAAACAGTGAACTCAAATGATTTAATGAGGCCTAAAGCTGGCACAGATGGAAAACTTGCTGCCTCTTCCCCATAGAGACAGAGCAAAGGGAAAGGCTCAGCATCTGGCAAAGGGAGTGGCTGAGAGATGCCAATCTTGTGTTCCCAGATTTTTTATGTTTCTATTTTCTCTGTGCAGCAGAGGCCTTAAACAATTAGTCAGAAATAGGAAAGAAATGCAATGTGAAGCCTGGCCCCTGCACTGATGGATGCAGCTGATCAGTAGCACAGGGAGAAGAGATCTCTATGTTCCCAGGGAGAGAACAGTATATGTTTCCTCTGTAAATGGCTCTAATTATGCTCTAATTACTGTACCTGGAGGAAATCCTTCAGATGTTTTGCACTGAGGTCTCACCTGTAAATGTTGACAAACAGCTGCAACTTGTTGTCAGTCATTAAGCTACTGAGGAAAAGGTCACCAGCCAGCCCAGTACCATCGCTTTAACAGCTCCTTGATTTCCTGCATTCACTTCTCTTTGTTCTGCAATTTATGAGCAGTCCAGACACAGGATTAGATCAGCATCTCCCTCTGAGAGGAAAGGTTGTGGCAGAAAAAGGTGCTTCATACAGCAGTCTTCAAATCAGGTGAGAGTGGCGAGGCTGTGGTACAGGCTGCCCAAAAAAAGCTGTGGATGTCCCATCCCTGGAAGTGTTCAGGTTAGATGAGGTTTTTACCAGCCTGGTCTAGTGGAAGTTGTCCCTCCCCATGGCAGGGGGTTGGAACAAGGCGATCTTTACGGTCCCTTCCAACCCAAGCCCCTCTGTGATTCTGTGGTGGTACCCCTGGGGCATGAGCTTAAAGGGATGACAGCTGAACTTGTGCGTTCAGCTGGGACATTGCCTGGTTTGCCACCTTTTCCACAGGGGTGGTCATTTGGGTTAAGATGAAGACCAGACAAGTAGAAACTGTAAAGTTAAAGTGCCCATCATGAATCCTGAGTCCCCTGGTTCTCTGCCATGGGAGCTTTGTTGCTCAAGTTTTACTCCCATTAACAAGACTACAAGATACTACATATGTGTAAGCCATATCAGTTGTAGGTAGGACATTCTCCTGAAAAGTCTTAATGTTTGATGAAAAATCCTGAATCAGACATTCTTCACCCATTTTGCCGCCACATATACAAAAGATATGAAATCACAGCAGGGCTTATTGGCTCACTGCAGTATATGTTAAATGACTTTTATCTAGGAAGAGGAGGAGCTAGGATGAAGACATATCCTGCTGTCATGCTGTAGCACAGATGGTACAGAATCAATTCTAAACCAACCCTCCAAGCCTTGATCTGTCCACTGGAAAATATTTGATAAAATCATTTGGCTGTGAAAAAAATTATAATAAGTCTTCAGAAGTGTCAAATATTAGTTCTCATGTTGCTTTGGGATTTGTGCCTGGTATGAGCCCTCACTTTTCTATTTGCATGGCAAAGAGACACAGGACATGTGTAGGTGGAATATTCATGGATGTTCTGGTTTTTCAGGAGCATGTTTTTGCTGCTGCTTCTGGAAGACCTGGTATGGCTCATGTTAAATCACAAGGATTCATCAATGTTAAAACATTCCATTTGGCAGGAAGCTTTGGAAGACTGTCGAGCTGGAGGAGTAACTTTCTTGGTCTTTCCAGCTAAGTGTACCTACAAACACGATTAAATCTATTTGCTGAAGGCCTGGAGACATCAGATTGGTGCAGCACTGATAAACTCATTAATACTCTCTAGCTCAGCTACAGGTTGTGTAACTGAATTCTTACAGAAAAGATGCCTTGAAGATAGGAAATGAAGATACAATGGAATACTGGATTTTATTTTTTTTTAAAATATAAATTAGCTATGCACAGTCCAGTGCAAAAATGTTCATTTAAAGCAGAGCACAGTCCTGGCATCATTATTGTTTTTATTTGTGAGAAGAACAGCCCCAGTACCATTCAATGGAAGTTATTATATAAACCAGTTAATTTTTCACTCTTCTGAACACTTCTGCCAACCTAGGTTTTTTTCAGATATTAAAATATTTAAACCATCTCTAAGTGCTACTGGGAAGATTTTTCTGCCCACTGAAGGTCTACAGTGAATGGATCATGAGGAGGAGATGGCAAGGCTGCCCAGTGCTGTGCACACACGACAGACTGCACCACCCTCCCCAGTCCCTCACTAGGAAACACTCATTTTTCCACACCAGAGGTGAGAAGAAGACCTAAAACCTTCACAGAAATCAACCTCTTTTTAAACATCCACACTCCCATTCATCAGTACCCTGACTCTGGGAACACCCAGAGAGGCAGGAACATCCAAATAAGAGTAATCACTGGGTGGTTCAGCCTTCAGAACCAGAAAAACAACCTAACATCAGGTTTTGAAAGAGGAAGGGATGCAGAAAGCCACACACAGGGCATCTTCCAGTGCACCAGAACCTCTGGCTTATCGGAGTGCACAACGGCAACAGTGTATGCAGGAGCACTGAGCAGCGCTGAACATCCTTGCACAGAGACAACAAAACTCTACAGCATTCCTATAAAGTCATGTGTAAACAGAAAGACCCAGGAAGTCAGGGGAGAGCACGAAGCAGGAAGACATAGAGCAGTAATAATTGGTTTAATCCACCCAAGGACTCGGCTGCCAGTTGGCACTGCTGGCACTCCGTGCATTAACTGCCAGCGCCCGGCAGATTAAGCAGCAGAGCTCAGAGATAGGTTTCTGCTGCAGGAGGCAATTTCACACTGATGAAGGGCATTCACTTTGAAGGGAAAACCTTGCTGTGTACACTGTTTTTTTGTTGAAATAACAACAAAGGGACTTTAGATATACTCCAGGGTAGCTGTCAACAGAGTTTGACCTGACTTCCAACGAAACTACATCTTATTAAAGGGGAAGGGATACTATCCACAAGGATGGTGAGCTCATTGTGCCTGTGTTTGTACAGCTGTTAAGGCAAGAGGATTCCTGATCCATGACCAGGGCTCCCAGGCATTACAAAATACTAATTATAAAATCCATCTATGTGACAACACAAGTCTAAAAACACAAGCTGAAGCACTTCTCAGTAACTTTCTTACATTTAGAATGAACCACAATCTGAAACACTAAAATGTAAGGGTTCCACAAAGCTATCTGAAGTCAAGTGTTGGGTAAGCTACTGGGCTTGCAGAAATGTGAGGTAAGATTTGCTGTAATTTGGCAAAGTAATTGCTTATGCTTTGCTGAGTTGTAACAACTAGTTGAAGAAATTAATTGATTTCTTTTCAAAAGACTAAGAAAGAAATGTAGATTGGCCAAAGATTCACTCTGTGTGTAGATATGATGGAGAGATAAGTGGATGAGTTGCTCAGATCTGTGCTGTTTCTCAGCCTCCCATCTGAACTTTGTCTGTACAAGACCCTGCATAGGATCATTGCCAGCTGGGAGCACCATGTGTTGTGTGGCTATGGAGAGTGTGCAAGATGTTTTGTCAAGATTTTTTAATGTTTTGTTGTTGATGATCTTTTTTCTGTTTAGCTTTTAATGAAACCTACAATTCTAAAAGTTATTTTCTCCTCCATCTGTCCCTCATTTTATGAAGAAATGAGGTTATGACATAGATATTCTCAAGTTTAGGAATTTGTTTCAGTGGCATGTTGTGCAAGGGCGTCCTTTGAGTCTTATTTTGCTTTTCTTGTGGGGGGAAAAAAAAAGCTGCTCCTATCCTTCTCTCCAGAAAGTAGTTTCCTTCAATAAAATAGTCCTCTACTACTGGCTCTGTTTTAATCTGCTTTGTTGCCTGCTCACTCCAATTGTCTTTCCTTCCACACCTCTTTGCTCAGGTCACTCTACCACCTCCAGTCTGATGTCTCTTGGTACCTGGGGTCCTTGGATGTTGGTCTCAGATTTATTGGCTTGCAACCCTCCACTGTTGGCTTTAGCCAGAATCTCCTTTCCTTCGTCGTGGTCCCTGCACAAAAAGCAGCCCTGAACACAAGCCACAGGCTTTCTGTTGTCAGCACTCATTCTCTGTCAACACCTTCTGCTGTCAACACCCTTTATCTCCAGTTTTCCAGAGATAGGAGGGATGGGATTGAATTCCAGATTCAAGCACCTACATATAGATGTCAACATGTAGGTGTCCAACTTTCCCTGAAGTTAACAGAGATTTGGCCAATTAGTCAATCAAGCCTAGAGAACAGTTCATCTCTCCTCTAGATCTATCTGTGCATGTTAACACTTCTGTGGATGAACCTTCACATAACTGAGGTGGATGCTGACACTTAGAAAGACCTTGGATCCTGTGATAATCCTGTGATAGGGTCAATGAAGAGAACCTCCTGCTCAGTGTGTGGAAGTGCAGGTGCTACCCCTGTTTATGGTGGTGCTGGGAGAGGTCCCATGTCTTGAGAGTTTTTGCTTCTACCATGTTTTCCAAAATTTACAAACTTGGATATCTGCTTCCAGCCAGCCAAAAGACACATCTCTGGCACTGATATTATCAACTGGATTTTCAGGTACTCTGTGCATTAGAGCCTCTTGAGGAAATAAAATAGGCTGGTGTCTGTTTCACACAGGAAAAAATTTCTTTCTTCAGTTCTCAGTTTTCAGAATGACTGAAATAGTAAAACACACAGAGACACATACACACCCTTCAGTTTTAGGCACACACCCAGTGTGAAAAAATCAGCCAGGATAATTAACATTTGGCAAAGTTACAAGTAACAGAAATGACGACAAGTCTTGCATAATCTTAACCCTATCTGGCTCGACTAGCTCAGTTATGATAATAAAAATTCCTCTTCAATCAACCACACACAGTTCTTTCTCCTCCTCTGTGTTTTCACTGACTTCTCAAGGAAAGAGAATCCTATTCTTTGTTCTTATCCCTTATTGTTAAAAGCAAAAAAATGGCTTTTCTTGCCTAAATAAATGAAAAGTCAGTCTTCCCTCAGCTCTGCCAGCGTAATTCCACTCACTCCATCTGACCTCCTCTTAGGTGACCCTTGTGTGACCCACATGACTGCTTCTCAAATCCTTGCCTCTTTCAGAGATTTCCATGTGATCTGTATTGGTTTTTTTCTGCTTGTGCTTCCCCATCACCTGTACATACCTAGTTACCGACATCTTTTTTTATGCTCTACATTGACAGTATCTTTTTGGGTCAGATATCACTGTTCTGTTCTGTTCCCACAGCTTTCCAACACAGTCCCTGCACAAGACTCATCTAAATGCCAGTGCACAGATACAAATAAAGACATGAAAGACATGTACAACTAATGGCTACAAGCAGATCTTAGCAAAAGTTTCAGCTAAGACATTCCAGTCATCCACAATGTGTTATTTTCCCTATTAATCCCTAGGTCAAAACACAGTTTTCTAACCTTTGCAATTAAAATGCAGCCAGACCTGATAATGAATCACTGAATCTCTCTACAGAAACTAATCACTTCTCACAGGGCATCTCTTCTTATTGACATTCCCCTTGGCCCGGGAGTGACTCACCAGCTGCTGAGCTATGAACTTTGAAATGTTTACTTTCACACTGAACAATTTGGCCACTGGTGCCAATGAAGAGTGAGGACAAGGCAGAGAGTCCAACCGCTCCATGCCAGAAATCTCACCCTTGAACATCACAACAACCTGACAGTTAAAACAATTTTAAAGTTTTTACACAGTATATTGAAAACCATTATTATTTAATCATTTGCAAGGCTCCTATATGTGGAAATAACAAACTGAAGAGATGCTACTCTGCTCTGTCTATAGAAGCTTATAATCTAAGTCAAAATCAGCAAAGATTTCTGCTTTTGCCTCAGTTTTCTGCTCTCCAAGTGTGTGTGGGACAGGACCTGCTCTGGGCTCAACTTTCTAGCAAGAAGTGAGTGAATTATGGTCAGAGACATCAGATCTGTAGCTGAAAACACAGAGCACAGGGGAACACAGTGCTGTTCCTGTCATAATTTGTGTGTCAAAAAAAGGGAGTAAAATGTGCTGGAGTTAAGAGTAAGGGCTGTTTGGTTTTGAAGGATCTCTGATGGACTTATGGAAGCATCAAATTTAAGCAGTTTTTGAGATGAGAGGATAGAAGTGGATGCACATCATTATTAATCCATACACAGAAATTTCAAAAATGGTAACACCTGACTCTAGTGATACTTTCTGGGGACAACAGTCTAGGACTGCTTAAATATCCTAAGTGACAACACTCCTCATCTAGTGATCCCAGTCACTTCCAATCCAAACCATTCCATGAGTCTATGTTTGTCTGAAATCGAACTGAACTCTCAAGCAGAAATCTGTTTGCTGCAACAGCAGAGGCTAGCTGTAAATTTTTTTTAAGTTTGGATCTAAACAGAAATGGCACATTCTGAATCCTCATATCAGTAGAGGGATATGAAATAGGACCACCAGACAGGAGGCTGATCACTTTCTGTAGTTCTGTACCTAGACCATTCAGACTGGGAAAACTAAGGGCTCCCAATCTGGAAAGTAGACATATACCTGAAAAAATGAGTGGTTTTGAGAAGAAATTGGGGGCCAGGAAAGAAGAAGACGAAGATCCTGACTGGAGAAAAGACCCTGAGAATAGAGGGAGGCCTTGGAGGTGGGACAGATGCATGAGGCCAAGTCCAGGGGGGCTCCCAGGGACCTCACCAGTGATGCCCAAGGGTTGTACGTGTGAGCACCAGCTCAGTGTAGACTGACTTGACTTCCTTCCCAAATATCCCAGGCCAACAAGCAACCTCCCTGCAGGGAATGGAAGATGAATCCTGATGAATGCAAACACTGTGTGGCAAAGTGCATGTGTGAGTCTGAGATAATGAAGTAGGGTAAAAATTCCTGTCTCCTTGTTTCGTAAATAGACTCCAGCAACAAGAGACACTAATGGTTATGGTGCACTTTGTCTTACCCTTGGCAACTCCCACAAGCTTTATATATCCACCCCTAAAAATGTTAATATAGCTCTGTATTTGGGGTTATTTCAACATGAATTAATAGCCCAAAGAAAGTTTCCCAAAGAGGTGGACACATTAAATAGAGTGCAAAGCATGTGTAAGATACACATTCCAAACACTGCCATCATGATTCTCCTTATTATCCCTTATTCTCTGCTCTAAAAGAATCTTGTAATCCATCTCAGGTAGATCCCGACTCCTGTGGGATGTCAGTGACACTCTCTGTGTGTGCTTGCCTGGGGTACAAGGCTTAAGCCTGCAGGGAACATGTCTAAAAACTAGCCTGACAGCTCCCATGTCGCAAATAATGGACTGATCTGAATGACAGATGCTCGTGCAGCTTAATCTCTTTGGGAAAAGGTATTCCCTGCACTACTAAGGATGGCATGCAAACCCCTACAATTCTGAGTGGGAAACACTGAAACTCACATCCCTATTCTTGTCTCAGCTTTGAAAAAGATCCCTTCCACATTGCTTAAGTTTTAGGGCACTTTTTTTTTTTATTCTTTTCCCCTAGGAGTCTGACTGGCACAGAAGTGCAGTATTGCTTTGCATCCAAGGAAGAGCACAGCATTGTAATGTCATTGTTCTCCAGATCCGTCCAACATTATTTTGGTACTCTGGGTAAGGCATCTCACAGGACAGAGCCCAAAGATAGCTGAATCTTTATCAGTGATTAGAGTCAGCAAGGACCCACACTTTGAGATGCAGACTGTTGACTTTCTGCTTGGGATCCTTTTGCTCAGCATTATACTTGAATATATTAAAGCAAAGGGACTCACAGCTTTTGGGTACTTTACTTATATATATATCTATTGTTGTTGTTGTTGTTGTTATTTATTGACACATTTTTCTCTTCATTATTTGGCTTTGTGGCTAGCAGCTCTGAATATCTGAAATGAATGTAAGTGCTGCATCCACTATTGCTCCTCTCAGCAAAAAGCCTCACGTGCAACCTGCTGCATGGCCGTAGGTGGCTTAAGCTAAAGTCATGACACCAAAGTCTCGTGTGCTCATAAACCTGAACCATGAAATATTTGCCAACTATAAATAGAAGACCGTCAACTAGATAAAAGAAATCTTTTCTGAAAACACTTTCTGGTGCTCACAGACAGCTTCCACAGTCATTACATAAAAAACGGATAGAAACTACTGCCGCTAACCCGAAGGATTTAAGCTTCTTCAATAATTTGCACACGATCTTACTGACTTGGCTCTTTTTTGTTGTTGTTCTAGAGATGTTGATAAAAACAGTCAGCAGCCAGAAAAATCTATATAAAATGAGATGCTGCTGTGGGCCAGCATACAGAATCTAGTCTACCCTGAGACTCCTTTGATGGGCGAGTGAGCAGCAGCTAAATCAAGCAGCCTGTGTAATGTCATTGCCTTGTCTTCCTCTGTACCTAATTCAGCACGTCACTCCTCTCCCTTAGTAAAGACAAGCATCCTGTGACCCTTGCTGTGCTGGACTTGTTCTTCACCATGTTACCTGATGACTTTTCAATCCTTGGTCCAGTAAGCAGAGACTTAACAGCAATCCGTGCAATCTGATATCTTCTCTCCACTTGCTGTTTTCTCAAAGCCCTTGGCATTAGCCCAGGCAGACAAGTGTGAACATGAATACTCATTGACCATAGTCTTGTACTAAGTTGATTTTAATTTCTGGAGGCAAAGGTGTGTTTTTCTGTTCAGTTATTGAAACAGACACATAATAGCCCAGGATACATACTGTTGTGATAATTCACCATAAAGGCAGCAAAAAATACTTCTGTTTGCAATTTATTTTCCACATGTGAATGACTGAATTAAATCTGGATCAAGGAGTTTATCAGCCACTCTGTCTTCCTTCTCTTCTATTAACATGACATGGAGAAAGCATGTGACTGATGTAATTACATTTACTGAGACCTTTGACAGGCCTGAAAGCTGAGGAGGCTGCAATGTATTCATGCCTTGCATTTTCATGGCACTTTTTCATTTGCAGAATTTCTCCACACAAATATGCTGCAGCTCTTGATCCCTGCTGCTATCTTTAGCATTGTTATCTGTGGGGAGTTTATGAATACACAATATAGTGTGCACTGAACGCTGCACAAAATTTTTTTGCATCAGGGAAAAAAAAATCAGAAATACAGAGGTACAAGAATACCTGCTGTTGTGAAATCTCATTTTCATTTTGGAGACCATTTTGGAAAAGCTATTTGTGTACAAAAGTTAAGCATCCTTCAACAGGTGCAACAGAATCCAGTCTGAAACTCCACTGCCTGGGTTACTGTTGGTTGCACCTTGCCTCATGGACTCGCTTAGTGGGAAAGTAGTGGGAAAGGCAAGGAATGAAAGCAGACACAAAATAATAATGACAAAAAATGCACTTGTGATTTATTCAGTAAATATCACCCAACAAGAAGTGAGTAGGAGGGTTAAAGAGAAAGCCTGTGATCTTCATTAATAATGAGAAATGCTATTCTGTGAGAAAGATCAGTCTTGACCATACAAAGTGGCCAGTACCACAGACTGGATTCTGGAATTATGTACTTCACTGCATGAATGGAACTCAGCTTCTTAAAGACCTGGATGCCACCCTCAAAAGACTCCTTCCTAAGAACCAGTCCTTTTCCCTCAGTGTTCTTCATCATCCCCTAGTTCTGAGTCATGGCCTAAAACATTGCATGTGCAGATTTGCAACACTCTCTCAGTGCAATTCCCAGTATAGGAGCTTCATCCAATTGTTTATGGATATTGGGTAGATATTTTATAGTGTTCTAATATAGTGATGGTCCTGCAAAGCTTAGAGCATAAAGCTTTAATGGGAATTGGAAATACCATTCCAACTCTGTCTTTTAAAAAGGCAGAAATACTGCTGGAATGCTCAGTGCAGATATCTAGAGATGTATATTGAAATTCGAGAGTAAAATGAACATGGAAAGAATTAAATCAATGTCCTTCTCATCCGTGATTCATCCACTTCATATACAGCCAGTGCAGCTCACCAGTGAACAGGGCAGAAAAGATCCACTTCTGTGCTGCAGACTCTGTGTGGATTTTTGATGGGGCTCCTGTAGAGGTAATTTCATGTGAAAATTATAACTGATTCCCAAGTCATACAAACTACAGAGGAAACAAAGTCAGACTGCTAGGCAGATTTCCACCCATTGAAAACAGGAGTGTATGGACTTCTGATGTCAACATTCACTGCATTCGGTGCCAGTTTCTTACTTCCTAAGAGTTCCTTGAGCAAGAAATCAAGGTCTCTGAATTCTGACTGTGTATCAAAGAAATTATTCAGGGAACAATCTGTAAAAGGCAGCAGTATTACTTATCTGCCTCATAGGTTTCTTGAAAACAGAGTAGAATATCAAACATTTCCTTTCTAAATCTCACGGTAAAGGTCAAGTGCAGTAAATTGCTGCAGTTGTACAGAAGCAAGTGGAACAAAAGCAGACTTCACTATAGATCAAACTTGCACTTTCATACTCAAATGACTTTGCATCTTTCCCTTTCAGTACTGGGGTGTCCTTTATCCCACAGAGACTTGTAATTCAGCCTCAAACATATTTAGTTTTAATTAACATATTAGCTCAAAAATTAGTTGATTTTAATTGAAAAGCAAATTCTATTATTAGAGAAAAAAAAACCTGCTGGAGTGGAGGGAGCTGTAAAAAAGTGAAGGGATTCAGAATTTCTCACTGAGAGGAAAACTCACATGTTGTTTACCTGCTTTCCTTTCCAAGGCTCTGGTGAGGGGTAAGAAGGAAGCCCAGCTGATTTCCTTTTGCTGTGGGTGCAACAACCTGGCCAGGTAAAAGCACCAAGAAGGGAGAAGCTCGTACCTTCCTTAGAATAGCTAAACATGCCTGGAAGAGAGAAGTTTTCAAGGTGACATGGAACGGGCAGAGAAGAAACCTGGCCAGGAGGGAGAGCTGCAGCCTGGGCAGGAGGTAGAAGGTGCCCATGTAAAATCGAAGAATCACAGAAAGGTTTGGGTTGAAAGGGACATTAAAGATAATCTTGTTCTAACATTCCTGCCATGGGCAGACATGCCATTCACTAGATCAGATTGCTCAGAGCCCCATCCAGCCTGGCTTTAAACACTTCCAGGAATGTGCCATTCACAACCTCTCTGGGCAACTTGAGCCAGGGCCTCAACACCCTCTGAGTAAAGAATTTCTTCCTAAAATCTAATCTAAACCTGCCCTCCTTCCTCTGCCATTGCCCCTTTTACTATCACTATCTGCCCAGACAAAAAGTCCCTCTCCCTCCCTTTTTTAAGCCCCTTTAATATCTCACAAGCAGCAGAAAGAGGGTGGATGGGAACTGACTGTTCAGAGTACCATGAAGTGAAGTCAGTGGAGACCTCAAATGGGGCTGATTCTTTATGAAATGGACTGTAGACCTAGGAAATTCCTTCCCAAAGATTGTGTGGATGCAGAAAGTTTGTGTGGGCTCAAAA
Source organism: Ifrita kowaldi (assembly GCA_013398055.1). Taxonomy (NCBI): domain Eukaryota; kingdom Metazoa; phylum Chordata; class Aves; order Passeriformes; family Cinclosomatidae; genus Ifrita; species Ifrita kowaldi. The sequence continues at coordinate 73,022 of VZRS01012686.1, forward strand.
CAGACCGGACTAGAACTTGAAAGAGAGATCCTGGGATTATCTGCTAAGCAGAGAAGCTCTGTCAGGTTAGGGTGTCTCCTGAACTATAAATACCCAGGAACTGGCAAAGCTTTACAGAATAGTATTTAATGTTTTTCCTTGATCTTATTTCTCCTAAGGTTACTTTCTGCAGCCCTAATTAGAGGGCAAATGCTGCAGAGATGGTCCAAGATAACCCTTAATCTGAATCAACGTGGTTCTTCTTCCAGAGACAGGCAGTCAGGACCAATATGGGATGAAAAGAAACCCCTCCAGAGGGTACCATGTGCAGTAAGTTGTGATCCCAGAAACTACTGAAAAATTACTGGAGAGACAACAAATCTCACATAAAGGACTGGATTGCCAGTATGGAGCTGTGTTTACAAACCTATTTGAACTTGTTCCCTCCTACTCAGAGCTTTCTTGGGTTTCAAAATAAGTATTGCCAGAGCTCCTTTTGTAATAAAACCCAGCGCTTTTTTTCTCTGTTGGGAATTTTGGGGGTAGAGGAGTCTCATTTTCAGGGAAATGAGTAGGCAAATTCGCCTTCTCCAAGAAGCACCAACAAGGCTGGCAATGTGCAGCACTGCTGTCACACGGAGGGTCCTCGGTGGGAATGGTTTGAGGCCATTTGCCTGAGGAGATTTTGAAAACATTGTCACAGACTAACAATCTGTCCTGGAGAAAGGAGGGAATCAGTCTTTGCAGGTTCCTGAATGATGCTGCAGCTCAACAGCTCCAGCTCTGAAAACATCTACTTAAATGTATGCCTGTAGCCGCACTCCTTTTATTCGGGGAATTAGATTAAAAAATCTGCTTTTTTTTTCAACAATAACCTCTATATTTTGCCACACCATACCTGCCCACAGAAAAAAAACACATTCACAGAAAAAAAAAAAAAAGCAGATTCGCTGCTACTGTTTACAATAAAAAAAAAATGCAGACAAACTTTTGATAATTCTGAAATAAAGCACTGTTCTTATTTAAATTTATTTGGGAGGGGGCAAGGGAATATTTTTAAACTGAAAAGCACATTTGATTTTGAAAATTAATTGCAGAATACCTTATGTGCTGTTCTCTAGACAGAAAAATCATTTTGGCTTATGCTTTTTCTACCAGTCTGAAACGCAAGACATTTCCAGTGACAATCTACCTAATTCAAATAAAGCAAATGTTAGTTTTCCTGTATAATGTCAGACCATTATTATCCTTTCTCTCTGTAGGTCTGGCATGAACACAGTGACATCCAGAAGAGTCTATAAAATGCTTTGAATATTAGAACAGGGCAAAGAACTGGGATCTGTACTGGGCATCTGCCTAATGGCTCTGCTGAATAAGGATGCAGAATCCTTACACACACATATACATGGAATCGCATAACTTATTTTATTTTCTAGTTTCACTCAGTCAAAAGTTTTCTAGGAAACGACAACAAAAAATCCCAGTGTATATGACTGTGCAGAATGTGTCAGAACTGTGCAGAACTGGTCAGCCTGTGCAATACAAAGAATAGAACGAAAAGCCAAAGAAAAACAACATTTCAAACAGAAAAAATCATGATATACAGAGCATCAGTTTAGCATGTCCCCAAAAAGCAACATCATCTAATAAACAAAGAGACAACTGGGAACACAGAACTGGAAAGAACAAGCACGGTCATCTAGCCTAAATCCTTGGAAGAGCAGGCGGATTTTTTGAGAGTTATCAGCTCAGAAAGACTCTACAGAGAAGCTCTGCCTCTCAGTCCCATATTCCCTTCACAGTTGTGCAAACACGGACACCACCAAACAGAAGAGTGATTCAAGGGCATAGCCACAGTGCTTGAACCTCACGGTTGAAAAAAAAAAAAAAGGAATAAAGGATAATTTAGGTTCATTAGTGCTCTAGGAATAAATCGGTTATTCAGTCTGGGTAAGGCCTACTTTAGACCTGAAAAGGAAAGTTTGCCAATAGCAACCAGACATAGAAACCTGCTGTTGTCACTGTGTGGATGTTTAGAAATAGCTGAAGTGCAACACTATTTTATGTGTGAAAATGATGCAGGAGCAATCAGTCTGGCATATATTTAGACCATGTGACCTGACTCTTTTTTCCCCCTTATTCTTTCTGTGAATATACAGACCCAATGCAAAGGGACATCCTCCTAGCAGGCAGCACTAGTGTTGAGAACAAAAAGGAATCCTCCTTTCATCTAGATCAAAAGAAGATGTCTGAGCTGATCTGAACATTTTTACAAGTGGAAGGGTGCAGATATCCTCCAGTTGACACAGCTGCCCAGGGAACACACACAGACACATGCTGTGAGCTACTGAAGCCAGTTACTTCAGGATCAAAACTCTCAGTTTCCTGCTGCCTTCTGAGAAATTTCATGCTGCTCAGGCCCATTCTGAGTCTGACAAATAGCATTAAGCACATCCATTTGAAAGTAGGACGCAGGGAAAAAAGTCAAGGAGAGCTCCCAGCTGACAGGACAAGACCAAAATGGTCTTGTGGAGACCATTTTGTGGTGTGTGTACCTCAAGACTTATGTCTTTTCCCCCTCCTAGTGACTGCCTTTCCCCAAACCATGACCAGGCTGAAGTCTTCTGCACAGCAGCCAAGAAGGCAAATGGAAATAAGTGTTACCCCACATGTTTCTGAGCTGCATTTCCCAAACTGCAAGAGGAGCTGTAGCCCTCCACTCCCACTCCCACTATGGGGTCACCCAGAGCATATCAGGACTGGCCATGACATGGAACAGACCCTCCCAAATCCTTCCAGCCTGGATGGGCTTGTGCTCTACTAAGCTCCGCTGCAGTCTTGGTCCCTTACCAGCCCTGAATTTTTCTCCTGAGATTGAAACAGCAAGTGGCTGTTGCATTAAAGATAGTTTCTTGTTGGGAGAGAGGGGTGGGAAATGATCCTCTCCTGCCTTTGAGACTTGCACAGATTCTGGAACAAATGCACATTTCATAAGCCCTTGGAAGATAACAAGTCACAGCTTGAAATGTGAAACAGCTGCTTCATGTAGCAGCAAGGACAAGTAGCCCGTGTGGATTTGTCAAGAATAAATTGTGTTGAACTGATCTAATCTCCACTTTCAGCAATATAACAGGCCTTAGGAATAAAGGAGAAGTAGCTGTCACAAATCTTACCCCCTTACTAAGGTTTTCAAAAGGGTTGCATGTGACATTCTCATAAGAGAGCCCCGGCAGCCTGGTCTAGATGAGACTGTGATCGATTGGGTGCAAAGCTGGTTTGATAACGTATCAGAAAGGTTATCAATGGTGTTTTGTCAGAGTGGAAGGATGCAGCAATGGAGTTCAGCCAGGTCTCTTCTGGATACAATCCTGGCATATGCTTTCATTAATGAATTAGATGATAGAAAAGAAAGTATGGTTATTAAATTTTCAGATGACATAAAGCTCAGAGACATCGTAAGCACAGGATGACAGGGTATGAATTCAAAATGATTTGGAAGAATTGTATAACATGTCTGGGGTGGGAAAGGGGAAGCTGAAATTCAGCAGGGACAAGTGCAAGGCCACAAACTTCAGCTTATACAATGCACAAATACCAAAATTTGCCAGTAGCAGCTCTGTAGCAAAGTGTGGAATTGCAGTAGATAACAAGGTGAATTCTTGTTAAAAAAAGAAACTGCCACTATGCAGGAGTGAAAAAAACAGGGTTATAACATTAAAGATGTGCAACAGTCCTTCCTTTGTCACTAGGAAGACTTCAGATACCATGTCATATTCCGTTTTTAATGTGTCAGCACAGTAAAAAGGTGTGCAGCAATAGTTCAGAGGAGAAGAGGACTACCTGAGATGTAAAAAACATGGCCAGAGCAGAAGAATTGCAGGCTCAGTGTTTATTTAACTTCAGTAAGTCTCACAAGAAGCTCTTCAACAAGCTTTTTGTATTTAAAAGGCTTGTTGCAAACAGGAGTACAATAATCTGTTTTCTAAGTCTCCAGGGAACAGGAAACAAACCAAACAAAAAGCAGCTTTCTTTACAATTAGAAGTTTCAGTTTAAATTTTTCAACAGTGAGATTTGCAAAGCACTTGGAAGATTTCTTTTTAGACACAACTTTGCTAATGGCCTGACCTCAGCTGGATCAATACCCTTGATGCAGGAGTCAGTGCGTCCTGCGGAAAGCAAGTCCTCATAAATCTCATGCACCAAACGACTGGAAGTGGGATCTCTGGGAATCTCAGCAATAGTGAGCTCCAGACTGGCTCTGTCTCAAGTCTGGCAAAACCCACTGAGTTTCAGTACAAAGTCTTAGTGTGGGTTATTCCATCTGCGCTTTGCTTGTGGCATCAGTCTCTCCTCCTCTTGCTGCCTGAACTGTTCAGAGAAAGTTGTTTGCATGGAAGTGAGAATGGCAACACATTTTATAGTTTCTATAGGGTGGCAGAAGAATAAAAAGCTTCTTGGTGACTGCTGAGATCTTTAATAAACACAAGAAATCCATGGCTTGGACATAACTTTTATTTAAGTGCTATGGTTTCTTGGTTTGTGGGCAGAACACTCTGGGGAGTCAAAACCCAATCTTTGTACGGCTTAGAGTGATCTTCATTAGATATGCTACTTAGGCTTTCATTGCAATTTAATGTGCTGAATGATATGGCAGCTGTCCATGATAGATTGTTTTGTTTCTCCTGTGGTACCATTGCCCAAGTGTAGGGAAACCTCTTCCACTGAATGTGGTTCCTCTGGCAGTGATTTATCATTTGCATTGAATGATTATTAAACCTGTCAATCCTCTGGATTCATGTCAGATTCATGTCTTGCACTGACTCAGTGTTGCATCACCTGAAAATTGTCATTGCTGAAGTTGGACTCTCAAGTTCTGAGATGAGGCTGCAGAGCCCAGAGGAAGACAGAAAGGCAGGTGGTGTTGTGGTCCATCCAGCCAGCAGGGACAGTGGCCTCTCTTGATGGGGATGGCCTTTTCCCCAACAACAGCACATTCACAAGCTACCACTCTCCTTTCAGATACCAAATATGTTTGTCATTTATGTAGGACAGTACATGCACTGTCCTTTGTTTTCTTCCAGTCTGCAAAGTCACATTTCCTCTGAAGTCTGCTAATATGCAATATGTCTGACTGATCAACCTCAAAACTTTTCAAGGTCTTGGAAAACTGGTTGGTGCTGAAGTCCACTCAAGGTGAATTTAGGACCAGCCTTTCATTTGTTGGCTTGGAAACCTGCTGTCAACTCCAACAGGCATGAGGAGAACAGCAACTGCTTTTTCATTTTTGTTTTGCCAACTCGGAGACTCCATCGCTGACCACAAGAGCCCTGATCATGAAACTTGGGAACTTTCAACTTTTTAAGTACTGCTCATAGGCATTAAAAACTAAAAAGCTGAATTTCACGTAAAGGCAAATTGAGGGAGAAGTAACTAAGTGCTGGGATCTAATCTTTTAGATTTATGGTAGCCATAGATTGTAAACATATACTTGAAAGACAGAAGGAGCCTTTGCAAGTTTGACTTTGCATAAAATAAGGCAAGTGTTATACCTTCAGGTGAATGAGACTGTGGGGTTTACAAATTTCAAGGAGTGGAGAATTTGCCATGTCCTCAGGTGAACTCTCCAGTATTAAAAATATGCAGCTTATCTGTAGTCAGAACTTGTCCAGCTTGAGCTACCCGCCTGTGAAGTGTTATGTATTTGTATGTTAAATTATAAAGCCCTCTGCCCTTATATATAATATTTCCCTGAATTTCTATTTGGAGCTATTTCCACTCACTGCTTTTACATTTCATTACTGCTCTGCTGCAAGAGTTCAAAGTTTTCAGATGGAAGTCCTGTGTAGTTCCAGGGAATTATGCTCTCCTAGGCCAGGCTGTTTGCAGTGCAAGACAGGGTAAAGGGAAATGCAAGCACAACTCCCATCAATACTGAATGACAGGTTTAACAACTCCCCCCTCTTCCTCCTCCCCCTCACCCCTGAGTATGGATTATATCCATCTCTCTTCACCAGGGGCCTATATCTGAGCAGTTTGCCATTCTCTGATATTAACACTTGAAGTTTTAATGAGCACAGGCAAAGAAGGATGCTTAGCAACAATACAGAAAGTACAACAAATACAGGATAAGCAGTTTGAGATGAGATTTTAATGGCATCTTAATGACAACACCAGATCTACTTACTGCTCTGCGTAACTATGCCATTAACACAGATGCCAGAATACTGCCGAGTATATAAATTACTGGGTTTTCCACTTTGGGAAGTGGGATTTTGGAAGCAATCAGGACAAACTGAAAGGAAGGGGCAACAGAGAGCAAAGTGTCAGGACACAATCTGAGTAACATATTCAATCTGCTCAAGCAGCTTGATGGTATGGTCAAAGTGCCCTCACTTGCATTAGTTTCACAGAATTTCTCTTGTTCCCAACAGACTAGAGAATTATAATGGAGATATTGGCACTGCTTTCTAAAGACTCCATTTTTTTTGCATTCTTTAACCTCCCTCTTAGCTCCATTCACTCCTAGCTATGACACTTTTATTAACAGACACAATCAGGCTTCACAAATTATGTTTGTGGGGTTTGGAGAGATGATTAGTTAAATGAAACATGTGAAACCTGATTGACTAAAACCAAAAGTGAAAGCTTTGGGATGCTATATAGTCCCCAAAGAAGGCGAAGTCAGCTTGCCTTTCAGGAATCAGTAGCCAAGATGCAGAAGGGAAACATACTGAAAATTGGAAATGGAACCTCAAGCTCAAACCCTGTGCAATGTAGAAGAAAAACAGCAAGATTGAATCTGAAGGGTTTGACATGGGACATGAGAAATTGTCCTTCTTAGCACCTATGTTAAGATGATGCCCTGAAAGGATTCTATGTGTTAGGCACAATCCTCTAAAAAGACCACAGTTACTAGAATTTAATTCCCACACATGTCCAAAACCAGGGTGATAGACTTGTCCTTACTTGGGCCCAACTGCTCATACTGCCTTTAACCTCAGGTCCTATACCAGGTAAGCTTTAGAAAGGCAGGATAACTGCACATATTGAATGGGGTGACAGAAATGGGGAAATAGCAGAAAAAGTGGGGAAATAAGATCTCTTTGAGTCTGGAGAATGCATCAATGACAGGAACAGGAACAAGACCACAGTTGTTCAACATCTTTAATGTTGCCACCTTGATACAGCCTCTGCCAGAGCTGGCATCAGCTTCAGGAGCTAGTTTACACACAGTCCCAAATCTCCTCTGAAAAAAACCCTGAATTGCAAAAGACTTGCAGTTCATTGTCCTGCTCTTTCCTGCTCTGTCATCTCCAGCTCTCCATGCTGCCACAGAAAGAGCCAACTGAGAAAGGCACTGTGGTCCCTTTACTCCTTTCTTACCTATGTCACAGATCTTAGAAATAATCAGCTGCAGGAAAACTGAACGAATTGGTGTGATGTAATTGTGTGCCCGTTACTGCCATGCACTCATTTATCTCTGTGTGATAGCCCACTGATATAATGAATCTGGTTACCATGACACCAAAACGTCACAGCTGGTTTGAAAAATTCACAGAGGTCAGGGGCAGAGCAATGTAAAAATCAGTTTGTGTTAAGCATATTTGGAGTTGTGCTTCTGTCACCCAGAAAAATTTCAGCATTGATTCAGATCTCCTTGTGCTGATCTTTGCTATAAGGAGAAGAAAATGACTGAACAGGAGAATTAATGGCCCGTGTATCAATGTCTCAAACCCTTTCTCCCTTTTTTCTGTGAATGCTGTAAGAACATGCTCAGCTCCCATCAGGCCTGACTCAGCCCTTCTTCTTCCCAGGAAAGACATAAAACTGCATCTTTCTGTGTGTTGGCTGAAGGAGAACTAGGAAACAAAGGAGACAGAGGGCAAAGAAAAGGATTTATAAGAGAAAAGGACTTGTAAGACACAAAACTGCATCTTTCTGTGTGTTGGCTGAAGGAGAACTAGGAAACAAAGGAGACAGAGGGCAAAGAAAAGGATTTATAAGAGAATGGGTGGCTTTTGATGAGAAAATAATGAAACACAAATGTCAGAGGGAGTAGCCACAGAGAAAACACCCACGAAGAGCAAAAGTTAAGGAGAGGTGGGAGGAAAATGTTGATGAAAGGCGGAAGAGAGAGCAAAATGAAACAGAAAGGAGTCTCAGCAAATTTCCATAATGTAACACTGATGAAGCCTTTTATGAATATGACAGGGGTTCTCAGAATGTTCCCTTGCAGGAAGTTTGCATACGCATATCTTAATAGCTCTGAACACTTTCCCAGACTCAGTGAAAGTGGAAACTTCTTCTGCTAGTGCTGCCTGCTCTAAATCTGTGTTACCCCTGTGCATCACCAAGCTCCAAGGAGCTGTATGTCTGAGGTCTGCTCTGGATGGGCTGGCACATCAAGTCCAGGTCCATGCTGCCTCCAGAGAGTGTGACAGCCCTGACTGTGTACTCTGCAGAGCCAGCTGATGCTGCTCTTCCGGAGAAATACAGTACGTCCTGCCAAAGGAATGGAGACATTGTTTGCACAATACCTTGTGGGACCTGGATACAGGTTGTTTTTTATCTGAAGCCAGACAGAAGCCTGAGCTGATTCAACCTGTGTGTCTGATGAAAAATACCAGGGAAAATGATGAGATTCTGGGCTACCTGAAGCAAAGCCAAATCCACAGGTTAGTATGACCTTAAATGCTTCCAGAAATCTCAGCCTGCCCTTACTTTGAGTCCAGACTCAAGCCCCAGCCCAGTGTGCAAACAAAGTACAGATTATTGCTATTTATGTACCAGTTGTTTACCTGACTCTATCCTTTCAGACTTGCTAATTTTCTCAGACTGGATGTTTGTCTGCAACATTTCCTGAGATAAGTCTATGCAACTATAAATAAGAAAAAATATTACAGTTGTCCCTGGATGAGTTTTTGAAAGGTATACAACACCATTCAAAACTAGTTAAAAAAAAAAAAAAGCCAAATAAATCACCTTACAGCAGACAGGAAGCTTTTGAGCTCCACAGAGTGATTTCACCAGACCTTTCTGTCTGAAAAACATTTTGCTCATGCAGATGATTTGCGCAGGATAAATCCATCACAGTCAAGAGGACTGACACCAGTGGTTTATTCTTTCCAAATCCTATGAAGTGATGAGAAATAGTCTCTGATCCCTTCAGGGCCTCTGCTGCAGACTTCAGGGGGAGGACTCTCCAGTGGATTCCCCTCAAAGTTGCATGAGCAGTAGTTGTATCCCCAGTTCAGGTTCACCAGCTCCCCAAAGGCTGCTGGAAGGGACCGTAGATGGTTGTTTCCCAACCAAAGTGTGTGCAGATTCCCTAGAAGACAGACATCCTCAGGAAGGCTCTCCAGTGAGTTAAAGAGCAATAGCAATGTCTCCAGTTTCTCCAGATGCCGAATGCTGGAGGGGATGGTATCTATTTTGTTGTCACTCACATCCAGAAAGGTGAGGCTCCTCAGCTGGCAGAGGGGTGCAGGCAGCTCGGTGAGGCTGTTGTTGGCAAGGTGGAGGCTGTGCAGCCTTTGGAGTGCCCCCATCTCTGCGGGCAGTGAGCTCAGGCTGTTGTTGCTCAGAGTGAGCCTCTCCAAGTGACTCAAAGTGCCAATTTCAGCTGGGATTTTCTTCAAGTTGTTGGAGTCCACATAGAGGCAGGTGAGGTTCCTCAGACGGCCAATCTCCTGGGGAAGCAGCTCCATCCGGTACCTCAGGCAGCTCTCTCGTTCTGGGCTCATCTCCAGCAGCTGCAGCTGGTCCAAGCCAAAGACCTGTACGGGAACTGACAGCAGCCCTCTGCCAGAGATCTTGAGTTTCTTCTTCCCTTCATATTTTGGATCGTGCTCTGTAAGGTACCTCCAGAGTGGATCAGGACCTGGACAGGCACATCTGGGAGAGGTGACTGCATCCATATCCCACCAGAACAGTGGCTGGTTGAATGGAGACTGTCAGTCACACTTACTTGTATGCTCCACAAGCAGCCTCTGAGGTTTTTGATGGATCAAGGTTCTCTGTCAGCTTTCTGCTCTGCTGGGCACGTTACAAACACACATGCAGAGTGTCTGAGTTGCTCAGATACATCCCACTGAGTAAACATTTGGTGTTCTCACATGACCAGGTGTTTCCCCTCCTGCTCTGCAGAGTGCACAAACCCAGCTCCTGGGCTGTGATGTGACCTCTCACGGCTGCTACCAGTGAGCAGTGGTCAGAAAAGGAAAACTCTGCCTCTTCTTTGTAGCAGACGTGTTCAAATCTCTGCCTGTGTGTAGCTCTCCTTGGAGCATCAAGTGTGCCTTTGCCTGAAGAATTCACATTGACTGGGATTGCAATGGAAGGAGCAAGGCAGAGTAGATAAGGCACATTGTAAATGAGACAAGAACATGGTAAATGGGACTAAAAGAAGACAGAACCATAGCTGGTGGCCTGGGAACTGAGAACCATGAACATAGCTTGTCCTCAGGTCAGTTTGTGTCTTTAACATTCAGCAAACACAATAAAGGATCAGTTTTGAAATCTGGAAGTCCTCTTCCCTCCTGCTAAGTGCATGAACCCCTACACCACGGAGATATCATATTTCTTGTGTTGCACTTGCTCTGGCATATTTGAAAGCAAATTTTTATTCCTTGATGTCAAAGGTTTTTTAGGAGATGTGTAAAATGCCAGGTTTATCCCAAGCCATTCAGCACAGCATGTGATGTAGAGAGAAGGGCATTTTTCTGGAAGGAGAAAATTGTAGGTTTGAAGCCTCAGGCTGAGAAAGCCAACCTCTTTTACTTCATCCTCCAATCCTTAAGCCTTTCAGCTACAAAACTGCTTAGGACAGCCATTTCAAATGCTTCTCAAGGAAAGAGGCCTCCACAGCACCCCACAGGCCATTAGAGGTAGAAGACAATGTGTTAGAGTCTAAGCTGGTCTACCAGGTCAGGTCTTGTGAAGGTCAGGTCTTGCATATCAGCTTTGCCTTCCCAGTCTGTTCAGTTCTGATCATCTCAGGCCAGGATGGTCCTGAATTTGCTGGAACCTGTGTTCCAGCAGCAGGGGAGTGTGTGGCTGCACAGATGGGGGTGAGTGGTAGTAGCTGTCAATGCTGGCGAGAGGATTTGGGGATTCTTGTTCAACTCCCAAAGCTTACATTCTAGATTCTAGTGCTTTTTAATTGGGTTTCACCCTGAAATACAGCTTTTCAGGCCTGGCATACACCAGCTGTCACCCTTGACTTGGATTCAGAGTGCAAATATCATAACCATATTGAAATCAAGCCTGGGATTTCCTCCAGATAAATTTTCAGCATCTGTAAGAGAAAACTGTATCACTTGCCTGGGAGGCTGCTTAGGCATTACAGGCTCCTGGGATAGAATCACAGAATTCTTTGGGTTGCAAGGGACCTTAAATATTATCCAGTTCCAACCCCTTTGCCATGGGCAGGGATGCCACCCACTAGACCAGGTTGTTCAGGTCCCCATCCAATCTGGCCTTGAAACCTTCCAGAGATGGATTTTCCATTAAAAAGATTCGGCAGAACTTGAGAGAGTCTAATAATTTTTCATAAGCATGAATGGGTACAATAACTTAGAAATATCTGTACATCAGCCATGAATGCAGCAGCCAAGGAAAAGTGCGATTTTCACTTGCAGAGGAAGGTTGCTTTCCAACATACCTCACAAATAACTGTAAAAATAAGACTCAACTCCCATCAAGAAGGTGCTGAAGAAGTTATTGCACTGACAATAATTTCAGTCTTGCGTGAAAACCATCCCCCACATTGCTAAGGGGAAAAATGTGTCTCTAAGAACACATTGTCAAATACATCTGTCCTGTGAAATAAACCAAATTGCTGTATGTGCTGCCTTCTGCTTGAACATGCTTTTCTCTTCAAGTCAAAACCCGGGTCTTTCAGACAGCATGTCATGCAGAGACAACGCTATGGTCAAAAAGAAGTTTCTGTGGGTTTTGGCACTGTTCTCTTGCTGCACTTTTTCAAGCCAGGAGTTTGACCCTGTGTTTTCATTTACAAAGCTGGCAGGTTCTTCTCTGCTCCATCTTGCAGGACATCCTTCTTCTTGATGCTTATAGCTGGCTCCTCAGGAATGTCGGAGTATAATTAATGTTCCTAATTGTCCCCTTGTGCTTTCTACATAAAGTTCATGTCACAAACTGTAAAATAGAAAGAAAGAGCCTACATTTTCAACATATAATCCCCTAGAGACCCAGCAGGATGGTCCCATTCTCAGTTCAGACAAACTTCAACAATGTTGCCAGCATCAATATTATGGAGCCAAGACCTGCAAAGTATTCGGATGTTAACCCTTACAACAAAAATCTGCTTTGTAAAGCAACTACCAAAACCAGTCTCCTTTCATCACATCTTCACGCTTTTCTAATCAGTTGTTCCCATTTCACAAGTCAGAAGACAAATATCTACTATGTATGTGACTTTCAGGTTTGAACTAAATCAAGGAAATTAAGCAGGCTTTTTCTTGATTCAACTTCATCATTTACAAAGGTGTCGAAAGAAAAATCCAAACCCTGATGGACCCTTATGTCCCTAAGGACTTCAGGTACCAAATTTAGTATGAGGGAGGCAATTGATAAAGAGGTTCTTCCTCCAGCAGCTCTGGCTCTGCAGAAACAACAGCAGGGAGGACTCTTGGTGCTCTCTGGTGGATGCTCACCCCTGCACAGGGCTATAGACTGGGCCAGGAGCCTGCCTTCAACTCCAGACTGGCTTCATCCTTATGCCGCTCTTCCTGCCATGCCATGGAGTGGCCACCTTAACCCTCATCAGCACCGAGCTCCAGCTCACAGAGGCTGAAAGGGTGGTAGTAGATTTTTTTCAGTCTATGTTGTAACTGTTGAGTTAGTGCAGTCATTTTAAGAAAATTTTCATGGCCCAAGGACAGTACGAGTTCCTGCCATAACCTTGTCCATCTCTCACTGACCAGCCTGGCTGCTGGTGACAGCATTCCCCACACCAGCTCAGGGGGAATGTGAGTTACTGATGGTGGAAGATAAAGACAGCTACCAGATCTTTTTTCCATGGAGGTGTAGTTAATGTAGGCAACGTAGCTCAGAGTGCTGCAGCCGAACACTTCAGGATAAACTGAATGGATCTCCAGACTCTCCAGCTCTCATTGGAGCCACCAAAGTACAGGTACCAGGCTTGACTCCTTAAAGTCAAGGACTTGGACTTTGATGATCCTTGTGGGTTCCTTCCAACTATGGACATTCTCTGGTTCTATGTTCTGTGACTCTGAATCTCACTGTGAGAGACTGAGGACAGGATTGATGTACCCAGACACAAACATTTTACATCATTTGACGTGTTCTCCCCGGGGTCACCCACCGAAGCTCTAGGTCCTACATCATAACTGCCTGTCCCTGTCAGTGTCTCTGGCCTCACATAGTGTGGATGGTGACACCCAGCCATTCTTAGGCACCAAGTGCTGTTCCAGAAGCTGTCAAATGCAATCTTTAACAGGGCAAAGCTTGGCCAGTTTCCACATTAAAAGACTGAACCATCACTAGACTCTGTTGTGGGGGGGGGGGGGGGGGTTTANAAAAACCAACCAACTACCTGACATTTTTTTTTATCCTTTTTTTTTTTTTTAATTTCCCAGAATGTAAAATCTGTGTTTCTCTCCCAACCAGTTCTGTGGTCAGAGCACAGACTTTGGGTTTAGCTGCCACAGAATTTTTATTGCCTCTCTGGAAAAAAAGAAAAAAACTCACAGACATTTGATACGGCTTCCAAGACGAAGCCAATTCAAAACTGTTTAGAAAACAAGTAGAAATTGTTAAATAATTTAACACAACAAAAAAAAAATTCTCCAAATGCTCCTACTGCTTTCTTCTGTCTTTGTAATTATTTGACAAGCAAAAAATTGAATGAAATGATGGTCTGTTTGCTATAATTACAGTAATTTACACATGATATAAAAAAAGGGAAAAAAAGAGCAACTGACAGTGGTACCATAAATCCCATGTGTACCTTTTAAAAATGTGAATAATATATTGTCTGGCTCTCTAATGCAATTTTAACAGAACATTGCCACAGGGCCAACACAAAATCCAACAAAAAATCAGCCTATTCCCAGGTTCAAACCTCAGACTCAGTGAACAGATTATATGGTGATTTAACAAACACTTGGTTGCAGAGACAGGAACACAGAGATGCCAAAGCCACAACTTTCCCTTATTCAAGGGCGGTTAGGAGAGAGCCACCAGCACTGTCCCTGCCCTACCTGCCACCTCTTGCCTGTGTGTTCACCTTGCACAGTGCTGGACAGACAATACACACACAGTCACCTGCTCAGGCACAGAGACACCAGCATTTTCTGGAGGGCAGCTTCTGACCATGCCCAGGGCTGTATTTGTAGGTTTACTGGCTTCCCAGATGGCAGACCTACTTTGGAAAGTAATCTCAGGCCACCTTTCCAAAGACTGCAAATACACACAAACAGACTGAGGCAAAAACTGCGGCAGTTTTCAAAATCCTCCAGATACACCCTCCATTCTTACCTGTTATTGGTGACTTTTTTAGGTACATTCCTGTAGGGTTTCCTTCTGTAAGAGGTGGCAGCTATAGGAACTTCCTTTTGATGACAAAAATCTGGGTGAGTACAAACACAGGTCTTGATCTGGGTCTGCAGCTCGTATCTTGTACTCTGCTCACTAACAGAGTGACAGATTCTGCCTGGTAAATGTCATTTAACTGGCTGGAGAGAAAACGAGGTTTAAGAAAAAGCAGGGAAATGGCACCCAGTGAATTCAGGGCACAGAGACAGTCTGGGATGTCTCTGGGAACAGACTGAACAGATAGCCATATGCTGGGGAATATGCTGGAGCAAAGGGAATTAGGCTGTGTCCCCTTTTATGTGTGGAAAATGTTCAGAGATGTAGTCCTAACTCATGCAGATTTTTCAATTGCTATTGATGCGTGTCCCTTGTGTTCCTAATGCAGACTCTTGGAAATGGCTCCCACAGACATTCAATTGAAAAGGGTTATCAAAAAAACCCTTTTAACCCTTTTGATCTTCAGCTGGATGCCACTGCACCACCTCACCTACTGTGGATTGCACCAGATAACCCTTAGAGTTCCCTTCCAACCCAAATTATTCTATGATTATATGACCTCACAGGAGTTAAAGACTCTGAAATTTCTTGACAGAACATCATTATGTATATTCCCTTCTCATGGTGCACTAGAATGTACTGAAGTCTATGTCATGCATGGCACATCAGACACACATGATGAGAAATAATCTGTAGGGATGAAGAAGTCACCATCATGACAGGAATTAAATGTCATATTTGCATGGCCCAGTTAATGTTTGACCTCTGTAACACCTGTTCATTACCATCACATTTACCCAAAACAATGTCTCATCCCACGTTAGGAAATGATCACAAATTGGGACCCTGTTCTGCCTCACCACTGGAGGGATGAAATCTCACTCAGCCTGGATTAGGAAAAATGTTTCAGTTAAATATGTGACTAACACAATTTCTTAATACTAAAATCCAGCAAGCTGACCCAAGATGCAGTACAGTAACAGATATACCAATGAGAGTTACTTAAAAGTGTTAAGCTTTTCACTTAATGGTATTTTTACTTTGATTGGTCTTTCCATAGCAAGAAACACAGTAAAATCAAATCAAAGAGTTTATTTGCATAGGAAATAGCAAAAATAGCACCACTGAGAGCTACACAGTAAAGACTTTGTTTAACCCTGGCATTTGTACTTGTTATTTAATTTCATTTTTCAGTAAAGCAGAGGCAAATTTTATCTGCTACTGGGTAAGAAAAGACTCCAAGGCTGGCAAATGCTTATCTCTGGGCTTTAGCCTCAGGGTCTGATTCTGGGCTGGTTATTGACAGCTGTGGCTCCTGCTTGAGTTGGCCAGTTTGGAAGCACCATGCCATATGGTGAATGTGTTAGCAGGGCAGGGTGCCTCTTTTCTGTCTCCAAAAGAGCAGATGAGATTCCCAAACACTTCCAGCTCTTAGTGCCTGTGTCAGGTCCATTACTCCCATCTCTCACTACAAACTGCTTTGTGCAGAAGAGGTTTGAGAATGCAGCTGCTTTGCTGGCTGGCACGTACCCGAGGCCTGATCACTTCTCAGATCTGCACTTAGTAGGTGGGCATGGCTTGGTCAGAGGGTTAAGCTCACAATTGACCTATTGTGAAGGCCTTTTCAGACTCCATCCCCTTTTCATTTTGTCTTTGCATTCTCGGGTTGATGTTGGCAATTAGCTGACAGGGAGAAAGGGCCACTGTCTGGCTTGCTGCTTTCTCTCTCAGACACAATTTCCCCCATGCTTCTGAACATCTCTTTGTTCTGATCCTTCATCAAAGATCAAAATCCTCCTAGACCAGCCTGCACTATGCACCAGCCCTCTAAATAACACAACTTGCCAAGTTATTGTCATAGTGGATCAACCAAAACAGTGAATAGGGTCACAGTTGGCTTCCTGAGTTTTTAACATCAGGGGACTTTCTATGCTGCTCTGGCTGATTTTTTGGGTGAAGCAGTGGTAGGGAGCTGTGCATGTGCTGACAGTGCACAGGGGATTTGGCATCCTTGACCTGACAGAGGATTGAAGATTTTTGCAGAGGCATCTCCCTGACAGAGGGAAGTACGTTCCATTTCTTAGAACCAAACTCTCCGAGTACAGAGAGTAGCAAGGAGGTTTAGATCATCTGTGTCATCTCTTCAGGAGATCCCACATGACTCCATAAAAAAGTAGCTCCTATAAAATATTGATTTACTTATCAGCAGAAAAACATTAAATTTAACAGGGATCTTCTGGAAAGCACACACTAGCTGTTCAAAATTTTCTGTCCATTGGGAGTTGGATGTACTGAAGACCCCTTTTCCAGCTTTGGCATGGCTTTATCATCCCCCCTCCATGTGGATGGCAAATAGCACCAACAATACTGTGCCTGTGTGTCACAGTTAATGCCCCAGGCTGCAGGATTTGTTTTCAGTTGAAAGGGTGAGGGATAAAGCTTTGAAAAGAATTAATCAGATAACAGATAAAAAATTTGTCATTGGAACAGTTTTGCATAAACAGTCACACAACGCGTTACCATTATATGCTCTTCAAAAGAGGAAAAAAACCCACTTATTTTTAACATTTTAATATGCCCTGATGTAAGAGAAAACAAAACAAAACAAAAAAGTTCACATATCACATCAAAGATAATAATAATAATAATTATAATTCATAAAAATAATCTGACCGACCGGCAGCATTTGTTGGCTTTAGAAGGCCTCCCGCGAAAGAAACACAGCTGAAGACAGGGGAGAGCTCTTGGCAGGTGTGAGGAATTCAAGTTTTCAAAACAAGTCTGGAGGTGCTCCCTGCACACTATGGCCCTTTGACATTGGAGGGCCGGGCAGCCAGGCTTGCATAGTAAGCACACTGAGAGGGGTCACACTGTCCACTGGCTCCTGGGGGTCCCTGGGGACCTGCCAGACCCGGCACACCGGCTTCACCTTGAGGGCCGGGAGGTCCTGGCATCCCATCTTTGGCATAACCAGGCTCCCCTGGGAGGCCTGAAATAGAAACAAAATGCCCTTGGTGAGTGGCACCAGAGTGACATCCCCCGGCTGCAGTACTCAGCAGTGTAATGTCACAGGAAATGGCTTTGCTGCCAAACTGGGATGCAGATAGCAGCTTCTGTAGATTTGGATTTGGCCAGGATGTATCTCAAGGATATAACCAGAGCATCTCCTCTGAAATAAAGGTTCCCTATGGCAACCTCAGGCTGCTCAGCTCTGCTATGGCTGCTTTGCCTCTATCTCCACGCTGAAGTTGTGAAGCTGCATGAGACAACTAATGACATACAGTCCTCACGGAGAGGAGGTGAGCATGGGAAAGCTGGAGGCAAGAGCCAGCTTGGGGAGACAACTCATTGGTGCAGAGCATAGTGGGCACATTGTTATTTGAAGGCAATGCAAGGCCAGTCTGCCAAATGCAAATCATGGGGTTATGAGGGCTTCCTATAGTTCCTTTCCCAAAAAAGCAGTGAAGGCAAAACTCATCAATGGTTCCTAATTTCAGACTGCAGATAAACGATATTTGCTGCTGCTTTGCCAGTAACAGTAAAGCAGAAGCTGTATCCCCAAGGCACAGGTGCTCAATATGACCTTTTATAACATCTGAAGCTGCCTGAAACTCTGGGTTCAGCTTGGTCACAAGAAGACTCTGCCAAGGACAGAGAAAACACTTCACAGTGCCTCTAATAATTAAAGCTTCACTTTGTATTTGTCCCAAAGGAGAGTTAACTTAGCTGTAACTGAGATGGTTCATTATACCCATCCATCAGGCTGAGGAAATAAAGGTGGCAAGATATGATGTCAGTGATACAGTCCTTCCCTTTGGGCCACATCCTACAGAAACTGTGTATGTTGTACTTATGTCATCCTGATCGTCTCTCTAATACAGCAGAGACCTGTGTCCTGGTAATGGCTCTAAGTGATGTGTTTTGTGGGGTGTTCTGATTAACACACCTGGAATTCCTGGAGGACCCATTTCCCCTCGCTGGCCAATGCCAGTGTCTCCTTTCTCACCCTTTGCTCCTCTTTCTCCTGTAGAGGAAAAGAAAAAATATGAACTAATGAGCGTGGTCTACAGAACTAAACACTACTATAGGTCTTTCATCCACACTGAAGCCAATATATTTGGTAAAAATAGTTCCTAATTGTGGCCAATCCTCTGAAAGGGGACATTACGTGGGAATGAAGACTTGCCACACTCCAGTTCTGGCCAGAGGTGGACCATGCCAGCAATTGCTGGTCATATTCAAACCTCTGATTCAACAGACTGAGGTCGCTTCCAACACCTGCATTTTGAGGACTGTTTATATGCTACTAAAAGGAAAGGTGGATGCCACAGTGGAGTGGACACATCCTTTTACTGGACTGCCCCAACAACCAAGTTTCACTCACCTTTGGGACCAACTGGTCCAGGTGGCCCTTCAGACCCAGTCTGTCCAGGTCGGCCAGGCTCTCCCGGAGGGCCAGTTCTTCCTGGAAGTCCTTCCTTCCCAGGGGGACCAGGAGGTCCTGGTCTGCCATGGGATGCTTTTACCTGTGCAGGCTGTACCTGAGCCAGGATATAGGGTAACTTTGCTGTGAAGGGAGGGAAACGGGTTGGTTAGACTAGAAGGACTATGCTCCAAGAGATGGAGAGCCAGAACCAGGGGATCAGTAAAGTCCAAGTATTGTCACAGATCACTTTTCCAGGGACATCCATTTGTTGTCCCACCATAATCCATGATTGTGACTCCCTGATCCCCTCTAAATTATTTAAATCTCATTTCTCGGTAGCTTTAAATTTCTCCTAAATTTCATACTTTATCATAAACTTTTCTCTCATCCTCTGTTCCTTGTCCTCCAAGAATCTGAGATGTCCCTTCCTTTAGTTGTGCAGGTGGTGGATCCCTGTTAAACTGGGACCACTGCTGCTCTGAAAAGGAGAGCCTTTTCCTACTGCTTTTGTTACACAGAGATGCTACATGGCTGGTCTGTAGGAAGAAAGCTTTTCTTGTTCCAGGCTATGTCACACACGGAGTTAAAGCCTAATGCATCCATCTCTGGCTGTGAAGTCAGAAGCTGTAACTAAGCTCTCCGTAACAGCATATTCTGCAATTCCAGGCAGGCACACACTGCCTGCCATTTCAGTGCTAAGACCCTGAACAATCATGCTGGTTTTGGCTGGGGTGGAGTTAATTTTCTTCACAAAGGCTGGTATGGGGCTGTGTTTTGGATTTGTGTTGGTAATACAGAGATGTTTTGTTATTGCTGAGAAGGGCCTACACAGAGCCAAGGCCTTTTCTGCTTTTTGTACGGCCACATTGGCAATGAAGCTGGGGGTGCAGGGAAGAGACACAGCCAGGGTAGGTGACCCAAACTGACCAAACGGATATTCCAGACCAGGTGACATCATGCTCAGTTTATGAAGTGGGGGGAACAAGGAGGAAGGGGGAGACACTTGCAATGATGGCATTTGTCTTCCCAAGTCACCTTTACATGTGATGGAGCCCTGCTCTCCTGGAGATGGCTGAACACCTGCCTGCCCATGGGAAGCAGGGAATTAATTCCTTGCTTTGTTTTGCTTCTGGGCACAGTTTTTGCTTTCCCTATTAAACTGTCTTTACCTCCACCCACTACCTTTCTACCTTTTCAATCGGAGTTCTGATTCTCTCCCTAATCCTGCTGATGGGGGAGTGAGTGAGTGGCTGCGTGGGCCTTGGCTGCTGGCTGGGGTTACACCACGACAACAACCTTGGGAGCTCATAAAACACACACAGCATCCCATAAACACCCTTCAGAACAGAGGATCTTCTATCTTCTCTTCATTAATTCTAAATCTGAAATGCTTTTAGACTAGTGTGGATATTGAAGACTGAGAGTGTGTAAATAAAACCTGTGAAATAATCACTCAATTCACCTGTGATCTTTAGCATGGAGCAAAATGCCTGCAGCTGTGTGTCAGCTGCTTCAAGAGCTGTGTGAGAAGGACTACAGCTCTGCATCTCACTGTGAATGGGATCAGTAGTGGCCCGTAACTCACATACTTTGAGAGAAACAGTAGCCCACATCCCCTCCAGCCCCTCTTCTTACATAGGTGAGTATCACGTCGCAGGCAAAAATCAGGAACATTTCTTCTCCAGCTGGGACCTCAAAAGCAAGTTTACGATCTACTCTGATTACTTTCTGTGCTATTGCTGGGAACATTGAAGCTTGGGGAATTGTAAAGCACATTTCATTTTACACATCTTCCAAGCAAGCTTGCTGCAATACTACCTTCCTTAAGCAGGAGAAGTTCAGGTGCCAGCATAGCTATGGAAAGCATCTTTCATACTCTCAGATCCATCTTCTGGCTTCCTGGTACTTATTACTTACCATCTAGCTGCTTGGATAACTCCTCTTGGATGAGTCTCCGCAAAGTCTCTAGAGATGGGGGTTCTCCCTAAAGAGTCAGAATCACAGTTATGAGACAAGATAATCACAGCCAAGGGATCAGACAGTGATAGGACAAGGGGGAACAGTTTTAAAAAGGAAAGATTTAGATGTTGGGAAGAAATTCTTTACTGTGATGGTGGCAAGGCACTGGAACGGGTTGCCTTGAGAAACTGCGGATACCCCACCCCGGGAAGTGTTCACGGCAAGTTGGGTGGGCTTTGGAGCAACATGATCTAGTGTATGGAATCCCTGCCTGTGGTGGGGGGAGAGGGTGGGCGGTGCGTGGAACTAGATGATCCTTAAGGTCCCTTCAACCCAAAACACTCTGTGGTTCTATGATGTGCAAACTAAGCCCTCCACAAAGGGCTCAGCAGGTGCCACGTCATCACCCACAGCACACACAGAGCTGCAGGGTCTGCCTAAAAGAGGAATGTAAAGGGATTCAAAACAATCACAGAATCAATTAGGCTGGAAAAGAACTCTGAGATCATAAAGTCCAGCCTTTGACTGAACACCACCATGTCAAGTAAACTATGGTACTGAGTGACACGTCTGGTCTTTTCTTAAACATCTCCAGGGACAGTGACTCCACCACTTCCCATGGCAGCCAACTCAAGTATTTAATTGCCCTTTCTGTGAAGAAATTCTTCTTAACGTCCAACCTAAACCTCCCTGGCACAGATAGAGAGTATGTCCTCTTGTCCTTTCACTAGTTGTCTGGGAAAAGAGACTGATCCCCCCATAGATAGATCCTCCTCTTAGGCAGTTATAGAGAGTGATAAAATCTCCTCTGAGGCCCACTTCCTCTGAGCTGAACAACCCCAGCATGCTCAGTCTTCACAGGAGTTGTGCTCCAGAACTTCCACCATCTCTATTCCCTTCTCTAAAACTGCTCCAGAACTTCATGTCCTTCCTGAATTGAGGGGCTAGGAACTGGACACAGGATACAAGGTGTGGCCTCCCCAGTGCCCAGCACAGAGGGACAATCACTGCTCTGCTCCTGCTGGCCACACTATTGCTGATACAGAATGCCAGGAGCCCACCAGCCTCCTTGCCCACCTGGGCACATGCCAGCTCACGTTCGGCCACTGTCCGCCAGCCTCCCCAGGGCCTTTCCCGCTGGGCAGCTTTCCGGCCACTCTGCCCCCACCCTGGAGCCTCCTGCAGGGCCTTGTTGGGATACGAGGGCAGGACCCAGGCCTTACTTTTCTTGAACCTCATCCTGCTGGCCTCACACCATCCAGCCAGCCTGTCCACATTCTCCTGCGGAGCCTTCCTACCCTCCAGAGCATCGACACCTGCATCAACCTTGGTGTCATCACAAATTTACTACTGAGGGTACGCTCTAAGCCCTTGTCCACATCAGCAGGACAGATACTGAACAGGACTGGGCCCAGGGGACACCGCTACTGACCGGGCGCCAACTGAATACAGCACCATTCACCGCCACTCTCTGGGCCCAGCCATCCTGACAGTTCTTAACACAGCAAAGAGAGCACCTGCCCAAGCCCCGGGCTGATGGCTTTTCCAGGACTCTGCTGAGGAAAACGGAGTCAAACACTTTGCTCAAGTACAGGAAGACTCCATCCAATGCTTTTTCCTCAGCTCTGAGGCAGGTCACGCGCTTCTCAAAGGACAACACGTTGCTCAGGCACGACCTGCCTT